>CM036546.1:8847405-9171577 GCA_020745685.1 Tautogolabrus adspersus | reverse complement strand
TTTCATGAAAATTTCAGACATTTTTTTCATGATATTTTACACAGGTCATCTTTTTTTCATTAAAATGTTTTCATGATATTTCCGACAGGTCTGCGGTCATCTTTTTTTAATGAAAATGACTACAGGTCCGCGGTCATCGTTTTTTCATGAAAATTTCAGACATTTTTTTCATGATATTTTCGACAGGTCCGCGGACATCTTTTTTTCATGAAAATGACAACAGGTCCACGCTAAAATGATATTTTACACAGGTCATCTGTTTTTCATAAAAATTTCAGATATTTTTTTCATGATATTTTACACAGGTCATCTTTTTTCCATGAAAATTTCAGACATTTTTTTCATGATATTTTCGACAGTTCTGCGGACATCGTTTTTTCATGAAAATTTCAGACATTTTTTTCATGATATTTTACACAGGTCATCTGTTTTTCATAAAAAATTAAGATATTTTTTTCATGATATTTTACACAGGTCATCTTTTTTTCATGAAAATTTCAGACGTTTTTTTCATGATATTTTGGACAGGTCCGCGGTCATCGTTTTTCATGAAAATTTCAGATATTTTTTTCATGATATTTTACACAGGTCATCTTTTTTTTAATGAAAATTTCAGACGTTTTTACATGATATTTTACACAGGTCATCTGTTTTTCATAAAAATTTCAGACATTTTTTCATGATATTTTCGACAGGTCCGCGGTCATCTTTTTTCCATGAAAATTTCAGACATTTTTTCATGATATTTTCGACAGGTCTGCGGTCATCTTTTTTTATGAAAATGACAACAGGTCCCCGGTCATCGTTTTTTCATGAAAATTTCATACATTTTTTTCATGATTTTTTCGACAGGTCATCTTTTTTTCATGAAAGTGTTTTCATGACATTTTCGACAGGTCATCTTTTTTCCATGAAAATTTCAGACATTTTTTTCATGATATTTTACACAGGTCATCTTTTTTTCATGAAAATGTTTGCATTATATTTTCGACAGGTCATCTTTTTTCCATGAAAATTTCAGACATTTTTTTCATGATATTTTCGACAGGTCCGCGGTCATCTTTTTTCCATGAAAATTTCAGACATTTTTTTCATGATATTTTACACAGGTCATCTGTTTTTGATAAACATTTCAGATATTTTTTTCATGATATTTTACATAGGTCATCTGTTTTTGATAAAAATTTCAGATATTTTTTTCATGATATTTTACACAGGTCCGCGGTCATCTTTTTTTCATGAAAATTTCAGACATTTTTTTCATGATATTTTAGACAGGTCCGCGGTCATCTTTTTTCCATGAAAATTTCAGACATTTTTTTCATGATATTTTACACAGGTCCGCGGTCATCTTTTTTCCATGAAAATTTCAGACATTTTTTTCATGATATTTTACACAGGTCATCTGTTTTTGATAAACATTTCAGATATTTTTTTCATGATATTTTACGTAGGTCATCTGTTTTTCATAAAAATCTCAGATATTTTTTTCATGATATTTTACACAGGTCCGCGGTCATCTTTTTTTCAAGAAAATTTCAGACATCTTTTACATGATATTTTTGACAGGTCTGCGGACATCGTTTTTTCATTAAAATTTCAGACATTTTTTCATGATATTTTCGACAGGTCTGCGGTCATCTTTTTTTATGAAAATGACAACAGGTCCCCGGTCATCGTTTTTTCATGAAAATTTCATACATTTTTTTCATGATCTTTTCGACAGGTCCATGGTCATTGTTTTTTCATGAAAATTTCAGACATTTTTTTCATGATATTTTACACAGGTCATCTTTTTTTCATAAAAATTTCAGACATTTTTTCATGATATTTTCGACAGGTCCGCGGTCATCTTTTTTCCATGAAAATTTCAGACATTTTTTCATGATATTTTCGACAGGTCTGCGGTCATCTTTTTTTATGAAAATGACAACAGGTCCCCGGTCATCGTTTTTTCATGAAAATTTCATACATTTTTTTCATGATTTTTTCGACAGGTCATCTTTTTTTCATGAAAGTGTTTTCATGACATTTTCGACAGGTCATCTTTTTTCCATGAAAATTTCAGACATTTTTTTCATGATATTTTACACAGGTCATCTTTTTTTCATGAAAATGTTTTCATGATATTTTCGACAGGTCATCTTTTTTCCATGAAAATTTCAGACATTTTTTTCATGATATTTTCGACACGTCCGCGGTCATCTTTTCTCCATGAAAATTTCAGACATTTTTTTCATGATATTTTACACAGGTCATCTGTTTTTGATAAACATTTCAGATATTTTTTTCATGATATTTTACACAGGTCATCTGTTTTTGATAAAAATTTCAGATATTTTTTTCATGATATTTTACACAGGTCCGCGGTCATCTTTTTTCCATGAAAATTTCAGACATTTTTTTCATGATATTTTACACAGGTCCGCGGTTATCTTTTTTCCATGAAAATTTCAGACATTTTTTTCATGATATTTTAGACAGGTCCGCGGTCATCTTTTTTCCATGAAAATTTCAGACATTTTTTTCATGATATTTTACACAGGTCATCTGTTTTTGATAAACATTTCAGATATTTTTTTCATGATATTTTACGTAGGTCATCTGTTTTTCATAAAAATCTCAGATATTTTTTTCATGATATTTTACACAGGTCCGCGGTCATCTTTTTTTCAAGAAAATTTCAGACATCTTTTACATGATATTTTTGACAGGTCTGCGGACATCGTTTTTTCATTAAAATTTCAGACATTTTTTCATGATATTTTCGACAGGTCTGCGGTCATCTTTTTTTATGAAAATGACAACAGGTCCCCGGTCATCGTTTTTTCATGAAAATTTCATACATTTTTTTCATGATTTTTTCGACAGGTCCATGGTCATTGTTTTTTCATGAAAATTTCAGACATTTTTTTCATGATATTTTACACAGGTCATCTTTTTTTCATTAAAATGTTTTCATGATATTTCCGACAGGTCTGCGGTCATCTTTTTTTTATGAAAATGACTACAGGTCCGCGGTCATCGTTTTTTCATGAAAATTTCAGACATTTTTTTCATGATATTTTCGACAGGTCCGCGGACATCATTTTTTCATGAAAATGACAACAGGTCCACGCTAAAATGATATTTTACACAGGTCATCTGTTTTTCATAAAAAATTAAGATATTCTTTTCATGATATTTTACACAGGTCATCTTTTTTTTATGAAAATTTCAGACGTTTTTTTCATGATATTTTGGACAGGTCCGCGGTCATCGTTTTTCATGAAAATTTCAGACATTTTTTTCATGATATTTTACACAGGTCATCTGTTTTTGATAAAGATTTCAGATATTTTTTTCATGATATTTTACACAGGTCATCTGTTTTTCATAAAAATTTCAGATATTTTTTTCATGATATTTTACACAGGTCATCTTTTTTTCATGAAAATGTTTGCATGATATTTTCGACAGGTCATCTTTTTTCCATATGATCATGATATTTTACACAGGTCATCTGTTTTTCATAAAAATTTCAGACATTTTTTCATGATATTTTCGACAGGTCCGCGGTCATCTTTTTTCCATGAAAATTTCAGACATTTTTTCATGATATTTTCGACAGGTCTGCGGTCATCTTTTTTTATGAAAATGACAACAGGTCCCCGGTCATCGTTTTTTCATGAAAATTTCATACATTTTTTTCATGATTTTTTCGACAGGTCCATGGTCATTGTTTTTTCATGAAAATTTCAGACATTTTTTTCATGATATTTTACACAGGTCATCTTTTTTTCATTAAAATGTTTTCATGATATTTCCGACAGGTCTGCGGTCATCTTTTTTTAATGAAAATGACTACAGGTCCGCGGTCATCGTTTTTTCATGAAAATTTCAGACATTTTTTTCATGATATTTTCGACAGGTCCGCGGACATCATTTTTTCATGAAAATGACAACAGGTCCACGCTAAAATGATATTTTACACAGGTCATCTGTTTTTCATAAAAAATTAAGATATTCTTTTCATGATATTTTACACAGGTCATCTTTTTTTTATGAAAATTTCAGACATTTTTTTCATGATATTTTCGACAGGTCCGCGGTCATCGTTTTTCATGAAAATTTCAGACATTTTTTTCATGATATTTTACACAGGTCATCTGTTTTTGATAAACATTTCAGATATTTTTTTCATGATATTTTACACAGGTCATCTGTTTTTCATAAAAATTTCAGATATTTTTTTCATGATATTTTACACAGGTCATCTTTTTTTCATGAAAGTGTTTTCATGATATTTTCGACAGGTCATCTTTTTTCCATATGATCATGATATTTTACACAGGTCATCTGTTTTTCATAAAAATTTCAGACATTTTTTCATGATATTTTCGACAGGTCCGCGGTCATCTTTTTTCCATGAAAATTTCAGACATTTTTTCAAGATATTTTCGACAGGTCTGCGGTCATCTTTTTTTATGAAAATGACAACAGGTCCCCGGTCATCGTTTTTTTATGAAAATTTCAGACGTTTTTTTCATGATATTTTGGACAGGTCCGCGGTCATCGTTTTTCATGAAAATTTCAGACATTTTTTTCATGATATTTTACACAGGTCATCTGTTTTTGATAAACATTTCAGATATTTTTTTCATGATATTTTACACAGGTCATCTGTTTTTCATAAAAATTTCAGATATTTTTTTCATGATATTTTACACAGGTCATCTTTTTTTCATGAAAATGTTTGCATGATATTTTCGACAGGTCATCTTTTTTCATGATATTTTACACAGGTCATCTGTTTTTCATAAAAATTTCAGACATTTTTTCATGATATTTTCGACAGGTCCGCGGTCATCTTTTTTCCATGAAAATTTCAGACATTTTTTCATGATATTTTCGACAGGTCTGCGGTCATCTTTTTTTCATGAAAATGACAACAGGTCCACGCTAAAATGATATTTTACACAGGTCATCTGTTTTTCATAAAAATTTCAGATATTTTTTTCATGATATTTTACACGGGTCATCTGTTTTTGATAAACATTTCAGATATTTTTTTCATGATATTTTCGACAGGTCCGCGTTCATTGTTTTTTCATGAAAATTTCAGACATTTTTTTCATGATATTTATGACAGGTCCGCGGTCATCTTTTTTCCATGAAAATTTTAGACTTTTTTTCATGATATTTTACACAGGTCATCTTTTTTTCATGAAAATTTCAGACATTTTTTACAAGATATTTTCGGCAGGTCTGCGGACATTGTTTTTCCATGAAAATTTCAGACATTTTTTTCATGATATTTTACACAGGTCATCTGTTTTTGATAAACATTTCAGATATTTTTTTCATGATATTTTACACAGGTCATCTGTTTTTCATAAAAAATTCAGATATTTTTTTCATGATATTTTACACAGGTCATCTGTTTTTGATAAAAATTTCAGATATTTTTTTCATGATATTTTACACAGGTCCGCGGTCATCTTTTTTTCATGAAAATTTCAGACATTTTTTCATGATATTTTCGACAGGTCTGCGGTCATCTTTTTTTCATGAAAATGACAACAGGTCCACGCTAAAATGATATTTTACACAGGTCATCTGTTTTTCATAAAAATTTCAGATATTTTTTTCATGATATTTTACACAGGTCATCTTTTTGTCATGAAAATTTCAGACGTTTTTTCATGATATTTTGGACAGGTCCGCGGTCATCGTTTTTTAATGAAAATTTCAGACATTTTTTTCATGATATTTTCGACAGGTCCTCGTTCATCTTTTTTTCATGAAAATTTCAGACATTTTTTTTCATGATATTTTACACAGGTCATCTGTTTTTCATAAAAATTTCAGAATTTTTTTTCATGATATTTTACACAGGTTATCTTTTTTTCATAAAAAATTCAGATATTTTTTTCATTATATTTTACACAGGTCATCTGTTTTTCATAAAAATTTCAGATATTTTTTTCATGATATTTTACACAGGTCATCTTTTTTTCATAAACATTTCAGATATTTTTTTCATGATATTTTACACAGGTCATCTGTTTTTCATAAAAATTTCAGATATTTTTTTCATGATATTTTACACAGGTCATCTTTTTTTCATGAAAATGTTTGCATGATATTTTCGACAGGTCATCTTTTTTCCATATGATCATGATATTTTACACAGGTCATCTGTTTTTCATAAAAATTTCAGACATTTTTTCATGATATTTTCGACAGGTCCGCGGTCATCTTTTTTCCATGAAAATTTCAGACATTTTTTCAAGATATTTTCGACAGGTCTGCGGTCATCTTTTTTTATGAAAATGACAACAGGTCCCCGGTCATCGTTTTTTCATGAAAATTTCATACATTTTTTTCATGATTTTTTCGACAGGTCATCTTTTTTTCATGAAAGTGTTTTCATGACATTTTCGACAGGTCATCTTTTTTCCATGAAAATTTCAGACATTTTTTTCATGATATTTTACACAGGTCATCTTTTTTTCATGAAAATGTTTTCATGATATTTTCGACAGGTCATCTTTTTTCCATGAAAATTTCAGACATTTTTTACATGATATTTTCGACAGGTCCGCGGTCATCTTTTTTCCATGAAAATTTCAGACATTTTTTTCATGATATTTTACACAGGTCATCTGTTTTTGATAAACATTTCAGATATTTTTTTCATGATATTTTACACAGGTCATCTGTTTTTCATAAAAATTTCAGATATTTTTTTCATGATATTTTACACAGGTCCGCGGTCATCTTTTTTTCATGAAAATTTCAGACATTTTTTACATGATAATTTTGACAGGTCCGCGGACATCGTTTTTTCATGAAAATTTCAGACATTTTTTCATGATATTTTCGACAGGTCTGCGGTCATCTTTTTTTATGAAAATGACAACAGGTCCCCGGTCATCGTTTTTTCATGAAAATTTCATACATTTTTTTCATGATTTTTTCGACAGGTCCATGGTCATTGTTTTTTCATGAAAATTTCAGACATTTTTTTCATGATATTTTACACAGGTCATCTTTTTTTCATTAAAATGTTTTCATGATATTTCCGACAGGTCTGCGGTCATCTTTTTTTTATGAAAATGACTACAGGTCCGCGGTCATCGTTTTTTCATGAAAATTTCAGACATTTTTTTCATGATATTTTCGACAGGTCCGCGGACATCATTTTTTCATGAAAATGACAACAGGTCCACGCTAAAATGATATTTTACACAGGTCATCTGTTTTTCATAAAAAATTAAGATATTCTTTTCATGATATTTTACACAGGTCATCTTTTTTTTATGAAAATTTCAGACGTTTTTTTCATGATATTTTGGACAGGTCCGCGGTCATCGTTTTTCATGAAAATTTCAGACATTTTTTTCATGATATTTTACACAGGTCATCTGTTTTTGATAAAGATTTCAGATATTTTTTTCATGATATTTTACACAGGTCATCTGTTTTTCATAAAAATTTCAGATATTTTTTTCATGATATTTTACACAGGTCATCTTTTTTTCATGAAAATTTCAGACATTTTTTACATGATATTTTTGACAGGTCTGCGGACATTGTTTTTTCATGAAAATTTCAGACATTTTTTCATGTTATTTCCGACAGGTCTGCGGTCATCTTTTTTTTATGAAAATGACAACAGGTCCACGCTAAAATTATATTTTACACAGGTCATCTGTTTTTCATAAAAAATTAAGATATTTTTTTCATGATATTTTACACAGGTCATCTTTTTTCCATGAAAATTTCAGACATTTTTTTCATGATATTTTCGACAGGTCCGCGGTCATCTTTTTTCCATGACAATTTTCATGACATTTTTTTCATGATATTTTACACAGGTCATCTTTTTTTTTCATGAAAATGTTTTCATGATATTTTCGACAGGTCATCTTTTTTCCATGAAAATTTCAGACATTTTTTTCATGATATTTTACACAGGTCATCTGTTTTTGATAAAAATTTCAGATATTTTTTTCATGATATTTTACACAGGTCCGCGGTCATCTTTTTTTCATGAAAATTTCATACATTTTTTTCATGATTTTTTCGACAGGTCCATGGTCATCGTTTTTTCATGAAAATTTCAGACATTTTTTTCGTGATATTTTCGACAGGTCCGCGGTCATCTTTTTTTCATGAAAATTTCAGACATTTTTTTCATGATATTTTACACAGGTCATCTTTTTTTCATTAGAATGTTTTCATGATATTTCCGACAGGTCTGCGGTCATCTTTTTTTTATGAAAATGACAATAGGTCCGCGGTCATCGTTTTTTCATGAAAATTTCAGACATTTTTTTCATGATATTTTCGACAGGTCCGCGGACATCATTTTTTCATGAAAATGACAACAGGTCCACGCTAAAATGATATTTTACACAGGTCATCTGTTTTTCATAAAAAATTCAGATATTTTTTTCATGATATTTTACACAGGTCATCTTTTTTTCATGAAAGTGTTTTCATGATATTTTCGACAGGTCATCTTTTTTCCATGAAAATTTCAGACATTTTTTTCATGATATTTTACACAGGTCATCTGTTTTTGATAAAAATTTCAGATATTTTTTTCATGATATTTTACACAGGTTATCTTTTTTCATGAAAATTTCAGACATTTATTACAGGATATTTTCGACAGGTCAGCGGACATCTTTTTTTCATGAAAATTTCAGACATTTTTTCATGATATTTTCGACAGGTCTGCGGTCATCTTTTTTTTATGAAAATGACAATAGGTCCGCGGTCATCGTTTTTTCATGAAAATTTCAGACATTTTTTTCGTGATATTTTCGACAGGTCCGCGGACATCATTTTTTCATGAAAATGACAACAGGTCCACGCTAAAATGATATTTTACACAGGTCATCTGTTTTTCATAAAAAATTAAGATATTTTTTTCATGATATTTTACACAGGTCATCTTTTTTTTATGAAAATTTCAGACGTTTTTTTCATGATATTTTGGACAGGTCCGCGGTCATCGTTTTTCATGAAAATTTCAGACATTTTTTTCATGATATTTTACACAGGTCATCTGTTTTTGATAAAGATTTCAGATATTTTTTTCATGATATTTTACACAGGTCATCTGTTTTTCATAAAAATTTCAGATATTTTTTTCATGATATTTTACACAGGTCCGCGGTCATCTTTTTTTCCTGAAAATTTCAGACATCTTTTACATGATATTTTTGACAGGTCTGCGGACATTGTTTTTTCATGAAAATTTCAGACATTTTTTCATGATATTTCCGACAGGTCTGCGGTCATCTTTTTTTTTATGAAAATGACAACAGGTCCACGCTAAAATTATATTTTACACAGGTCATCTGTTTTTCATAAAAAATTAAGATATTTTTTTCATGATATTTTACACAGGTCATGTTTTTTCCATGAAAATTTCAGACATTTTTTTCATGATATTTTCGACAGGTCCGCGGTCATCTTTTTTCCATGAAAATTTCAGACATTTTTTTCATGATATTTTACACAGGTCATCTTTTTTTTTCATGAAAATGTTTTCATGATATTTTCGACAGATCACCTTTTTTCCATGAAAATTTCAGACATTTTTTTCATGATATTTTTTTTTTTTTTTTATACTTTATTTTTATTTTATTTTTTCCAAGAGTTGCTTCATTCATGTAGTTTACATTTCATTCCAACAGACATGTTTTCAACATAGAATGTTGAATTAATAGAGTACACAAAAAAAAACTACCAAAAGATGGAAAAGAGAGCGGCAACATCTTTAGAAATAAGTACACAGGCCTACACACAGACAGGTGGATAAAATAAGAAAAAAAGAAAAAGGAGAATTATATGAATGATAATAAAAAGATAAAAAAGAAACAACAACACCAAAATTTAAAATAAAATACTTAAGAGAAAACGAGGAGCAAAACCAAAAAAATAAAAAATAAAAAAAATAAAAATAAAGGAAAAGATAGGGAGAGAGATATAGCCCCTATGTTCAATACACATATGAGGTTTTAGCATTTCTACATTTAATTTGTTTAAATATTTCATGGGCATTGTCGCACTGACATGTACACACATCTCATTTGTATGCCGCTCAAACATTTACTCATGGGTTTTTTCTACGCGCCCACACTCTAGATCTCATCGATATCCCATTTTTAATTTAATTATCAACCAATTCATTTACCTATTTGAACACAATGAGGTGATCAGATGTTTAATGATCTATTTTTTAAAAGAGAGAGGAAAAGGCTTAGTTTCTAATATGTTGATGATGGTTATAATTTTCCTTCAGTTAAAGTCCATCTCTTTTTAAACAGGTCTTCCATGTTCCTTATTCTGTGAGTTCCTTCTTCCATAACTTTTACTTCTTGAATCATGGTTTTCCATTTTATCAAATCTGGGGGTTTAGTTTTTTTCCAGCCTTTTGTTATTTGCTTCAATGCTGTAATTCTGAGTATTCTAAATAAATAGTGTTGGTCTTTTCCTAGACCAACTGGAGGTTTTCCAAGTATGATGTGCTCTGCTTTTAAATCTAGTGGTTTGTTGAATGTATCTTCCATGAACTTAAAAACTTCTAACCAAAAGACATTTAATAGATTGCATGAATAGAATATATGTAAATAATTTGCATTGCTTTCGCCACAATTTCTCCAGCACTGAGAGCTTGCACATCTTTTATATTTAGAAATGATTCCAGGCGTCAGGAAGTACCTCAAATTAATTTTCCAAGCAAATTCTCTCCAGAACAAGGAACTGGTTGTTGTATGTATTTCATTAAACATCTGTTTCCAATCATCATCTGTTATTTGTGTTCCCAACTCTTCTTCCCATTTTATCTTTACATTGTGTGATTCATTTTCCACATGTAAGATTTTATAAACATTACCCATAGTATGTTTGTAATTTCCATTAACATTTTTCACAATATATTTCAGCAAGGGATGAATATTTTGTATGTCTTTTATTTGTTTACTGTGTAAATAACTTCTTATTTGCAAATATCTATAGAATTGACATTTAGGTATGTCATAATTTTGGGAGATATTTTCAAAGGAATCCATTTCATTATCAGAAAACATTTGCCAGAATCTCACTAGTCCTTTTTTAGCCCATGAATTAAAAACATTATCTGTTGAGTTTGGCGTAAATTCTTGGTCCCTAGCGATTTCATTCAAATAAATCATTTCTTTTTCTGTTATGTTCAATGTCTTAACAATCCTCCTCCATGTTTTTACAGTGTTTGAGATGCAGTAGTTATCCACCCTAAAGTCTCCTTTCTTTTTACCAAATATTGCTGAGCTTAAAGATTGAACTGAGCTAGTTTCTATTTCCTTCCACTTTGGGTTTTCGGTTTCACTCATCCATGTCATTATGTGTTTTGTCTGGGCTGCATAGAAGTACTTACTGAGATCTGGTAATGCCAACCCCCCAGTGGATTTCAGTTTCTTTAAGTTTTTTAGTTTCACTCTTGGTTTTTTATCATCCCATATGAATTTTCTCAGGGTTTTATCCCATTCCTTAAAGTTTATTGGCTTTATATAAGTTGGTAAGTTTTGAAACAGGAACAAGAACTTTGGAAGTATTGTCATTTTAATTGATTTAATTCTTTCAAAGATGGATAGATTCAATATTTTCCATCTGTTCAGCTCTTCTTTTACTTGGTCTGTTAGTCCTACGTAATTCAGTGAAAACAGTTCTTCCAGTTTTTGGGGGATTTTAACCCCCAGGTATTTTAATTTTTTGCATTCCCATTTAAATTTGTATTTTCTCTTAAGATCATTTTCTATTTCCTCACCTATTGTCAATGCTTCTGTTTTATTAATATTTAATTTATATCCAGAGACTAAACTATATTTTTGTATTTCCTCCATTAATGTTGGGAGTGATGTATTTGTATTAGTTAAGTAAACTATCACATCATCGGCATAAAGTGCTAATTTATGTTCATTTTCTCCAATTTTTATGCCGGTTATTGTTTTGTTTGTTCGTATACTTTCTGCCAGGGGTTCCAAACATAAAGCAAATATTTGTGGTGATAGAGGATCACCTTGTCTTGTACCTCTCTTAAGTAGAAATGTGTCAGACAGTGTACCATTGACCCTAACTCTTGCATTTGGTTGGCTGTATATAATTTTCCAAATTTGTATGAATTTATGGTCAAATCCAAAAGCTTCAAAAGTATCAAATATAAAGCGCCATGACAGTCGGTCGAATGCCTTTTCAGCGTCCAGAGTTAACATTAACAGTTGCTTACCTGATTTTTCTGAGTAATTTAACACATTCAGGGTACGTCGAATATTGTCTGAGAGTAGTCTACCATGAACAAAGCCTGTTTGATCTAAGTTTAGTAAAAGTGGAGTTGTTTTTGATAACCTGTTTGCAATGATTGATGTAAATAGTTTTTGATCCACATTTAGTAAAGAGATTGGTCTGTATGAACTACAGTCAGTAAGGTCCTTCCCTTCTTTAGGTAGGACGGTAATTATGGAGGAGTTCCATGTTGGTGGCCACACTTCCTTATCCAGGACCCAGTTAAATACTTTACATAGAATTGGAATAAGAGCTTCTTTAAAAGTCATATAGAACTCATTCGTATATCCGTCAGTTCCCGGGCTTTTATCCTTCTTACTTTTCTGAATTGCTGAAAGAATGTCTTTGGGTGTTATAGATTGTGTTAACTGTGAGTTTTGTTCCTCTCTCACCTGGGGTAAAACTAAGGAGGTCAGGTATAATTTACTTTCATGATGGTTACTTTCTATGTTTTCATAAAGGTTTTGATAGTATTTTATTTTTTATTTTTTCATGATATTTTACACAGGTCAGCTGTTTTTGATAAACATTTCAGATATTTTTTTCATGATATTTTACACAGGTCATCTGTTTTTCATAAAAATTTCAGATATTTTTTTCATGATATTTTACACAGGTCCGCGGTCATCGTTTTTTCATGAAAATGTCAGACTTTTCTTTACTGACATTTTCGACAGGTCCGCGGTCATCGTATTTTCATGAAAATTTCAGACTTTTTTTCATGACATTTTTTCGACAGGTCCGCGGTCATCTTTTTTTCCTGACATTTTCGACAGGTCCGAGGTCATCGTATTTTCATGAAAATTTCAGACTTTTTTTTCATGACATTTTCGACAGGTCATCGTTTTTTCATGAAAATGTCAGACTTTTTTTTCCTGACATTTTCGACATGTCCGTGGTCATCGTTTTTTCATGAAAATTTCAGACTTTTTTTCATGACATTTTCGACAGGTCCACGGTCATCGTTTTTTCATGGAAAAAAGATGACCGCGTACCTGTCCAAAATATCATTAAAAAAATGTCTGAAATTTTTATGAAAAAACAATGAACGCGGACCTGTCGAAAATATCATGAAAAAAATGTCTGAAATTTTCATGAAAAAAAGATGACTGCGGACCTGTTGAAAATATCATGAAAAAAATGTCTGAATTTTTCATGGAAAAAAGATGACCTGTCAAAAATATCATGAAAAAAAGATGACCGCGGACCTGTGTAAAATATCATGAAAAAATGTTCATGAAAAAACAAAGACCGCAGACCTGTCGAAAATGTCATGAAAAATGTTTGAAATTTTCAAGATAAAACGATGACCGCGGACCTGTGTAAAATATCATGTAAAAAATGTCTAAAATTTTCATGAAAAAAGGATGACCGGGGACCTGTCGAAAATAACATGAAAAAAATGTCGAAAATATCATGAAAAAAACGTGAAATTTTCATGAAAAAACGATGACCGCGGACCTGTAGAAAATATCATGAAAAAAATGTCTGAAATTTTCATGAAAACACGATGACCGCGGACCTGTTGAAAATATAATGAAAAAAATGTCTGAATTTTTCATGGAAAAAAGATGACCTGTCAAAAATATCATGAAAAAAATGTCTGAAATTTTCATGGAAAAAAGATGACCTGTCGAAAATATCATGAAAACATTTTCATGAAAAAACGATGAACACGGAACTGTCGAAAATATCATGTAAAAAATGTCTGAAATTTTCAGGAAAAAATGATGACCGCGGACCTGTCCAAAATAACATGAAAAAAATGTCGAAAATATCAGGAAAAAAATGTCTGAAATGTTCATGTAAAAATGATGACCGTGGACCTGTTGTCATTTTTATTAAAAAACAACAAACGCGGACCTGTCGAAAATATCATGAAAACATTTTCATGAAAAAACGATGAACACGGAACTGTCGAAAATATCATGTAAAAAATGTCTGAAATTTTCATGGAAAAAATGATGACCGCGGACCTGTCCAAAATAACATGAAAAAAATGTCGAGAATATCATGAAAAAAATGTCTGAAATGTTTATGTAAAAATGATGACCGTGGACCTGTTGTCATTTTTATGAAAAAACAATAAACGCGGACCTGTCGAAAATATCATGAAAAAAATGTCTGAAATTTATATGAAAAAATGATGACCGCGGACCTGTCCAAAATATCATGAAAAAAATGCCTGAAATTTTAATGGAAAAAAGATGTCCACGGACCTGTCGAAAATATCATGAAAAAAATGTCTGAAATTTTCATGAAAAAAAGCTGACCGTGGACCTGTCGAAAATATCATAAAAAAACTTTCTGAAATTTTCATGAAAAAACGATGTCCGCAGACCTGTCGTAAATATTATGTAAAAAAGTCTGAAATTTTCATGAAAAAAAATGACCGTGGACCTGTCGAAAATATCATGAAAAAAATGTCTGAAATTTTCTTGGAAAAAACATGATCTGTCGAAAATATCAAGAAAACATTTTCATGAAAAAAAGATGACCTGTGTAAAATATCATGAAAAAAATGTCTGAAATTTTCATGGAAAAAATATCACCGCAGACCTCTCGAAAATATCATGAAAATGATGTCTGAAATTTTCATGAAATAACGATGACCGCGGACCTGTCAAAAATAGCATGAAAAAAATTTCATGAAAAAAAGATGACCGCGGACCTGTGTAAAATATCATGAAAAAATGTTCATGAAAAAACAAAGACCGCAGACCTGTCGAAAATGTCATGAAAAATGTTTGAAATTTTCAAGATAAAACGATGACCGCGGACCTGTGTAAAATATCATGTAAAAAATGTCTAAAATTTTCATGAAAAAAGGATGACCGGGGACCTGTCGAAAATAACTTGAAAAAAATGTCGAAAATATCATGAAAAAAACATGTGAAATTTTCATGAAAAAACGATGACCGCGGACCTGTAGAAAATATCATGAAAAAAATGTCTGAAATTTTCATGAAAAAACAATGACAGTGGACCTGTCGAAAATATCATGAAAAAATTGCATGAGATTTTCATGAAAAACGATGACCGCGGACATGTCGAAAATATCATAAAAAAAGAACACCGCGGATCTGTCGAAAATATCATGAAAAAAGTCTGTAATTTTCATGAAAAAAAGATGACCTGTGTAAAATATTATGAAAAAAATGTCTGAAATTTTCATGAAAAAAAGATGACCGCGGACCTTTGTAAAATATCATGAAAAAAAAGTCTGAAATTTTCATGAAAAAAAGATAACCGCGGACCTGTAGAAAATATCATGAAAAAAATATGAAATTTTCATGGAAAAACGATGACCTGTCGAAAATATCATGAAAACAATTTCATGGAAAAACGATGACCGCGGACCTGACGAAAATATCATGTAAAAAATGTCTGAAATTTTCATGAAAAAATAATGACCGCAGACCTGTCGAAAATATGATGAAAAAATGTTCATGAAAAAACAATGACCGCGGACCTGTGTAAAATATCATGAAAAAAATGTCTGAAATTTTCATGAAAAAACGATGACCGCGGACCTGTCGAAAATATCATGAAAAAAATGGCTGAAATCTTCATGAAAAAAATGTCTGAAACTTTCATGGAAAAAAGAGGACCGCAGACCTGTCGAAAATATCATGAAAACAATTTCATGAAAAAACGATGACCGCGAACCTGACGAAAATATCATGTGAAAAATGTCTGAAATTTTCATGAAAAAATGATGACCGCAGACCTGTCGAAAATATGAAGAAAAAATGTTCATGAAAAAAAGATGACCGCGACCCTGTTAAAAATATCATGAAAAAAATGTCTGAAATTTTCATAAAAAAACAATGTTCGCGGACCTGTCGAAAATAGCATGAAAAAATTGCATGAGATTTTCATGAAAAACGATGACCGCGGACATGTTGAAAATATCATGAAAAAAATGTATGAAATTTTCATGAAAAAACGATAACCGCGGACCTGTATAAAATATCATGAAAAAAATGTCTGAAATTTTCATAAAAAAACAATGTCCGCGGACCTGACGAAAATAGCATGAAAAAATTGCACGAGATTTTCATGAAAAACGATGACCGTGGACCTGTCGAAAATATCATGAAAAAAATGTCTGAAATTTTCTTGGAAAAAACATGATCTGTCGAAAATATCAAGAAAACATTTTCATGAAAAAAAGATGACCTGTGTAAAATATCATGAAAAAAATGTCTGAAATTTTCATGGAAAAAATATCACCGCAGACCTCTCGAAAATATCATGAAAATGATGTCTGAAATTTTCATGAAATAACGATGACCGCGGACCTGTCAAAAATAGCATGAAAAAAATTTCATGAAAAAAAGATGACCGCGGACCTGTGTAAAATATCATGAAAAAATGTTCATGAAAAAACAAAGACCGCAGACCTGTCGAAAATGTCATGAAAAATGTTTGAAATTTTCAAGATAAAACGATGACCGCGGACCTGTGTAAAATATCATGTAAAAAATGTCTAAAATTTTCATGAAAAAAGGATGACCGGGGACCTGTCGAAAATAACTTGAAAAAAATGTCGAAAATATCATGAAAAAAACATGTGAAATTTTCATGAAAAAACGATGACCGCGGACCTGTAGAAAATATCATGAAAAAAATGTCTGAAATTTTCATGAAAAAACAATGACAGTGGACCTGTCGAAAATATCATGAAAAAATTGCATGAGATTTTCATGAAAAACGATGACCGCGGACATGTCGAAAATATCATAAAAAAAGAACACCGCGGATCTGTCGAAAATATCATGAAAAAAGTCTGTAATTTTCATGAAAAAAAGATGACCTGTGTAAAATATTATGAAAAAAATGTTTGAAATTTTCATGAAAAAAAGATGACCGCGGACCTTTGTAAAATATCATGAAAAAAAAGTCTGAAATTTTCATGAAAAAAAGATAACCGCGGACCTGTAGAAAATATCATGAAAAAAATATGAAATTTTCATGGAAAAACGATGACCTGTCGAAAATATCATGAAAACAATTTCATGGAAAAACGATGACCGCGGACCTGACGAAAATATCATGTAAAAAATGTCTGAAATTTTCATGAAAAAATGATGACCGCAGACCTGTCGAAAATATGAAGAAAAAATGTTCATGAAAAAAAGATGACCGCGACCCTGTTAAAAATATCATGAAAAAAATGTCTGAAATTTTCATAAAAAAACAATGTTCGCGGACCTGTCGAAAATAGCATGAAAAAATTGCATGAGATTTTCATGAAAAACGATGACCGCGGACATGTTGAAAATATCATGAAAAAAATGTATGAAATTTTCATGAAAAAACGATAACCGCGGACCTGTATAAAATATCATGAAAAAAATGTCTGAAATTTTCATAAAAAAACAATGTCCGCGGACCTGACGAAAATAGCATGAAAAAATTGCACGAGATTTTCATGAAAAACGATGACCGTGGACCTGTCGAAAATATCATGAAAAAAATGTCTGAAATTTTCTTGGAAAAAACATGATCTGTCGAAAATATCAAGAAAACATTTTCATGAAAAAAAGATGACCTGTGTAAAATATCATGAAAAAAATGTCTGAAATTTTCATGGAAAAAATATCACCGCAGACCTCTCGAAAATATCATGAAAATGATGTCTGAAATTTTCATGAAATAACGATGACCGCGGACCTGTCAAAAATAGCATGAAAAAAATTTCATGAAAAAAAGATGACCGCGGACCTGTGTAAAATATCATGAAAAAATGTTCATGAAAAAACAAAGACCGCAGACCTGTCGAAAATGTCATGAAAAATGTTTGAAATTTTCAAGATAAAACGATGACCGCGGACCTGTGTAAAATATCATGTAAAAAATGTCTAAAATTTTCATGAAAAAAGGATGACCGGGGACCTGTCGAAAATAACTTGAAAAAAATGTCGAAAATATCATGAAAAAAACATGTGAAATTTTCATGAAAAAACGATGACCGCGGACCTGTAGAAAATATCATGAAAAAAATGTCTGAAATTTTCATGAAAAAACAATGACAGTGGACCTGTCGAAAATATCATGAAAAAATTGCATGAGATTTTCATGAAAAACGATGACCGCGGACATGTCGAAAATATCATAAAAAAAGAACACCGCGGATCTGTCGAAAATATCATGAAAAAAGTCTGTAATTTTCATGAAAAAAAGATGACCTGTGTAAAATATTATGAAAAAAATGTTTGAAATTTTCATGAAAAAAAGATGACCGCGGACCTTTGTAAAATATCATGAAAAAAAAGTCTGAAATTTTCATGAAAAAAAGATAACCGCGGACCTGTAGAAAATATCATGAAAAAAATATGAAATTTTCATGGAAAAACGATGACCTGTCGAAAATATCATGAAAACAATTTCATGGAAAAACGATGACCGCGGACCTGAAGAAAATATCATGTAAAAAATGTCTGAAATTTTCATGAAAAAATAATGACCGCAGACCTGTCGAAAATATGATGAAAAAATGTTCATGAAAAAACAATGACCGCGGACCTGTGTAAAATATCATGAAAAAAATGTCTGAAATTTTCATGAAAAAACGATGACCGCGGACCTGTCGAAAATATCATGAAAAAAATGGCTGAAATCTTCATGAAAAAAATGTCTGAAACTTTCATGGAAAAAAGAGGACCGCAGACCTGTTGAAAATATCATGAAAACAATTTCATGAAAAAACGATGACCGCGAACCTGACGAAAATATCATGTGAAAAATGTCTGAAATTTTCATGAAAAAATGATGACCGCAGACCTGTCGAAAATATGAAGAAAAAATGTTCATGAAAAAAAGATGACCGCGACCCTGTTAAAAATATCATGAAAAAAATGTCTGAAATTTTCATAAAAAAACAATGTTCGCGGACCTGTCGAAAATAGCATGAAAAAATTGCATGAGATTTTCATGAAAAACGATGACCGCGGACATGTTGAAAATATCATGAAAAAAATGTATGAAATTTTCATGAAAAAACGATAACCGCGGACCTGTATAAAATATCATGAAAAAAATGTCTGAAATTTTCATAAAAAAACATGTCCGCGGACCTGACGAAAATAGCATGAAAAAATTGCATGAGATTTTCATGAAAAACGATGACCGCGGACATGTCGAAAATATCATGAAAAAAAGAACACCGCGGATCTGTCGAAAATATCATGAAAAAAGTCTGTAATTTTCATGAAAAAAAGATGACCTGTGTAAAATATTATGAAAAAAATGTCTGAAATTTTCATGAAAAAAAGATGACCGCGGACCTGTAGAAAATATCATGAAAAAAAAATATGAAATTTTCATGGAAAAACGATGACCTGTGACCGCGGACCTCTGTAAAATATCATGAAAAAAAAGTCTGAAATTTTCATGAAAAAAAGATAACGGCGGACCTGTAGAAAATATCATGAAAAAAATATATGAAATTTTCATGGAAAAACGATGACCTGTCGAAAATATCATGAAAACAATTTCATGAAAAAACGATGACCGCGGACCTGACGAAAATATCATGTAAAAAATGTCTGAAATTTTCATGAAAAAATGATGACCGCAGACCTGTCGAAAATATGATGAAAAAATGTTCATGAAAAAACAATGACCGCGGACCTGTGTAAAATATCATGAAAAAAATGTCTGAAATTTTCATAAAAAAACAATGTTCGCGGACCTGTCGAAAATAGCATGAAAAAATTGCATGAGATTTTCATGAAAAACGATGACCGCGGACATGTTGAAAATATCATGAAAAAAATGTATGAAATTTTCATGAAAAAACGATAACCGCGGACCTGTATAAAATATCATGAAAAAAATGTTTGAAATTTTCATAAAAAAACAATGTCCGCGGACCTGACGAAAATAGCATGAAAAAATTGCATGAGATTTTCATGAAAAAACGATAACCGCGGACCTGTAGAAAATATCATGAAAAAAATGTCTGAAATTTTCATGAAAAAACGATGACCGCGGACCTGTCGAAAATATCATGAAAACAATTTCATGAAAAAACGATGACCGCGGACCTGACGAAAATATCATGTAAAAAATGTCTGAAATTTTCATGAAAAAAAGATGACCGCGGACCTCTGTAAAATATCATGAAAAAAAAGTCTGAAATTTTCATGAAAAAAAGATAACCGCGGACCTGTAGAAAATATCATGAGAAAAATATATGAAATTTTCATGGAAAAACGATGACCTGTGACCGCGGACCTCTGTAAAATATCATGAAAAAAAAGTCTGACATTTTCATGAAAAAAAGATAACCGCGGACCTGTAGAAAATATCATGAAAAAAATATATGAAATTTTCATGGAAAAACGATGACATGTCGAAAATATCATGAAAACAATTTCATGAAAAAACGATGACCGCGGACCTGAAGAAAATATCATGTAAAAAATGTCTGAAATTTTCATGAAAAAATGATGACTGCAGACCTGTCGAAAATATGATGAAAAAATGTCTGAAATTTTGATGAAAAAAAGATGACCGCGGACCTGTGTAAAATATCATGAAAAAAATGTCTGAAATTTTCATAAAAAAACAATGTTCGCGGACCTGTCGAAAATAGCATGAAAAAATTGCATGAGATTTTCATGAAAAACGATGACCGCGGACATGTTGAAAATATCATGAAAAAAATGTATGAAATTTTCATGAAAAAACGATAACCGCGGACCTGTATAAAATATCATGAAAAAAATGTCTGAAATTTTCATAAAAAAACAATGTCCGCGGACCTGACGAAAATAGCATGAAAAAATTGCATGAGATTTTCATGAAAAACGATGACCGCGGACATGTCGAAAATATCATGAAAAAAAGAACACCGCGGATCTGTCGAAAATATCATGAAAAAAGTCTGTAATTTTCATGAAAAAAAGATGACCTGTGTAAAATATTATGAAAAAAATGTCTGAAATTTTCATGAAAAAAAGATGACCGCGGACCTGTAGAAAATATCATGAAAAAAATATATGAAATTTTCATGGAAAAACGATGACCTGTGACCGCGGACCTCTGTAAAATATCATGAAAAAAAAGTCTGAAATTTTCATGAAAAAAAGATAACGGCGGACCTGTAGAAAATATCATGAAAAAAATATATGAAATTTTCATGGAAAAACGATGACCTGTCGAAAATATCATGAAAACAATTTCATGAAAAAACGATGACCGCGGACCTGACGAAAATATCATGTAAAAAATGTCTGAAATTTTCATGAAAAAATGATGACCGCAGACCTGTCGAAAATATGATGAAAAAATGTTCATGAAAAAACAATGACCGCGGACCTGTGTAAAATATCATGAAAAAAATGTCTGAAATTTTCATAAAAAAACAATGTTCGCGGACCTGTCGAAAATAGCATGAAAAAATTGCATGAGATTTTCATGAAAAACGATGACCGCGGACATGTTGAAAATATCATGAAAAAAATGTATGAAATTTTCATGAAAAAACGATAACCGCGGACCTGTATAAAATATCATGAAAAAAATGTTTGAAATTTTCATAAAAAAACAATGTCCGCGGACCTGACGAAAATAGCATGAAAAAATTGCATGAGATTTTCATGAAAAAACGATAACCGCGGACCTGTAGAAAATATCATGAAAAAAATGTCTGAAATTTTCATGAAAAAACGATGACCGCGGACCTGTCGAAAATATCATGAAAACAATTTCATGAAAAAAACGATGACCGCGGACCTGACGAAAATATCATGTAAAAAATGTCTGAAATTTTCATGAAAAAAAGATGACCGCGGACCTCTGTAAAATATCATGAAAAAAAAGTCTGAAATTTTCATGAAAAAAAGATAACCGCGGACCTGTAGAAAATATCATGAGAAAAATATATGAAATTTTCATGGAAAAACGATGACCTGTGACCGCGGACCTCTGTAAAATATCATGAAAAAAAAGTCTGACATTTTCATGAAAAAAAGATAACCGCGGACCTGTAGAAAATATCATGAAAAAAATATATGAAATTTTCATGGAAAAACGATGACATGTCGAAAATATCATGAAAACAATTTCATGAAAAAACGATGACCGCGGACCTGAAGAAAATATCATGTAAAAAATGTCTGAAATTTTCATGAAAAAATGATGACTGCAGACCTGTCGAAAATATGATGAAAAAATGTCTGAAATTTTGATGAAAAAAAGATGACCGCGGACCTGTGTAAAATATCATGAAAAAAATGTCTGAAAATTTCATAAATAAAAGATGACCTGTGTTAAATATGATGAAAAAAATGTCTGAAATTTTCATGAAAAAACGATGACCGCGGACCTGTCGAAAATATCATGAAAAAAATGGCTGAAATCTTCATGAAAAAAATGTCTGAAACTTTCATGGAAAAAAGAGGACCGCAGACCTGTCGAAAATATCATGAAAACAATTTCATGAAAAAACGATGACCGCGGACCTGACGAAAATATCATGTAAAAAATGTCTGAAATTTTCATGAAAAAAAGATGACCGCGGACCTCTGTAAAATATCATGAAAAAAAAGTCTGAAATTTTCATGAAAAAAAGATAACCGCGGACCTGTAGAAAATATCATGAAAAAAATATATGAAATTTTCATGGAAAAACGATGACCTGTGACCGCGGACCTCTGTAAAATATCATGAAAAAAAAGTCTGAAATTTTCATGAAAAAAAGATAACCGCGGACCTGTAGAAAATATCATGAAAAAAATCTATGAAATTTTCATGGAAAAACGATGACCTGACGAAAATATCATGTAAAAAATGTCTGAAATTTTCATGAAAAAATGATGACCGCAGACCTGTCGAAAATATGATGAAAAAATGTTCATGAAAAAACAATGACCGCGGACCTGTGTAAAATATCATGAAAAAAATGTCTGAAATTTTCATGGAAAAAAAAGGACCGCGGACCTGTCGAAAATCTCATGAAAAAAATGTATGAAATTTTCATGAAAATAAGATGTCTGCAGACCTGTCGAAAATATCATGAAAAAAATGTCTGAAATTTTCATAAAAAAACAATGACCGCGGACCTGTCGAAAATATCATGAAAAAATTGCATGAGATTTTCATGAAAAAATAATGACCGCAGACGTGTCGAAAATCTCATGAAAAAAATGTATGAAATTTTCATGAAAATAAGATGTCTGCAGACCTGTCAGAAATATCATGAAAAAAATTTATGAAATTTTCATGAAAAAAAGCTGACCGTGGACCTGTAAAAAATATCATGAAAAAAATGTATGACATTTTCATGAAAAAACAATGGCTGCAGACCTGTTGAAAATGTCATGAAAAAATGTCTGAAATTTCATGGAAAAACGATGACTGCAAAATATGATGAAAAAAATGTCTGAAATTTTCATTAAAAAACGATGACCGCGGACCTGTCCAAAATAGCATGAAAAAAATTTAATGAAAAAAAGATGACCGCGACCCTGTTAAAAATATCATGAAAAAATTGCATCATATTTTCATGAAAAAATGATGACCGCGGACATGTTGAAAATATTAAAAAATGTATGAAATTTTCATGAAAAAAAGCTGACCGTGGACCTGTCGAAAATATCATGAAAAAAATTTCATGAAAAAACGATAACCGCGGACCTGTCGAAAATGTTATGAAAAAATGTCTGAAATTTTGATGAAAAAAAGATGACCGCGGACCTGTGTAAAATATCATGAAAAAAATGTCTGAAAATTTCATAAATAAAAGATGACCTGTGTTAAATATGATGAAAAAAATGTCTGAAATTTTAATGGAAAAACGATGACCACGGACCTGTCGAAAATATGATGAAAAAAATGTCTGAAATTTTCATGAAAAAACGATGACCGCGGACCTGTCCAAAATAGCATGTAAAAAATTTCATGAAAAAATGATGAACGCGGACCTGTGTAAAATATCATGAAAAAATGTTCATGAAAAAAAACGAAGACCGCAGACCTGTCGAAAATGTCATGAAAAAATGTCTGAAATTTTCATGAAAAAACGATGACCGCGGACCTGTGTAAAATATCATGAAAACATTTTCAAGAAAAAACGAAGACCGCAGATCTGTCGAAAATGTCATGAAAAAATGTCGGAAATTTCATGGAAAAACGATGACCGCGGACCTGTCCAAAATAGCATGAAAAAAATTTCATGAAAAAAAGATGACCGCGACCATGTCAAAAATATCATAAAAAAATTGCATCATATTTACATGAAAAAACGATGACCGTGGACATGTCGAAAATATCATTAAAAAATGTATGAAATTTTCATGAAAAAACGCTGACCGTGGACCTGTCGAAAATATCATGAAAAAAATTTCATGAAAAAACGATAACCGCGGACCTGTCGAAAATGTCATGAAAAAATGTCTGAAATTTTGATGAAAAAACGATAACCGCGGACCTGTCAAAAATGTCATGAAAAAAAATTCTGAAATTTTCATGAAAAAACGATGACCGCGGACATGTCGAAAATATCATGAAAAAACTATGACAGTGGACCTGTTGTCATTTTCATGAAAAAATAATGACCGCAGACCTGTCGAAAATATCATGTAAAAAATGTCTGACATTTTCATGAAAAAACAATGGCTGCAGACCTAACGAAAATTTCATGAAAAAATGTCTGAAATTTCATGGAAAAACGATGACTGCGGACCTGTGTAAAATATGATGAAAAAAATGTCTGAAATTTTCATTAAAAAACGATGACCGCGGACCTGTCCAAAATAGCATGAAAAAAATTTCATGAAAAAAAGATGACCGCGACCCTGTTAAAAATATCATGAAAAAATTGCATCATATTTTCATGAAAAAACGATGACCGCGGACCTGTCGAAAATGTTATCAAAAAATGTCTGAAATTTTGATGAAAAAAAGATGACCGCGGACCTGTGTAAAATATCATGAAAAAAATGTCTGAAAATTTCAAAAATAAAAGATGACCTGTGTTAAATATGATGAAAAAAATGTCTGAAATTTTAATGAAAAAACGATGACCGCGGACCTGTCCAAAATAGCATGTAAAAAATTTCATGAAAAAACGATGACCGCGGACCTGTGTAAAATATCATGAAAACATTTTCAAGAAAAAACGAAGACCGCAGATCTGTCGAAAATGTCATGAAAAAATTTCTGAAATTTGATGGAAAAACGATGACCGTGGACCTGTGTAAAATATCACGAAAAAATGTTCATGAAAAAAAAGGAAGACCGCAGACCTGTCGAAAATGTCATGAAAAAATGTCGGAAATTTCATGGAAAAACGATGACCGCGGACCTGTCCAAAATAGCATGAAAAAAATTTCATGAAAAAAAGATGACCGCGACCATGTCAAAAATATCATAAAAAAATTGCATCATATTTACATGAAAAAACGATGACCGTGGACATGTCGAAAATATCATTAAAAAATGTATGAAATTTTCATGAAAAAACGCTGACCGTGGACCTGTCGAAAATATCATGAAAAAAATGTCATGAAAAAACGATAACCGCGGACCTGTCGAAAATGTCATGAAAAAATGTCTGAAATTTTGATGAAAAAACGATAACCGCGGACCTGTCAAAAATGTCATGAAAAAAAATTCTGAAATTTTCATGAAAAAACGATGACCGCGGACATGTCGAAAATATCATGAAAAAACTATGACAGTGGACCTGTTGTCATTTTCATGAAAAAATAATGACCGCAGACCTGTCGAAAATATCATGTAAAAAATGTCTGACATTTTCATGAAAAAACAATGGCTGCAGACCTAACGAAAATTTCATGAAAAAATGTCTGAAATTTCATGGAAAAACGATGACTGCGGACCTGTGTAAAATATGATGAAAAAAATGTCTGAAATTTTCATTAAAAAACGATGACCGCGGACCTGTCCAAAATAGCATGAAAAAAATTTCATGAAAAAAAGATGACCGCGACCCTGTTAAAAATATCATGAAAAAATTGCATCATATTTTCATGAAAAAACGATGACCGCGGACCTGTCGAAAATGTTATCAAAAAATGTCTGAAATTTTGATGAAAAAAAGATGACCGCGGACCTGTGTAAAATATCATGAAAAAAATGTCTGAAAATTTCAAAAATAAAAGATGACCTGTGTTAAATATGATGAAAAAAATGTCTGAAATTTTAATGAAAAAACGATGACCGCGGACCTGTCCAAAATAGCATGTAAAAAATTTCATGAAAAAACGATGACCGCGGACCTGTGTAAAATATCATGAAAACATTTTCAAGAAAAAACGAAGACCGCAGATCTGTCGAAAATGTCATGAAAAAATTTCTGAAATTTGATGGAAAAACGATGACCGTGGACCTGTGTAAAATATCACGAAAAAATGTTCATGAAAAAAAAGGAAGACCGCAGACCTGTCGAAAATGTCATGAAAAAATGTCGGAAATTTCATGGAAAAACGATGACCGCGGACCTGTCCAAAATAGCATGAAAAAAATTTCATGAAAAAAAGATGACCGCGACCATGTCAAAAATATCATAAAAAAATTGCATCATATTTACATGAAAAAACGATGACCGTGGACATGTCGAAAATATCATTAAAAAATGTATGAAATTTTCATGAAAAAACGCTGACCGTGGACCTGTCGAAAATATCATGAAAAAAATGTCATGAAAAAACGATAACCGCGGACCTGTCGAAAATGTCATGAAAAAATGTCTGAAATTTTGATGAAAAAACGATAACCGCGGACCTGTCAAAAATGTCATGAAAAAAAATTCTGAAATTTTCATGAAAAAACGATGACCGCGGACATGTCGAAAATATCATGAAAAAACTATGACAGTGGACCTGTTGTCATTTTCATGAAAAAATAATGACCGCAGACCTGTCGAAAATATCATGTAAAAAATGTCTGACATTTTCATGAAAAAACAATGGCTGCAGACCTAACGAAAATTTCATGAAAAAATGTCTGAAATTTCATGGAAAAACGATGACTGCGGACCTGTGTAAAATATGATGAAAAAAATGTCTGAAATTTTCATTAAAAAACGATGACCGCGGACCTGTCCAAAATAGCATGAAAAAAATTTCATGAAAAAAAGATGACCGCGACCCTGTTAAAAATATCATGAAAAAATTGCATCATATTTTCATGAAAAAACGATGACCGCGGACCTGTCGAAAATGTTATCAAAAAATGTCTGAAATTTTGATGAAAAAAAGATGACCGCGGACCTGTGTAAAATATCATGAAAAAAATGTCTGAAAATTTCAAAAATAAAAGATGACCTGTGTTAAATATGATGAAAAAAATGTCTGAAATTTTAATGAAAAAACGATGACCGCGGACCTGTCCAAAATAGCATGTAAAAAATTTCATGAAAAAACGATGACCGCGGACCTGTGTAAAATATCATGAAAACATTTTCAAGAAAAAACGAAGACCGCAGATCTGTCGAAAATGTCATGAAAAAATTTCTGAAATTTGATGGAAAAACGATGACCGTGGACCTGTGTAAAATATCACGAAAAAATGTTCATGAAAAAAAAGGAAGACCGCAGACCTGTCGAAAATGTCATGAAAAAATGTCGGAAATTTCATGGAAAAACGATGACTGCGGACCTGTGTAAAATATCATGAAAAAAATGTCTGAAATTTTCATGAAAAAACGATGACCGCGGACCTGTCCAAAATAGCATGTCAAAAATATCATAAAAAAATTGCATCATATTTACATGAAAAAACGCTGACCGTGGACCTGTCGAAAATATCATGAAAAAAATTTCATGAAAAAACGATAACCGCGGACCTGTCGAAAATGTCATGAAAAAATGTCTGAAATTTTGATGAAAAAACGATAACCGCGGACCTGTCAAAAATGTCATGAAAAAAAATTCTGAAATTTTCATGAAAAAACGATGACCGCGGACATGTCGAAAATATCATGAAAAAAATGTCTGAAATTTTCATGGAAAAACGATGACCTGTCGAAAATATCATGAAAACATTTTCATGAAAAAACGATGACCGCGGACATGTCGAAAATTTCATGGAAAAACGATGACCGCAAACCTGTCGAAAATATCATGAAAAAATGTTTGAAATTTTCATGACAAAACGCTGACCACGGACCTGTTATAATTTTCATGAAAAAGCGATGACCGCGGACAAGTTGTAATTATCATGAAAAAACGATGGCCGCGGACCTAACGAAAATTTCATGAAAAAGCGATGACCGCGGACCTGTCGAAAAATTCATGAAAAAAATTTCTGAAATTTTCATGAAAAAACGATGACTGCAGACATGTTGAAAATTTCATGAAAAAGAGATTTGAAAATGTCATGAATAAACGATGATCTCGGACCTGTCGAAAATATCATGAAAAAATGTCTGAAATGTTCATGAAAAAACGATGACCTGTCAAAAATTTCTTGAAAAAACGATGACCGCTGACATGTTGTAATTTTCATGAAAAAATGATGACCGCGGAACTGTCGAAAAATTCATGAAAAAATGATGACCACGACCTGTCCAAAATTTCATGAAAAAGATATCTGAAAATTTCATTAAAAAAACGATGACCTCGGACCAGTCGAAAATTTTATGAAAAAAAAATGTCTGAAATGTTCATGAAAAAACGATGACCTCGGACCTGTTGTAATTTTCATGAAAAAACGATGACCGCTGACCTGTTTATAATGTTCATGAAAAAACGATTACAACCAGTAGTAATTTTCATGAAAAATTGATGATTGCGGACCTCTAGTAATTTTCATGAAAAACTGATGAACGCGGACTTTTTGAAAAATTTCAAGAAAAAACGATGACCGCGGACCTGTTTAAAAGGTTCATGAAAATATGATGACTGCGGACCTGTTGTTATTTTCATTTAAAAACTGATAACCGCGGACCTGTTTTAATTTTCATGAAAAAACGATGACCGCTGACATGTTTTAATTTTCATGAAAAAACAATGACCACAGACCTGTTTATAATGTTCATGAAGAAACGATGACAACCTGTAGTAAGTTTCATGAAAAACGATGACCCTGTAATTTTCATGAAAAACTGATGAACGCAGACTTTTTGAAAAATTTCATGAAAAAACGATGACCGCGGACTTGTTTTCAATTTTCATGAAAAAACTGATGACCGCGGACTTGTTGAAAAATTTCATGAAAAAACCATGACCTCGGACTTGTTTTAATTTTCATGTATAAAACGATGAACAGTTAAAATCTCCATTTAAAAAACAATGACCACGGACCATTTCAAATTTTCATGAAAAAACGCAGACCTTTCCTGTTGTAATTTTCATAAAAAACTGATGACCGCGGACCTGCTGAAAAATTCCATGAAAAAACGGTGACCGCGGACCTGTTTAAAATGTTCATGAAAAAACGATGACCATGGACCTGTTGTAATTTTCATGTATAAAACGATAAACATTTAAAATCTCCATTAAAAAACGATGACCATGGACCATTTAAAATTTTCAAGAAAAAGTGCTGAACGCGGACTTGTTGTAATTTTCATAAGAAACTGATTACCGTGGACCTGTTGAAAAATGTCATAAAAAAATGATGACCGCAGACCAGTTTTAATTTTCATGAAAAAACGATGACCATTTAAAAATTTCATTAAAAAACAATGACGCCGGACCTGTTTAAAATGTTATTGAAAAAACGATGACAGCAGACTTGTTGTAATTTTCATTTAAAAACTGTTGACCACAGACCTGTTGAAAAATTTCATGAAAAAACGATGACCGCAGACTTGTTGTAATTTTGATGAAAAAATGATGACCATTTAAAATTTTCATGAAAAAACGATGATCCAGGACCTGTTTAAAAGGTTCATGAAAAAACGATCACCGCGGACCTGTTGTAATTTTCATGAAAAAAAAACGATGACCGTGGACCTGTTGTAATTTTCATGAAAAAACGATGACCATTTAAAATGTTCATGAAAAAACGATATATTGTTATGTCAATGTGTTGAAAGGCCAACTGTGATCCTAAGCATTAAGTTGAAGGAGATCAGACAAAGTATATGAGAGTAACAACCACTTCATGTTTGATGGAGAGCAATCCTTGGATGTGGTCACACTGGATGTTCAGGCTTATGTGATTGGATTGACATTTTATATGGAAGGTTATACTTCCATCTTACATTAGGGAGTACTATCGTCACAGCAGGAAAAAATAATAATATGCCAAATGTGAAATTTCCAAAGATCTTCATATGTAAAGGGTTTGTGAAGGATTTGTACCCTTATCCATCTCTTCGCAATTGAAATTTGAAAAAGATGAAGCAAATAAATTAAAGAAAAAGGATTGCAAATATCCTGTAGCATGAAGGTGAAGGAAGTTATCAATGAGTGGTGCTTGTTTGTACACAGATGAATAATTCTGGATGCCTGTTTCAAGCCACTCATGTTGTTAGTTTATGTTTTGTCTTTGTATTTTTATTTTGAAGTAATGACTTACTAATTAAAAATACAAATAATAATATAATAAAGAGTTTGGTTCCCCTCTGGTGGTCAAAGACAGTAACTACAGCTGAACTGTTATGTACTAAGATACCTTTACTCACTTTACACTTTTAACACTTTGAGTGTGTAAAGGCCATGCATGTGTGTAAAGGCTGTGTGTAACCATTTAATTTTCTTGATATCATTCGTGGATGTTTATGTTTACAAGGCTGGCATATAACTCTCTTGTCCCTTGTTGATCTTTGGCTGCTGCTGATTGAACGCTGAACCGGCAAGACCGTTCCGGAAGTAAAAAGGCCATTCATTTTGTCCATAGACGATTTGACTATTAGCCTTCACTTCTTAATCATCTAAGGTGGACTTAATCTCGAGCTATCCGAGTGTAAAACGATGGTATATACTTCTGAATGAGACACAAGTTCCTTTAATATCAACCTCGTTTTAAGAAAAACAAGATTAATTGGCAATAATTGGGGCAAAGAACTACACTACCCACGATCATAGAATGTCGCAGCGACGTGTCTGATTGGTTGAGCTTGCTGTTACCATGGCAATATTTCCTGCCGCTCTGCGCCGTATGCTAGTGTCAAGGCTCATTCACACATACTCCGTGCGCGCCGCGGTCCGTCTGCGCCACGGTTTTCTTCCGTCGGACGGCGCGCGCCCATTCACACTGGATCCGTTTCTGGAACGTCAGCGCAGCGAAGCGCATCTATGATCAGCTGTACACACATCACGAGAGAACTACAAGATCACGCGGGAATAAAGAGAAAAACGTGCAGACAACATGTCTCTTTGTCTGTCTGAGGATGATTTGTTATTCGTTTGGTGCCTGTTTTGACATTACGTTGATAAAGTGATGAAAAATACGATCGCGAGTCCGTATATTGTGTTTTATTTTGAAATTGACCGGATGCTCTGTGCGTTTCCTTGTCTGACTTCCTGTCCGGGTTGTGATATTCTGTCTAGCTTGACGCGTGTCTGCAGCGTACTCCGTCGAAAATAGACCTGCAGCGTATTTGAAACGGAGCAGAGCGTAGTGGCGCTGGTGGCACGCTCCGGAGACGGACCGCAGCGCCCGCTGTGTGAACACAATGATTGACTAGAGTGGCGGCTATCTACGGCGTAGTGCGCGGCGCTGACGGACCGCGGCGCGCACGGAGTATGTGTGAATGCGCCTTTAGTGTTAGTTAGCTAACACTAAGGGCCTGATTTACTAAGATCCCAATTAAAGAGTACAAAATTGCGTGTTCACTCCAAAACATTGCACGTTTGGCTTGTGGGCGCAAAATAGGTATTAGTGGGAGAGGCAAATGAACGTACAATATTTTCAAGTTATAGCAGATACATCTGAATATAACAAAAATAACATTTGGCTTATAAGAAAACCTCGGCATTAAACAGGGCCTCTCTTTTCTTCCCTCGATCCTTTGAATGAATTGTCATACATTGCGCAGGAGGTGCGAGCTGTGACCTCTGTGGCACCGGCGCTCAGGCGCGCCCCTCGGGCTATTGTTGCGCACCAGACTGCTGGCCAGCGCTGTGTCTGATCGGACATAATTGCCCTGGCAAGAGGTATCGAAGACGGGGGTACAAGCAGTGGTGAGGTCCCCCAATTCAAGTGCCTTAAGCTTGGAAGCAGGGGGCTGTAGAGGTTGGAGACGAGCGCGATAGGGAGAGGAGCGCACCGGAGGAGACGAGCTGGAGAGACGCGCAACCCGAGAAAAAGGAAATGCCCAGTTTAAAATGTAATGTTTCCGAAAAGAGGGAAATAGGACATAAATGTCAATGTGTAAATTGTTTAGAATGCAGAGGCAGTGAATGTGCAGTTATATTAGTTTAATCATGGTGTTTCTCTTTATTAACTATTATTGAATCGAAATAAAAAAATAATGCATGTCATTTATTTTTATGTCAATCGAAAACATGTTAACATGTTGGGAGAAAAACGTGATCTTTATACGTTCTTTTATTGTTCCTATGTCTCCTCCTAACTGCAGCCTGCTGTGCGTAACACTGGGCTCCTGGATTAGCATCTTCTTTTCAAAGGTGTTAAATTTAGACACCGTCACAATCACCGCAATTTTTGCCTGGCTTGGTAAATCGCAATGCGTGTACTAACTTAACTTATTTGAATTTTCTCCTCCCAGCATTTTGCACACTACGGCAGAAACGCCCCATATTGCATATTCATTAAGGCAAACATGCTAAATGGACAATGCGTGTTGTTTTGCTCATATGAAAGACGCAATCCTCACTGCGTGTCGTTAGTAGATCAGATAGCACATTTTTTGCTGGTGGTATCAAGTTTGCACACGTTTTAAGACACGCAAACCTTTAGTAAATCAGGCCCTAAATGTACTAATAACCTTGTCATGCCACAGTTAATGTAGTTTATATTTTCCACAACAGAAACTACAAGATAAAAACTTGCATTAACAGTTTAAACACTATTACAACTACGAAAGTTACTTTTAAGGAAAAACGATATCATTCACAATGGATTGTGGAATTGGTAGTTTCTTGACTCCGGATGAAAATTATGTACACAGTGTTGTACCTTTACCTTTTTATTGCATTTTTAACGCTGTTTTGGTGCCAAATTGAATGTACTATAGTCACCAGTGTTGGGGTAGGTAGCTCGCTGTCTTGATTACAGGCGCCAATGTTTTCGTATAAGGATTTTGTGAAAAATCAATGGAGGATTTGAATGGGAAAATTTACTTCCGGAAGCAGTGGTGCCGAAGAAGTGGGTGGTCACTGTTGAGCAAGACGGTCTGAGAAACTGTTTGGCGCGCGGTGATTGGCTGCTTTCAAACCTGCATTGTTTGAACTGAGAGATATCGATCTGCTTTCTGTCGACTTCTTCCCTTGGCTTTTTAGCAGAGATTTGAGAGATTATGAGAGAGAGAGACAGACAGATTTAAATGTATTTTTATACACAGATTTTGCATACGGTTTACAAAGAAAACATTTCCAGGACACGAGCTGTTCCAGAACTTGACTCGGTGGTGCTGGCTAATGCTTGTGTTTATCATAAATTGCATTGTGTGTTGTGCCGGTCGAAGCTGCAGCTAAGGTTGCTAATAGACAATAACCGTTGTTATATTTGCAACGGACTTAATAGTGTTTAGTGTGTAAGTCTGTTTAATTAATTAATGTAATACATACATTAAATGAGCGACGAGGATTGTTACGTTGTGCTTTTTTGTGGTTAAAAAAACCTTAACGAGTGCAAACTGTGTTGTGGCCTGACACACACACATAAAGTCTCTCTCTCTCTCTCTCTCTCTCTCTCTCTCTCTCTCTCTCTCTCTCTCTCTCTCTCTCTCTCTCTTCCTCTCTCCACTGTACTCTGTATTATTAAAGCACTGATCCCAGGGCTGGTAGAATGACCCCTGTGTCAAGTTTTCTATAACTTGAACAGCAATGTATAAATATGAGTAATCTCAAAACATTTAAATACACAATATAATTATTGTTGTTTTCTTCTGTATTGAAGTAATGACAGAGATTTTGTATTTTAAATTTGTAGCCTGCAGTCTTATAAACTCATCTTTTATCATATGATGCAAGGATAGCATAATGATTCATTAAAAAAATTATACAGCAGCCTGTAGCGATATTCAGCAGCCTCAGTTGTATTAAACAAAGTTCCTCACACAAACCTATGGCCGGATCTCCAAGTAAATGATTGGGAGACATTTGTCTGAGACCTCCAAAGATCCACATGCATGAACCATGAGACTGTGGATTAACTGGTTTACGTTCAGTCAAGACCAAAGGAACTGATTGACGATTTGAAAGCTTTCCTCCCTCAGAAAAGCTGAAGCGAGAGTATATCATCAACTCGTAAAACCTTAGATAAACGACTAACAGGAACCAAGAGACGTGATATCCATGAACAGAATGACATTTTGAACTGTGAAGCCATAAACTCCCCCAGAGGGTAAACCATGTGTAGCTCTGGAATGTCTCAAGAAAGCACTCACTCAGACTAATGCTTCAGGACTCTGATCTGAACCACAATGTTTAATTCTTCATCAAATGAACACTTAAATCTCTTTAAGTCCACATATCTGTAAATGTCACATTGAATGTATTGAAATGATCTTTTTCTGCTTAAAATCCGATGTCTACTTAAGAAATTAGAAGTAAGTCAATTTTAATAGGAAATTGACATGGGCCATCAGTGCCACCCTGTGGCCAGGACACATCGAGAATAGTAAGCTGTTATAATCACATGTTCCATATGTATTATAATCGTATGAGGTGTTATTAGCTGTATAAGGTGTTATTTAAAGACACCTATTGCTTTTCATATGTTTATTAATCTGCCTTATTAAGTATGTCAAATGTATAACACTTTTTGATTCACTACAGGCTGACATTTAATGATTCCCTCAGGATGTGCCATATAAACGTATATCTAAATATATGAGGTGACTTACATTTACGTGAATTTACAATTTACATAGAGATAAATGTATGGTGACGTATATATGTTTTAGTTCTGATTTGTAATATTATTGAGTAAACTCGGTAATTAAAGCAATGCCCTGCAACAGGGTGTTGACCACTTGCCCCCCCTCTTCTGCTCCTCATGATAAGGGCCTGCTCTCAGCAGCCCAGTTCAGTCCAGTTCGGTTCAGCTTCACGAGCACGAGCACACGCTCACCTCAAGTCAAGGAAAGTTTGAGTCAAAGTCTTCCTCCATCTGAGACTGACTCTTAGTTCCTTCACTTTTAATTTCGGTTTTTATTTCAAGGCAGTATTTTTCTTTTCTTAAACTTTTAAGACTTCGAACCGTAGGAACGACTCCTGCTGACCTTTACGCACATCTTTCATTCATCCTGGCTTAAAGCAAAGGCCTTTTCAACTTTTGGGCTCATCTTCACGTTTGACGCCAGTTTCCTGATTTGGATAAATCGAGATGGCCATCAGGTTATTCTAAAGAGGAAATTGAACTGTCAAAAGACTTTCTTAAAATCTTTTCCCGTTTTGATCCACTTGGAGCCTTTGGGAGACGACGCGAACCAACTTCTGCATTCATCATCGGAAATCAACACCTCGGGCTCATCCCGACTTCCCACCTGACTGACTACGGCAGTTTATTGACTGGTAAAGATAATCTGAAGGACCCGAAAGGCCTAGAGAATCGACGCTAGACCACTGGGGGAAAGTCGACGAGACATCAACAGTAAGGTGTCTGCTATGAGCTTGTGTTGAGATTAAGATTGGTCGTGTCTCCTTAAACAATCCGAGTCCAAATTTAATCCCAAAATTCGTTAATCACCTTTTTATTCTTTGTTCGTTTAATGGTTAAATCAATTAAATAATACCGCGTTTTATCTCGTTACTAAACATATAATTTCACCATACGAGTTGAATTATAGAGTTCGAGGTATAACATATCTTGGTCATATACATCATTACATCATCACTGTCATAACAATATTCTTTATATCTGTTTCATTTAATTATTGTTTTATTATTTTCTTTATTAAACTTAAACATAAAATTCAGAACTATTGTTCGTGTCTTTTTCTGATTTAAGCTGCTCTAGAGTTCACACATTCTGATATGAGATTGATTGATTATTAATAGACTAATATCATTTATGTTTATTTTCTTCCGTTAAACCGGAAGTGGTGCCCTACTTCGAGGTATATTAGATAAATTCATATCTAATACATTATTTTGCTACAAGCCTATATATTCCATGTGTTGAGTTATAATGAAGTTGGCGAACTTAGTCCGGCCCACTGGAGGTCTCATTTGAACCAATCCGGCCCCCATACCATATTGCTTTTTAAATAATGTTGAGCAGCGCAAGCTTTCAGGTGATTTCTTTTGTTATGTGTTATATTTGATGAATGAATGTTTTATTTATCAATTTTCTCTAAAGATTAGACAGGCTGTTTCAGTAAATAGGTTAAACGATCCCATGCGCACAGGAATATCACTGCAGCAAATATTGAGGGAAATTTAATCAGTAAACTAAAAACAGTTACTTTAAAAAAAAAACAGAAAATTCTCCGGAGGAAACTGAATTAAACGTTGATTTTCTGAAATAGGAAAAAAAAACATCTATAGCTGTAATTGAGCTCAGGATTTATCATGAAGATGGCTGTTTTACTTTAACACTTTTGTAAACAAACTTTTTTCACTTCGTCATTATGGGGTATTGTGTGTAGAATTTTGAGGGGAAAATGAATTTAATCTATTTTGGTATAAGGCTGTAACATAACAAAATGTGGAAAAAGTGAAACACTGTGAATACTTTCCGTATGCACTGTAGCTAAAGAAAGCCAAGCTCACCTGAAAACGTCAGACTGAAACTAACGCCATCTCCCAATTAAGACTCAAGTCGTTCCATGAATGCAATCCAGCCTTATCTAATTAAGGCTGACTCTAGACAGGCTTGCATAGCCTCGCTTTGTGCATGCACTAGGTTTTTTTAGAAGCCCCAATGAATGGATGAATGAGAAGACGATCAAATGAGTCACAGAGAGGGAAGAGTTAGAGCGCCGTTTTTTTATACAGCTGAACCAACGCTGCTGATTGAACTGTGTGAAGAATTTAACGATTGTATTACTAAAAAAAAGGAAAACTGCAGACAATAAGCCATTTAAGTGTGAACATTGTTTCATCTTACATGTGAATTTCACTTCATATTTTTTTGTGTTCTTTTTAGTAAAGCACTTTGCATTACCTCTGTATGAAATGTGCTGCACAAATAAACTTACCTTTTATTGCTAATTTATTAATAAATGAACTATCAGGATGGATAGATAGATAGATAGATAGATAGATAGATAGATAGATAGATAGATAGATAGATAGATAGATAGATAGATAGATAGATAGATAGATAGATAGATAGATAGATAGATAGATTTACTTTATTGATTCCAAACTGGGAAATTGTGGCGTTACAGCAGCAGGTTATCAAAACACACAATATTAGCAAGTAAAACAATATAATATTAAATACAAAGTAAATAAGCACTACAATTATTAAAAATAAGAGTAAGAAGAAATATATACATCCAGGATTTAACTTAACATTCCTACTAGTCTAAAATATGAAAAATTAAATACAACATTTTGTCAGTCATGTCTAACTGAATGAATACATACTTTGCTGGAGGTAGATGAACGTGTGTAAAAACAGTAATGACAGTTGTAAATGAGCAGTATAGAGCGCTGTCCAGAGCTGTGCAAATTCTGAGCTGTGCAGTCAATGATATGTATATTAAAGTGCCGGAGTGCAGACATGTTATCAGCTGAAACTATTGACTATAATGATGAGTAGACAAGAGAAATTAAGTGAAATTGAGTGCAGGGATAATTTGTAAACTTTACATGAGCAGAACAGGTTACAGTATGAAGAGACAAAGATGATCATGATGACAGTTCTCTGCTCGCAAGAGGTAAGCTGTTGTACAGGGTAATGGCTTTCGGGGAGTAAAGATTTCCTGTATCTGTCTTTGTGACAGCGGAGTTGGACCAGTCTGTTAGAGAAGGTGCTCCGCTGTCTGTCCAGTAGGTGGTGCAGAGGGTGGTCAGGATTTTTCATAATGTATAACAGTTTGTTCAGAGTCCTCCTCTCTGTAACCACTACAACAGAGTCCAGCTTGCAGCCTGTCACATAGCAGGCCTTCTTAATGAGCTTGTCCAGTCTCTTAATGTCACCGGCTCCAGCGCTGCTCCCCCAACAGACCACAGCAGAGTAAAGTGCACTGGCCACAACAGACTGATAGAAGATCTCCAACATCTTTAAAGGATCTCAGCTTCCTCAGAAAGTAGAGTCTGCTCATCCCCTTCTTGTACACAGCGTACAGCGTGAGTGCTGGCCTTCCAGTTCATTCTGTTGTGTATGTTGACACCCAGGTACTTGTACTCCTCAACCACAGTCACATCCTCTCCCAGGGTTACACAGCGGTTGTGGCTGTCAAGTCAATCACCATCTCTCTGGTCTTGTCCAAGTTCAGAATCAGGTGATTTCTTGCTGTCCACTCCACAAAGTTGTCCACCAGTGCTCTGTACTCCTCCTCTTGCCCATCAGATATTCACCCCACCACTGCAGAGTCATCAGAAAATTTCTGCAAATGGCATGACCTGGAGTTGTACTGAAAGTCAGAGGTGTACAAGGTGAAAAGAAACGGAGACAGCACAGTACCCCGTGGAGCTCCTGTACTGCTCTCTACCATTCCAGATTGAACACTACCAAGTCGGACAAACTGTGGTCTGTCTGTCAGGTAGTCGGTAATCCAGGGGGTGATGGCATGTCCACACCCATCATCTGTCAGCTTTGTGACATTGAATTGAATTGTTAACTGAAAATCGTAATTGAAACGTGAGAGCAGTGAGTAAAGATTTATAGCTCTAATGTACATATTATTGAAGTCTAAGGGTGTCACTTTGAATCAAAGTTAATAGTTTTCTGATTAAATGTCTGTAATTTATTGAGTTGTGCAAGCACGGGTAAAGCATTCCACTCATCTTAACCAAAAATCTCCCCTATGTGTTTCTATAGTCATCAAAGAAAGGAGACAGTTCAGCTGGGCGCCGAAACATCGATGTTGAGCCACAGTAGTAGTAGTAAATTCCTTGTTGTGCTGGCATAATTTATGATTTATAAAGCATACATTTCTATTCTTCACTAGGCCACGGTGCTGGTGTTAGGCACTGCGTCCAGAAATGGCCAACTTCCGCTCTGATTGGACGGTCACACAAGTTGGTCATTCCAGCTGAGTCTCCTGACAAGAAGGTATTATTAATTAAGATATTATGGACACATTTAAAGCTGTGAATGAAGTTATTAGTACTAATCACAGAAAATATGTGTCTGCCCAGTTTGTCCTTGTCGTAGGAGATTCCCATCTGCGAGCCTTAGCAGACGGCTTTGTGAAGATGCCAGAGGGTGGTTTGTCCTTTGGCTCCATGTCGGCACCCGGGGGTTCTGCTCAGGATGAGAGGATTGAGCTGGTGAATGCTGTGGTTCCTCGAACTCCTGCAGTAGTCTGCCTTCTTGCCCCCAGCAACAACCTCACTGCTTCCAGAACCATCCAGGAAGCTGGGGTTGACTTCTGCATGAACTCTGACATGACCTACCAGAAGTTAATGCGTCAGGAGTTTCACCGTGTTGCTGCACGCATTGAATAGGACAAGTTTACTTTATGTCAGATTCATAGGGTATTCATTTGAATTGCTATTATTCTTAATTATTTTACAGATTCACTTGTCTTACTCGGAGGGGATGCCTATTTTGGCACAGCTGCTGTGGGTGGCTGCTTATACGGTGAGTGTAATTGTAAATACCTCTTTGTGTGGATTAAGTTGTGATTGATTATTTTTTATCAAGCAAGTGCAATATGAATAACATAATGTTATTATTGTATTTAGGAACTGGAGGCAGTTCCACAGAGCAGCCAGGTGCAGGCTTTCCTGAGGCTGTGGGCTCCACGATTCACTCCGGGAGTGGTTGTGAAGGGGGAGGACATCTCACCAGGTCCTCCAGCCAACCCCTTCAACTGGACAGTTGTTGGAGAGGGCATCAAGGTAATACAGCATGCTGCCAAATATTTATTGAGATGTTAAAAACAGTAATATTAACTAAACAGTGAAGTTTACTGAAAATCGTTTAGTCTAAAACGAAGTGTGCTTTTATGTGTTACAGAGGAACTCATCAGGGGAGCTGACTCTCTCTCCTGATTGTGGCCCTAAGAAAAGGATGGTTGACAAGACGGTATTTTGGATTCTTCCTGTTAAGCCTTAAACTATATTTATTCAATTAATTGTAATAAGGTGTTTACTGTTAGAAAAATTAAGTAACTGCTTTTTTTCACAGCTGGTGAAAGATTGTTCAATCCCGCTAACACCAGTCTGGTTTAGCAATGCCCTGTTTGATCAGATGGACAAGATTGTCCCATCTAATGCCCCAGTCCTGATGAGTCCACGGCTGTTCCTGAGTGCAAGCTGGTATGTTTAATGTAAATTGTAATGGTTGATGTCATCTTTCTGACACACTTTCAGTTTAATACAGTCAGAATTGTTTAAAGTTTGTTAATGCAATTATTTGTTAAATATGGCTACAATAAACTTGTTTTTGTCTTTTATCATAAGGCCTTTGTGGAGCAGCGCAAGAGGGTGACTGTCTCCTAGAGAAAGGCCTGCCGTGACCTGGGCAGGTCAGTTGTTTTGTTCCTGAAATATTTTGAGTTGTTTGGAATTGTTTGATGTCACTTAGGAACTCTACAGTCAGCAATAACATTTTTATGAAGTGTTTGGTATACAGTTTGAACATTTGTTCATTCTTGTATCTCTTCATGTGTCATAGGCGGATGCAGTTCCAAGTGTCATGAGGGTGACTGGGTCACCTGTCGGTGCGGAAAGAAAGGCTGTGGAGGAGGAGGAGGTTTGTGCACTTGTGTGTGTTTCTTGAAAGTGATTTCACTTTCATGAGAAATGAGGTGTATTATTTCTAAATTATTTCTCCTTGTGCATGGTTTAATTGTTACTACAGGAAATATAGGACTACTACGGAGCCCCTAAAGGGACATAGGAAGAAAATATTTTTTGATGAGGATGAAAATATTTTTTGAAAGGGACAAATATTTTTTGATGAAGATGAAAATATTTTTTGAAAGGGACATAGGAAGAAAAAAGTATTGCGTTCCCTCGCAATAGTATTGCGTTCCCTCGCAATACTTTTGCGTTCCCTCGCAATAGTAGAGTCATTCTATAATTAGGGGTACATTTCATATTAACCAAAACTTGAAAAAATCAGTGTACTTTTTCGATAAATAATCTCGTTGTTTCCACACTATACCCCCAAAATGTGCTAAATGTATTAACTGCCAAGCTTAAACTCTATGATTTTTTAAAATATTTAAATGAAAATACACATTCGATACATTATTTTGTCAACTGTGTTACAGACAAAAGTTGTGTCATAGAAGACATAAATGACATACTACACATTTGATAAAACATGTGTTTGAAAGTTTTTGCGTCTATTCACCAGGGGTTTTGAAGTTTTCTGTCTAACTAATTTGTAAATATGAAGCTTGAACTTGATAATGGATTTTCTGTAAGCTACTATTATCAAGGATCAATATTTTTTCAACATAAATCCACATTACACTGAATTTAAAGTTATTCAACATGCTTATCTAAGAATTTCCTCTCTAGAGAGATCCCTCATCATTTTTATTGGAGTTAAGCCAACATTTAAAAGATTTATGACACAAAAATCATATGCAACACAGTTGACAGACAAAAAACACAGTTGACAGGACGCATTAGGAGAAAAAGAGGAAAACTTTTTTTAAAGACACAAAAGTTTTATTTTGATGTTGCAAATTGGCAGATTAAATTAAGCATTAAAACATTAACACTTTGACAGAACGTTTATAAGTTCATAGCAACATTGACTTCAGCATTAAATATACAACATTAAAACTTTGACAGTGTTGGAAGCTCATAGCAACATTGAACATTGAAAAAAGCAACAAGAAAAGCTTTAATACATATTTTGAAAGGGGAAATCTGTTCTCCTTTTGCCTTTACTTTCTCCCCTCTCCCCTCTCATCTGTCCCTTTCGTCAATACTTCTTTCTTTCCTTCCTCCCTTCCTCCTTTCCTTTCAGACAGTTCACATTTCTGAAATCTTGGACCATATGTCTCTGTCGATCTCCACATGACGCAAGGTCACAGGAGTTGGAGGAGGAATCATTCTGATGATATCATCATGCAAGTACCATAGAACATCATCCCGGCTTGGCCAGAAATAGCGGTTGACTCCAATCCGGTGCATACATTTGACTTCAACATGAGTTTCTGTCACCTCTTGAATAATTCCAGGATAAATTACGTCATCATATTTCAGAGAACACCACTGGCCGATGATGTCTGAGTTTTGCCAAGGAATATCAGACTGCGTCTGACTGTTATCCTCCTGTGTGGGCACTGTTGCCTGAACCTCAAAGGTAAAGGTTTTGGTGTCATAACATTGGCACTGCAGGGTCTGTCTGGTTGAACAAAGACAGCTCACATCACGGTAACTGATTTGTCTTGGGGTAACTGTTACTACTTGGTGAATGCGCATGGTCGATGGCACTGCTGGGAGACTCTCTGGCATGTTCTTCATGGCTTCATCCACATTATCTTCACCTATGTAGAACAGTTTAACTGAGGTCTGTGAACCCACCAGTGCGTTGAAGAAGAGCTCAGCGTTTGGTATGTCTTTCCCGTGGCTGACAAGTCTGTCTGCAGTCCTTTTGAGGAGGCCTCCAACTCCATCTGGAGCACCCTTACCATGGCTTGCCTCAAAAAAGTTCCAGGTGCCTGATTGGAACCCACACTCGTGCAACTTCGTACAAAACAGATAGAAATTGCCTTTCTGCCTGTATTGTGTGCATGGCCCATCGCTGAAGAAGTGCACCACAGTCACATTGGGATAGGAAGCCTTGACCAGGTTGAGTATTGGAGTTAGATGGGTCCATATGGCTGCAGGGCCCTTCTCTTTTGATGGGCTGATTGTGCCAAAGCACACATGTTCTTCCACTCCACCAACATGTAGAACTCCAGTATGGAGGGTGGCCTGCTGCTGGTTGGAAGCAAAGTGTATGGCTTGGATTTCAGAGGAGTACTTGCAAGCATAGTTTTCGGAGAAATCTACATGAATAAGGCATTCATGATCTTTCATACACCTCTTCAGTTCCCTATGGTAAGCAAATTGCCGTTTTATGTTAAAGAGGTGTCTTCTGAATTTTTTAAGTTGGCACTGGAAGAGCTCTAGCAGGTTCTCCAAGGTCATCTCCATCCTCTTTTTCACAGTGATTTTGACAGACACTTTCTCCTTTTCACGTTCCTTGTTTTTTTTCTCACGGAGAACACTCTCCGTTGTCCACTGTGTGAGACATACACTTGCTTGCAAATCCCCCTCATTTGCAACTGGAAAGTCTCTCTCTTTGCAGTTGGGACACTCACTATACATGCAGTCCTTCGAGTTTGAGTCACAGCATATTGACTCCGCCATTTCCTCCAAATCTTTGCTCCCAATGAGCCGGAGAGAATGTAGCTTCTCTACAAGAAAAGTAAAATTTTCATGCACCTTGCATAGGCAGGTCTCTCTGTCTGCGATGGATGGCTGGACCACCCAGAAGGGCCGCATACGGCAGAACAAAGAGTATGAGATCCTGCAGTTGGGGCTCTCAATGAGGAATCTCCTATGCAGGTTTTTCATGGTCTCATTTAGGAACCTTTTCTGTTTCTTTAATTTCCCTCTTGTTATTGTTTGTGATTTTCCAGCTGTTAGGCGACTGTTCTCATCCCTAGTCAAGAAGGACACAACCTTGTTGCTCATTTTATAGCACAGGGATTTGTATTTTAACTTGTGGGAGAAGACAGGTATCTCACTGTGGTTGTGCTGTTTTCTTGAAATTGCAAGAGTCTCCTGAATTCTTTTTTTGCACTTGTATTTTTTCAAGATCTTTCCTGACACTAGACCTGCGATTACCTGCCTAGTTTTTTTGTGTTTAGTACAGGCGTACTTTTTGCGGATGTTGTCCACTAAGGCATGATGGAAAACTAGTGTTCTGTGCACTTCTGTAGGCACAGGAAACCTTCCTAACATGCGCTTTGTTTTTGATCTGGGTGACTCTGAATCTTGCTGTAGTCTTGATAATCTTTTTCTGAATTTGTCAGTTTTTCTTTTCTGTTGTTTGAGTGATTCTTTTAGAGCTTGAATCTCTCTGTATAACTTAGACTGCCTTCTCTTGACTTTCTTCCTTCCAGCACTTTTCTGTCTGAAATTATACACAAAGCATTACTTTATTTATCACGTGATCTTTATTTATGCTCACTGAACAGAATAAGAATGGCAAGCCATTACTCTAGTCTTACCATAATTTCAGAATCAGAATCGGGTTTTATTGCAAAGTACATTTACACATACAAGGAATTTGTCTTGTGTGTTGGTACAAATAGCAAGAACTATTGTGAATGCAATATAAGAAACAATTACCAATATAAACAATAGAATTTAAAAAAGGTCAAATATAAAGAATAATAAAAAACAAAATGTCCAAGGTGCAATGGAGTGCATGTAAGAACATTTCATAATCAAATCTATTGTTAAACCTATGTTGTTCAATAAATCTCTACCTTGACATCTGAGGCTGTGGATTATCTTCAGGAGTCTGGGGTGGAGTGACCTGGTTCTCTACCACTTGCTTTCTCTCTCTGCTCTGGTGTTGTGCTCTTCTCCAATAGGCTTGTTTCCTTCTCTTCTCCCTCTCACTTAAATCCTTCACTGTCTTCACCTTCCCTAGCTTTATGTTCTCATGCCATGTCACTCTGTGTTTCTGTAGATATGAAGCCGTTCTCTCAGGATCAGCATCACGCCGAGCCCTGTACTGGCGCTGCTTCTCGGCAGAAGATAACCTCATTTCCCTAGAACATAAATCAATCTGTTTGATAGTATGTAATACTGCAGTTGTAACACTGATAATGTAATTATTCAAAAGAGCACTTTACAGTTTTCCAACATTGCTTGTTAGGGGCTAAATTACACAAATGTCAGCAGCAACCTATCCTTCAAACCACTGTATCATGTCAAAATGATCCATACTCCATTAAATCATTGTTTTGTTGATATGAGTATATTACTTAAGATACTAGCTATGGAATGCCCCTTTAATCATGTAGTAAAACTAAACTATGATAATAAACCCTGCTAACTTTGTCAACTGTGTTAATCCCTGTCAACTGTGTTACCCTTGATGGGTAACACAGTTGACATGTAACACAGTTGACATTTCTTTCATTTTAGGCCCTCATGCTAACTGCTAGGTGCTAACATTCCCACTCATGACTTTGATCAACTCTTGTTTTTATACATTTTCTCTGCATTTTGTAAATATAATATCTAAAGCAAGTACACAAGAATATCTTCATAACACAGTTGACGAGACATTAACCCACTCTATGTGTAGACAATAATATTGATGAAATATTGAAGAGGAGGAGAAGAATCTTACCCAACTGAATTTGAAACTCCCGCCACTGAAGGAAGTGACATCACAGGGTGTTGGACATGTGACTTTGGAGCAAACCATTGCTGAGTTACAGGGGTTTTTTCAATGGGTAACACAGTTGACAGAGATTTCTCGGACACACACAAAGTGAATAAATTAATATATATTGATGAGTAAAAATGTTTTTAAAATACCTTTCTCATGTTTAATGATTATTTATCAACAAATAATGATGAAAATAATTTACAAAAACTTGTATGTTAGTGTTTATTTGAAGTGCAAAACCTGACCTTTGGCAAACTGGACAGCACAAATAAAAGCAAATTCCAGTACAGCATTTGAATTTTTTGCAAAATAAATAATGGAACCAGTAGTCTTTTTGTATTAAATGAAAAAGAAATGTGTCCTTATATAAAATTGATCATTGCGTAAAGTGAAAATTTAGTAAAATTGATAAATACAACCTGTGGACATGATATGTACCCCTAATTATAGAATGACTCAGTATTGCGTTCCCTCGCAATACTTTTGCGTTCCCTCGCAATAGTATTGCGTTCCCTCGCAATAGTATTGCGTTCTCTCGCAATACTTTTGCTTTCTACCGACAAATAGACTGTAAATAGCAGCGAGCACAAGGGCCTTTACGCAGATCAGTTACTGAAAAAGGGAGCTGTTTGTGTGCTGTGTGTCTGTCTGTGTCTGTGTCTGTGTCTGTGTGTGCGTGTGTGTGTGTGTGCGCGCGCGCGCGCGTGGTAAATTGTGAACGTTGTTTTCCGCTGCTACGTCACCTGCGCACCTGGGCATAGAAAGGGAGACACAGGTGAGGGTGGGGGTGGGGGGGGGAATCAGGGGAAGCCACCCAGGATCCTGGATCTGGATCCTGTCACGTTTAGTGTTTGTTTGTTTACGAGCTCGTTTTGTATACACCAGTATACACCTGTATGTTTGTTGGTGTTGACTTCAAACGTAATCAACAATGGACAGTACCCACTACGAACTGGAAATAACTTCGGATTCCCTCCAGTGGCACTTTTTGTAATGTGTAAGTATCCTATAACAAACAACAGTATTCAAAGTCTAATATCTAAACATAGCCTACCGTGTTAAAAAAACCCCCGCTATGTTGATCATTGTTGAAAGCATATTTAAGCTATGTAAGCACCACAGACTGTAGGCTACAAGTGGAAAGATAAGTTGTATTTGTTTATAAACTGTTAATTATCAATGCAAATCATACCTGCTTAAAGTCAAAATATTGAAATGACCAGAAAATCAATTATTTTGGTATCTTCGTTTTAGGCAAAGAAGACTATCAATCCAGCTGGTCTGACATCTTCCACAGATGCAAAGGGTAAGTTAAAATCATCTGTTAATAGTTAGATATCCTTTGATTTCTGTATGAGTTTCAGTAGAGGATGGAAAAAAACAAGCTATTGTTACACAATACAGTCTTTAAAATGAAAGAAATCAAACACCAGCAAAAGGTTTAATAGAAAGGTGATGTTTTCTTTTTCATTATACAGTAAACAGAACCTAAAAACGACTCCATTCAGTTCAATATTAGTCTACCGGGTAAAGTGGTTAGGCTGGAGTGACATAGTTTGCAGGACCTGCCTCTCTTTTTCCCCAGTACTTGGACTAAGAGCTGTGCCAGATGCCCTGCTCATCCACTGTGGCAGAAATGACCTGGGACTGGACAACGGCATCAAACCTGTTGCACGGCTGACGCATGACCTGCAAGAATTACACCAGCAGCTCTCCCAGATGAAGATAGTCCTCTCTGCCATACACTTGTCACCTAGAAGAGCGGATCAATGTCTGCAACACTGAAGAAGGTGGACATGGTCTGGCGCTTTGTGAACAGTGAGATACCTACCATAGTTTCATCTGCTGGTGGAAGCATTGTGCATCATCCTCAGATAAAACACAGAGATCCTGGTCATTATTCAATGATGGGGATGTGTTTGAAAGGCCAAAGGGTTGTGTTGGATTTGCTTTTCCTCCATAAAAATCATCCATGATCTCTATGCTTCATTTGATGGAATTACATCGAAGCCAGGGTTGTTTGTTAAAAAAAAATGTTTGAATAAACTTTTTAAAATCGGACATGGTCATGATTTAAAGAATTTAGCAGTGAAGTTAATAGCTTTAAACTAAAAAAGGCCTTGAACTGACATTCATTTCTTCTTGACTAACTGTCAACAGCTTTGCTAACAGCAAGCTCAGCTTGTCCCAGCCGGGCTCGTCTGAGATAAACAGCTTTCAAACTTCTTCTTCAACACTAAAAATGTATTGCCAATAAGTATATACTAAAGCCAGTAGTTAAGGTGAGAATACTAGCAAGATGTGCAGGAGAGTCCATTTTTTTTTTTTTATTAGTCACAGACATGTCAAACAGTCTGCCATTTTGGGATCCTTTTTTCACAAGTTCATTTTTGAGAGAGGACAGGAAATGCTCAGGGAACGACTTCTCCAGGTCGGCAGCGGTTGAGGTCTGAATCTGAGGGCATCTTCTGTAATAAAGAAAAACAATCATGGAGTTAATTGTAAAGTAAAATGTCTTTTATTGTAGTGTTTATGCCTCAGACCTGAAATAAGATCTGTCCTGAGGTTCTGCTAAACTTCAGGTTTTAAAGTTTTCTTTTCTTAATGAGAAGCAGATATTTGATCTAGTTGTTCCTTTTAAGGACAGGATAACTATTTTTAATAAACACATTCAATAATGTAAGACTCAGCTTTATGTTTTTAAAGAAGAGTGTGGCTGGCACTTACTCAAGATTAGTTTTAATTGTCAACACATGGGCCAGCCTGATCAATTAAACTATTGTAAAATATTCTCATATAATCATGACAAACAGGTTTACAATAATTAACTTTTGCCAATGACTTAGCGGTAGCCAGTGATGTGAGCTAACAGGTGCTACCCACTGAAACAACAGAATCAATCTGAGGCAGAAATCAGAAGCTTGTATAATTAAATATGGCAAAGAGTTTACATGAACTCAGACTGAGGCTTACTTAGTATGACTCTGTAATCCTTCACCGTCTTATATCACTTTAATATAAGCCAGCTCTTTACCTGAAAGAGTCGTATCATCTGGGACCTGTGTGTCTCAGACATGGAAGCCAAGTGTCCTCTCTCTTCACATCTGCAGTGAGCCTAGGACAGAGACTGACAGATGAGCAGAACTGGTTTATACTGGTTTTTGTTAACAGTGGAACTCTTGTGTTGCAGTGCTAAACAAAGTATTTCAAGTTTTACTTCATTGTATCTTTATAAATGTCTAATCTCTGTAGTGTAAACACAAACACCTTTTATTTAAAACTTTGGACACTAGGTGGCAGTATTGGGTTGCTGTTTAGGTCATAGGTCAGTAAATTGGGTCAGTTGTTGTATACCCTGAAGCAAGTTAAAAATATCCAGACTTTCCTTAAGTAAGCTGGTAGAAAAAGACAGAAGCCCTAGATAAACCTATCGGGTATCATGAGCTGGGGCCCGTTTCAGTAAGCAGGTTTAGTGCAAACACGGAGTCAGTTAACCCTGAAATGAGGGAAACTCTGGGTTTTCTGTTTCAGCAGGGGAGGTCACTCAAACCCGAGAAAGAGGGGTAACTCAGACCTGTTTCAGAGAGGGAGGCAACTTTAGCTCTGAGTCAGTTACTATGGTAACTGAGTCTATGAACCTAACCTGGTCGGGAGCAGGTTTTCTTCAATGAATGAAAGGTGAGAGGACATTTAGCCTATGTGTGTGACACCAGCATTATGTTGGGGATAAAGATAATGCACATTCAAATAGACACTGAATGAAGTTAGGTTACTTTGTTTAATATGTCAAATATGATTAAAATAAAACCATGAGCCCAGTTTGTTCTTATATTTCATTTTGAGCTGTTTTAAAGTCGCTTTTCTTCTGCTGGATTGCACCTTAATGAAAATACATTTTAGGTTTAATACCATTCCACCAGTTTGGATCTGCAATATTATAATTCTGATTAAATATATATCAAAAATAATAGACTTCATTACGCGCTGACGCGAGCAGCTGTTTTCTCCCACACCACTTCTCTCTCTCCTTTGCGCTGCAGCAGTGTTACTTTTTTTTCCTTCTTAAAACCTGTTCATATTCGCCGTATGTCCGCATGAAGATAGGTTATATTTCGAGATGGTTAAAGTACGAGGATCTCTTTTTGTCACCTGTTGACATGGTGAATCGTAGTATAGGGGCTCCATTAATGTTGGCTTTTTATCCTCATGGTGCACGCGCTGAACACCGAGTGAACTTACTTTGAGTTGATTTAACAAACTCAAATCAGCTGATCTGAAACCAAAAACTCAGAGTTTCCCACCTGAGGGTAAATCAACTCAGAGCTCAGAGTTAGACTGAGAGTTTGTTGAATCGTCTATCAGAAACGGGCCCCAGGTAGCAAGCCTGTTGCCTTTTTTATTTAAATTATGATCCTGTGTGTTACCCCTGTCAGTGAGGACCTTACCTGGTGACCTTTAGTGAGAGAGGACCTCACGTAATGAGTTGGAATCAGAGTCTGGACTGCTGTTTCATTTGGTCAATGATTTCTCTGAAGACAGAAAGAAAAACAATTACAAATTGAACAAGACTTCTTGCAATATCGTTGAGGCTGTTAAAATCTGCTGCTAGTCTTCCTTACATTTTAAGAAAGAATATAACTTGTTACTAAAACTCCTTTTACATGTCTTCAAACGTGATGCCACTAGCAGTTACAATAAAAATCCTATCATATGAGTGATGATTTTACCTTTAAGTTCTTGGTGACGGCGTGCTCTTCAGAGATCATGGCATCCACCTTCACAACCTGCTGCTTCAGTCTGGCTGCCTCATGGTCACCGACAGGAAAACCACAGAAAATAGTGCGTCAGATTATTTATCAAAGGATGTACTGTGTAAGTATATTCCATTTTTATCAGCAAAAAAATCCTCGACAATATTTGAAACTGCTTTGTTATTTGAGGGGTAAAATTAGACTGTAAACACCACAGTTACAGCACATTAAAATAAAGTTGCATTTAAAAATACTACTTACTAAAAGGTAGATAAATAAACAACATTTAAAGACATATATGACATTTGGTTTCAGCATGTTAACAAAACAAGGTTTTATTTATGTTGAGAACCTTTAGTTTACAAAGAAATGTAAAAAGTCACAACAGGAAACTGTTGAATTGTACGTTTTTGAGTCCTTACAGTTAATGTTTGGTTTGTATTAACCATCCCCTGTTGATTTGTATTATTATTTGTGTTTAATATAGGGACAGTGCACATTGAACATGAACATACATTTGGAAATATATGCCAGATGCAGCCTAACTTCCATCAGTAGTCCGGCAGGTTCATGTGTCGTCTCTTTTCTTCAAACAGTAAGCAACATTATCGAACCTCATCATAACTTCAGTATTATATGAACACAGGACATTTTCTGCCTCTTCCAAATACCAGACTGACCAACTGTTAATGTTAATAAATGCAGGCCAGCAGGCAATTGTTCTGTTCAATATGGTCTTTTATTGCTTTAAGATACCGTAACACATTATTTTAGCTTGATTAAGTTAAAATAAAGTAAAGATATCGTCAGTGATTCACAATTATAAGCTGAATTGTACCCTGGTTCTGTGTTTTTTTAATACCATGTCCAGAACAGTAACGGTATAACATAAAGCATAGCAAGTATGTTTATAAGGATTGTCCCCTTGATTGTTTTCTCAAATAAAAGATCAATAAAAGATCAATAATGTCAAAGCCAGCCATCAGTATCATAACAACACCATCACGTTAGCCACGTTAGCCTACTTTAGTGTTGCTAGCTAGCTAACAACCATAGGCTACCCCCGAAAAGTACATATAATACACACTTCAACTTACCGAGTTAATGCAAAGATCCTGAGATCCCACAGGTCAGTTAGAAACAGCAGAACATCTCAATATGTCAATTCAAGAGAGACAAACAAGGAGCGGAAAAGTTCAGTCTTCTCGGCTTTCCACAGCTTTGCTATTCCCAAAGAGAACTACGCAAGATCCACTGCTGTCAATCATCGTCAAATATGAAGAAACGTCCCGTTTCAGCCTCAAATACCTGCACTTAAACACAAAAAGCGTAATTATTATGATAAACGATAAAAGCAGAGTTTAGGTTTTAAAACGAATGTGTGACGAGTTAAAGACTGTGTACATAATTTTCCTCCGGAGTCAAGGAACTACCTATCCCACAATCCATTGCGAATGGTAACGTGTCTTCTTAAAAGTAACTTTTGTCGTCGTCGAGTTTAAACTTGTAATGCATGTGTTGTAATGTGTTGTAGTTTGTGTTGTGAATATAAACTACATTCACTGTGGCATGACACGGTTATTGGTACATTTCGTGTTAGCTAATGGCGCCAAGGCTGGTAAACATTTCCATGGTAACAGCCGGCCTAACCAATCACAGACGTCTCTGTGACACTCTGTGATCGTTGCTTGGTTAGTAGTTCGCGGTCAAAATACAACGGAGAAGACTGCAGGGGACTGTTCGCAAGGTGGCCTAAAGGTATTATTCAGGTCAGTTCTTCAATATGTTGACATTAATTTACCAAATAGAAGGTACAGCGTTACTTTTACCGATAACATTACTCTTTTCAAAGTCACTGTTTATTTTATTAGTTACTCCAGTGAGCCTACTGAGCAATGTTACCTTACCTAGCTAGAATTGAACACATGTTGTAACCTGGTTGTAACCTTAGATTTAATGGCTCAAGTTTAATGATATTGTAGAAAACAGATTTAACATGTGGGACGATTGACATTAGTTTTGGGACGGCTTAGATTTCATTTTGCAATAGCACCGCTTTTGAAAAGTAGCACCTAGGGTGAGGGTCCGTGTACAAAGTATAATTCATTTGCAATAGTTCATGATGTATAATGAAACATGCCAGTTTAAGGGGTATTGCCTAATTTCATGGTCCGACTTGGCGAATGCAAATACACGTTTTCGCACGTTTACTCATTCTCCCACAGCCGACTCAGTGTAACGTTGTTAACGCTTTGACTGTATTATTGTTTCATTGAGCGAGGACGTGCAAAGCTATTCAGCGCAGCTTGTTGCATTATCCAACTTGTACAATGAAAATTGAACCAAGGAAGTCGACAACCGGAAACAGACACAGCTCGCCTTCAAAATAAAAGCTGTGCGTTTTGAATCGTGTTAGTTGCGTATGTTTTCATTGAGGACAAACTTTTTTTTATGTAAAGTTACTGTTTTTTATTCTCGGTTTTGTTAATTTGGTAGAGATTGTGCAGGTGAGGTTAGGTATTAGTGGTTTAAAGAAGGTTTAAACTTTTTAATAAAGGGCGAAAGTTTTAACGTTGTTCAAGCCGTTCGGCGAAAATATTCACTGAAATGAGCAGTTTAAACAGCATTGAAAGACGCTGCTGCGATGCATTACTGAATCACGTTTTAATCTGAACTTCGTCTACTAAGTGGAAGTGTGCACTGCAGACGCGAGCATTTTTGATGATCTCCTGTCCAGTCCTTTCGCAATATATACAGGTAAAAGTAGGTAGGCTAATATGCTACACTTTCTAGCAGTCAAATTCTCTTAATCAAATAAGTAGACGAATACATTTACATGAATCAAATAACTAGGCTAATAAAAGTGTTCTCCCCGACTGGCGAATTAATTCACGACCAACCTATGGAAATTATCACGGCAACCAACGCCGCTTCATTGCGCCCAACTTTTAAGGCGAGCTGTGTCTGTTTCCGGTTGTCGACTTCCTCGGTTCAATTTTCATTGTACAAGTTGTATAATGCAACAAGCTGCGCTGAATAGCTCTGCACGTCCTCGCTCAATGAAACAATAATACAGTCAAAGCGTTAACAACGTTAGACTGAGTCGGCTGTGGGAGAATGAGTAAACGTGCGAAAACATATATTTGCATTCGCCAAGTCGGACAATGAAATTAGGCAATACCCCTTAAACTGGCATGTTTCATTATAAAACATGAACTATTGCAAATGAATTATACTTCGTACACGGACCCACCTAGCACATGTAATGGCAGGTGGATATGCCGCTTCGGCTTATGGATATTGCACTGCACATTGAAGTTCCACTACCACTCATATTTTAGTCCAGAATCGCTAATCTTCCACCACCACCATACAGTTTTGTCATGTACATTACGTGATAGCGGTCAATAGAAAGTATGGTGAAACTATGTAATGTGTAATAATCAATATACAGTCCAACATCTACACCAGTCATAAATACAGTATGTTGGTTAAAGGGTTAATGCTGGGTTGACGGCATCATATAAACCATAAAAAGTAGCAAATCTCCTCCTTGCTGGTCCCGGTGACCAGCTGGGGGACAACTAATAGAAACAATTGATCTGGGCCTAAAATGACATACTATTTATTCTAGAAAGACGTGCCATGGAGGAGGAACTCGAACATTTCTTGAGATCAAGAGAAGTACCAGAAGAAGACATACGTCACATGAAACGAGAGAAGGTATTAACGGTTCATTCCCTATCTGTCTCTCCCTCTCCTTCTGCCTTGCTATGAGGTATAATCATTTTTAGCACAGGCCAGTTTTCTTGTAGTACTGTGTAGCCCTGCTGTAAATGACATTTTCAATTATTTTGGTATGAGGACTGTGTAGACTCAATCACGGAAAATTATGTGGAATTTAAAGAGGACGTGTTATTCCACCTTTTCAAACAGACCCCTCTGCTCTAAATGAAACATCTGTGCTGTGGTTTGGTCAAAATATAACATGAATCAAGCAACAGAGGAGGTTTGTGACCCTGTATATAGGGATGTAACGGAATTTCGCGAAATAAAAATAAAACGGCAAAATAAAATCCCAAGATGCACGAAAAAAAATCAAGTAAAAAAAAAAAAGAAAAAAGTTTCAAGAACGCGAAGGGGCGAGATGAGATTTGACTCTCGTTTTGCAGCATGTAAACTGCTACAGTTTACACGCTGCAGAGTTTACAAGATAAGTCCAGTGTTCTAGTTCTGCCCCGTTGCACACACAGATGCACAGAGACTTGCGTGCACACAGGTGAGTACACTCTAAGCAGCCTGTGTGTGTGTGGTTGTTTCTCACGGACGCACGCACAATAATTAAAAGCCCGATCAGAAAATACAGTAGTCCGCTTAGTTTACTTCAGACTTTTCTGGGCATTTCTCTCTCTCTGCCATTACTCAGGGGATGCGCTGTTATCATGCTGCATTCAGGGGTGCTCAGACAATGAGAGATGAGATGCATTCAGGTGCGCTCAGAAACGGGAGATGCAGAAACAAAAACTAAGCTGGACAGACCGTAACAAGTTCAAATAATTGTTAAGTTGTGGGAAAATACTTGCTTGTTTTGTGCACATAGTTAGGAAAAGACTGGAAAAGAAAAAGAGTAGGTTTTGTGGCCTGCCTGACTCGGGTGTTTTTTGTTTGTTTCTTAGATAATGTATTTTTGCTGTAGTTTCAGCCTCAGCAAGGTAGTGATCTACTTGTTAAAAACAGAATTGTTATAAGCTAAGAGATTTGATTTTGCTTTGTGCATTGTGAGCTGAAAGTATAAAGGCCCTAAGACAAAAGGTTTCAACACTTTTCTGTTTAAGAAATACTAAAAAAGAACTAGAGAGATGGTTAAATATGTTTTCATTCTTTCTTTGTGAAGCACTCCCACACACTGTCTCCAACTTTTGCAGTCAAATTGTTTTTCATCAACAAAAATTTGTTACACAGATCTTCATTGGGTATTTTTTTTTTTTCATTTTTTATATTGTATCGTGAGTATTTCGTATTGTGAGTTGACTATTTCATTACACCTCTCACACACACTTATGCAGACCGCAAACAAAGGACTTGATGGGTTTATTTCACATTTTGTGGGTCTGTAGACACTCAGGTTACACAAATATATGTTCAAAAACACTGTGAAAGTGGATTTTTCATAATATGTTCCCTTTATTAATTTATACATGTATACATGTATACATGTAATTAATTTTAATGTAATGATTATGTTTTTAGTCCAAGTCATTGTCCGTGGTTGAGTCTACATGATCCTCACTATTGTAACGCGATTCTTGCGTGATGTTGGTTATCTTGCCGTTAACTATAACACTACAAATAATACATTAAATATATATCTTCGGGTGTGGGTAAGAAAGAGCACGGGGACAACTTCTGCTGTGCGTCTCATACTTTTTAATCACCGTCCTTAGCCAGCATGTCATCAGAGCGCACCACCACCGTAACCATGGCAACCTTAAAGGCAAAGTGCCTCACAGCAAACAGCCACTCTTGCAATGATATGCAAAGCACAAAACGTAAACACAAATGATGATGATCCATAACATAAAACTTAAAGAAAATAAATCTCATCCTAATCTTACATACTTCCCTTTGTTCAGATGAAATGTCCTCATTTCAAGGTAACGAAAAATAAATCTCATCTCCAAAATCATGACACAAAATTTGTGTAATACCAAGAACAATTATAACACTCGGGTGACAGTAAACAGGTCAAGAAATTCTGCAACAAACATTGATTTCCTTTTCCTTGTCATCGTTTTAAACACTTACATACATGTCCATAAACAGTCCATATCTGTTTTGTCACAGCAAAAGTCGCTGTGGTTTTCGAACAAACCGACCCGAGCGAGTTTGTGGTGGGTCACCAGAATGTGTCCCAGCAGGCACTGCAGGATCATGAGAAGTCTGTTGTGGCTGAGCACGTGAGACCCGACCTGAAGGTCTCCGTAGCAGGGGAACAGAGAGGCAGGCAGGGGCAGGAGCCTGTCCAGTGTCTGTGTCAGGGACAGAGTACAAGGGGAGTGAACCAGATAAAGAAGTATACCTGGGGAGAGTGTCCAGAGGCCTTTTAGGAACTGTCCAGGTGTTTGGTACTGAAGACATATCCCAAGTAGACCTGTAAGGTTTTAATCGATCATAGTGAACCACTTTAGATCCAACTTGAGGATGTCTTAAATCCACAAGGTTGTATGTGAGTCCCTTGTTGTCTGTTGACACAACTTTGTAAGGTCCTGTCCAGTTAGGGTCAAGTTTCTTTCTCTGTGTAGTAGGATCGTTCATCCAAACAAAGTCTCCAACTTCATAAGGTTTAAACTTGACATGTTTGTTGAAGTAGTACTCACGTTTGAGTCTCTGATCCTCACGATGAGAACGAACAAACTGAAAAACTGTGTCGAGCCGTTTCACCAGTTCAGAGCCATAGTTCTGTGGAGTCTGTGATACATAAGGCGTAGACAGAGTCACATTAGCTGGAATACGAGGTTCCCTACCATGAGCAAGAAAATAGGGAGAGTATCCAATGCTAGAATGTGGAGTTGAGTTATAGGAGAGAACCACTGCTGGCAAATAGTGATCCCATTCACCATCATTATCATGTAAGAGTCTAGCCAACTGTTCTTTAAGAGTTTTGTTAAATCTTTCGACCATACCATTTCCACGAGGGTGATAAGGTGTGGTTCTTTTCTTTTTTATGTTAAGTCTCTGACATATGGTTTGAATAATGTCAGATTCATATTGTCTTCCCTGATCTGAAAATAGTTCTTCTGGAACTCCATGTTCAGGAATGTATCTCTCACAAAGAAGTTTTCCTACAGTTGTTGCTTTCTGATCTGACATAGGAAAAGCATTTACATACTTTGTAAAATGATCTTGCACTACAAGTACATATTTATGACCTTGTGAGGTGAGTGGGAGCTCAGTAATATCTGTGCACACAAACTGAAATGGTCTTTCTGCTTGTATGGATTTTAAAGGAGCTCTATGTTGTGGTACAGGTTTTCTGAAAGCTTCACATGCTTGACACGTATCACAAAAGTTATCAACATCAGATCGCATGCTTGGCCAATAACACACATTTAGAGCTTTCTTTAATGTGCGTTCAGCACTGTAATGACCAGAGCACGGATTACCGTGGAGAATTTCCAAAGTTTCTGCAACAAGTGAAGAGGGAATAAGCACTGGATACACTACTGGCTTTCCTGGTGCAATGTGAGCTTGTCTACAGAGTAAGTCATTAAACATTACAAGTTTAGGAAACTGCCACCAGAGCTTTCTTTGCATTTTCCCTTTAACATGTCTGAGATAAGGTCTTTTGTTTTCTTGTACCCATTTGTACACTTCTGAGAGAATAGGGTCGTTAAGCTGTTCAGCTAAAATGTCATTACCTTGTCTAGAAAGTGTGTTTTGTAACAAATCCATACCTGTGTTTGTTATGTGAACAACAGTTGTGTCTTTTTCTGAAGCGCAAACCTGAGCTGTTGTGCTGGCAACAGAAGCAGAAGGCTGCACTGGTAGACTGAGAAACTTCGAAACAGGAGGGGGAGTTACCAGTTTGGCAGGAGAGGAGTGGCTGTCCCGAGAATCAGGAGCTGTTTCCTCTTTGAGCATCGAGTCCTGTTTCGTGAGAGGAATCCTTGACATAGCGTCAGCATTTGTGTGTTTCTTTCCATCCTTATGAACAATCGTCCATTGATAGGGATCTAACTCCAAAGCCCAGCGACCTCGTCGTCCTGTTGGGTCAAGTGTGACATCCAGTTTTCTTAAACTGAGGAGTGGACGATGATCAGTGATGATTGTAAATGGATTACAGCTTAAGTAGTGTCTGAAATGTCTGATTGACCAAACAATCGCCCAGAGTTCCTTGTCATATGTACACCACTTTTTCTCTGTGCGGGTCAGAACATGACTTGCATAAGCTATAACCCGTTCAGTGCCATTTTGAACTTGAGAAAGCACTGCACCTACTGCAAAGTTAGATGCATCAGTACTGAGAATAAATGGCTGATGAAAGTTTGGAAATGCCATTATTGGAGGGGAGGTGAGTGCATCTTTTAATGTCTCAAATGCAGCTGAGCACTCTTCTGTCCATTCAAATGTGACATGTTTCTGTGTAAGTTTGTGAAGAGGGAGAGCAATGAAGGCATACTTGTGCACAAAGCGTCTGTAATAGGAGCAAAGTCCCAGAAATGCTCGTACCTCAGTAGGTGATTTTGGAACAGGCCATTCACGTATCTTGTGACTGTTGACGGGGTCAAGTGCAAGTCCATCACGTGAAACAATGTGTCCCATATATTTCACAGCTGATTTGCAAAAGTCACATTTCTTTGGGTTAAGTTTCAAACCGGCTTGTCTGAATCTTGTAAGAATTTCTGTTAGGTTTTGTAGATGATCCTCAAAGTCACGTCCCATACAGATGATGTCATCCAGATAAATGACACACGTTGTCCAGTGTAGACCTCTTAAAACAAGCTCCATAAGTCTCTGAAAAGTCGGTGGCGAGTTTTTCAGTCCCATGGGCATTACCTTGAATTGGTAGAGACCCTCACTCGTAGTAAATGCTGTCTTAGGTCTGTCTGCAGGATCCATTTCAACTTGCCAGTATCCACTTGACATGTCCATGGTGGAGAAAAACTTAGAGCCAGACAGTGCGTCTAAACTGTCATCAACTCTGGGTAGAGGATGTGCATCTGTGATGGTGACTGAGTTCAGTTTCCTGAAATCGACACAAAATCTGTAAGTGCCATCTTTCTTTTTTACCATGACAACTGGGCTGGCCCAGGGGCTTGTGCTGTCCTCAATTAGATCCTGAGCTTTGAGCTCCTCCACCTGACGACGGATTTCTGCTTTCATGGAAGGCGAAGTGCGGTAGGCTCTTTGTGAGATGGGAGTGTCACAGCTTGTTGTAATTTTATGTGTGACCAGATGTGTCCTACCAAAGTCATGTGTGTGCTGACTGAACACGTCTGAAAATGAGTTCAAAGTGTCTGTCAGTTTCTGTTGTTGTGTACCTGTGAGGTCAGGGTTAGAGCTGTCAGGTAGTAAAGTCTGTTTGGAAATCACAGGGACCTGAATGTTAACATTACAAACAGAACTTTCCATCACCCTATACTCGTCGTTGCTGCTGCCAGATGTGGCATGAAATGTTCCTATCTGTGTACCACAGTGTAACATGACTTCCTCACTGGAGGGATTAGCCACTTTAACATAGATAGAACCTTTATCAGCTGTTGCCACAGTCCATGCAAAACCTGTAGCTGAGTGATTAGTGTAATGTGGTTCAAACACACCTGCATAGTCATGTGGTATCAGTCCTTTAAGTGGTACATCCAGTTTAGCAGTGATGACCATCTCTGACATGGCTGGAACTGTAACTGTAGAAGAAACTGTGACATCAGTTAGTTTAGGGACATACTGCTGTGGGCTAACCAGCGGCACTTCTTTATCATCAACTACGAGAGTTATGTTTCGGGTATTTACAATAATGCCATTAGCAACTAGAAAATCCCAGCCCAAGATCAGTGGTTTAGTACAGTTTCTGACTACTTGCAGAGCATGAGTCATCGGTTTGTGGGCAATATTTAAATTGACTGAGATTGATCCAACTGAGTCCAGAGGGTCACCTGTGACACCAGTGAGAGGTACGTATTGTTTTGCAACAGGCTTTTTGTGAAGAGCAGGTGTAGACATTCTTAAATCTTCACTGATAACTGAAATGTCTGCCCCAGTGTCAACAAAAGCATGTACAACAGTGTCCTCAATCACAACTGACACATATCGTTTTGACACATCTACTTCAGATAAACCGTCTCTAGTGAAGTCAGTAGATGTAGTTGTATTGTCCTTTTGGGTCTGAGTAAAGTCAGTAGCTTGCAATTGACCCTCATTGTCAACTACTTGTAGTTTACCTTGTTTGAGCTGTTGTGAAAAGGAGAACTGAATCTCACATGGCCAGGACTTGGAGAGCGTTGAGAAGAATGTCTATCTCTATGGTGATCAGGAGAGCGACCACGCTGTGTGTAGTCTCTGTGTGACGGGCTGTAGCCACGTGCATGGCGTTCATATGATCCAGAACGAGTGTGAGTGTCCCGTTTGTCGTAATGGTCCCTTTCATACCTTGGAGATCTGTAGGAGCTGTCACGAGCTGTGTATCGATCATAGGAACTGTCTCTGTATCGGTCTCTGTCTGAGGAATAGTATCGGCTGCGGCCTCGCTCACCATCAGGCGTGGGACTCCTCTGATGAGATCTGAAGTCGGGTGAGTATTGTGTGTCTTTTCTCCAGCGTTGCACCTCGATCTGTAGCTGTTCAACTCTGTCTGTCAGCGTCTCCAGCGTTTTCTGCATCTTCCTGAGATCATCTGAGGTGGCAGAATTTACACTGAGAGAAGTGGAAGATGTAGGAAGGTGAGAGGGTACATTAGGAGGTACAACAGGTGATACAGGGGCCTGAGAAAAACCTTGCAGAGTGTTTGAAGATGAAAACACCCTACTAGCCTGATGTGCAGTCTCAATCTGTATGGCATATTTAAGAGCAGCATCCAGTGTTGTCAGACCTTGTTCATGACAACGCAGCTGAAGGTAAGGCTCAATTCCAGCAATGAAGCGTCTGAATTTTTCTCCATCTTTCGCATTTTGTCCATATGTCGGAAAAGCTTCCTCAACTAGTCGACTTATTTCAGCAGCAAACACAGGAAGTGCCTCCCCTGGTAGGCGAGTGCGTGCATTAATATAACTCTGAAATGTTGACAGATAGGCAGTTTGTCCAAACACAGTCTTTAGTTTTTCTTTCACCGCATCATAGTCAGATTTTATGGCAGTAGATAGGCTATCCCAGTAACTAAAAGCTGCACCACCAAGACGTGTGGGCAGAATTTTAGCCATACTGTCTTCATCATAGGTAGGAGTAGCCTCAACAGCCACTTCAAAACGTCTGCACCATTTTGAAAAATCCTCTTTTCCATCTCCCATGAATATATGAGGAAAATCTCCTTTACAATATTGTGGCATAACATGTGTAGAGCCAGGAGGAAAGGGCAGTTCATTCCAAAAGTTATGACTGGTCATGTTTTATCAGCGTTACAATGGTCCTAAATATCGGTTTCAATGTTCACAATGGGCACAAAGTGTCAGTCTTTACTTATCTTTCTTAGCTCAGGCAAGCTAGGCAGATCCGCTTTGAAGTCATAGCATCGAGAGTTAACACGTGAACAACTTTACCAGGCGATGTCCCACGCAGTCAAGTTCACACACAGCGTCCTCACTGAAGGAGTGAAAATCCACGGAGAGAGCAGAAAAAGTTGTGTTCACCTGTCAGTCTCTGTACTTTCTTGTGATGTCCTTTCTTCGTCACTTTGGCAAGGGAAAAGTCCGGTAAAGTCCGTTGTTTCCACCAGTTTCGACCAAGTCAGTAGCTTAGCCTAGCTTAGCGTTAGCTTGTTTAAGCAGGAGCAAGAGCAGGTCACGGTGAAGAGAAAAAAAACAAAGCTGCGTCGTCGGAGCACATGTAGCTAGCTTGTTAATTCCCCGGCAAAACTCTGCTGCAAAAAAAAAATTGCAGTCCACAAACCCGCTGCCACCAGTGTAACGGCGCTTCTTGCGTGATGTTGGTTATCTTGCCGTTAACTATAACACTACAAATAATACATTAAATATATATCTTCGGGTGTGGGTAAGAAAGAGCACGGGGACAACTTCTGCTGTGCGTCTCATACTTTTTAATCACCGTCCTTAGCCAGCATGTCATCAGAGCGCACCACCACCGTAACCATGGCAACCTTAAAGGCAAAGTGCCTCACAGCAAACAGCCACTCTTGCAATGATATGCAAAGCACAAAACGTAAACACAAATGATGATGATCCATAACATAAAACTTAAAGAAAATAAATCTCATCCTAATCTTACACTATAATCAATTTGTGCATATTTTACATCGTGTGTGGAGTTCCTAAATAATATGGTCTACTTTTTATCTTTGCAGATTGATAAGTCTGTGATATCTGTCATGACTGATGATCAGATGGCAAAATACATAAGTTCATATGGTGACAGATTGGCTGTCCTCTCCTTCTGTCGACAAACAGAGTCCAGCTCTGATAAAGAAGCTCTTTTGCAAAGACTCAGACATAAGATTGGAGCAAGAAAGAAGGGATCAAAGGCAGCAGGAGCCCAGTGCGTTGTACCAAGTATGATCTCCAATCAAAATGATTTGATGGCAAGACACAATAATGTTGCAGCAAAAAAACAAAACAGAAAGGTTGAAATTGGATGGCTTCATTTTAGCAGCAATGGATACAAACAAGTGAGGACCACAAATGGAGGAGGGACAAGACACATGAAGCTTGAAAAACAGACAACTGTTGCACAGATCATGGAAATAGGAAAGGATCTATTTTTCCCAAATGGGCTTTCACCAAAAGGAGCAGCAACAGACTTCAGCTTTGCTGTTTGTGATTTTAAAAGAAACCAAATTTCATTGGATGATACTGTTGGTAACCTCTATGAAACATTCAAACTGAAATTGCTTAGATTTTACATTTGCACTAGAGAGGAGGAAGTGTCTCCCTCAGACCATGAATCTTCGTCTCTCTCAGACCACGAATCTTCATCTGACATAAATGCGGAGGAATGCGATGATGACTCAATATCCGACACTGAGGTAACAGGGGCCCAGTTGACTGAGCATGGATCTGATAGTGATGCTGGGGACACATGTCCATTTGAAGATGGACTTTCATCTGATAGCGACACCGGGAAAAAGGTTTGTGGCATTAAGAACAAGATTAGGTAATGTTAAGAAGGGGTATCACGACAAACGATACAAATTGAAGGGAAAAAAACTATTTTAAAAAATGCACCTATGTCCCTAATGTGATGACAATAGGGAAAGAGATAAACAGAAGGGGTTTGAAGATTGAATCTTAGGTGATAGGTTAGTTAAAGTATATGAACATTCTGTGCTTAACATTTTTTAGATGGAAGATGTGTAATTATTTGAAACTGTTTTTTTGTGTTCATTTTTCATGTCGAATCTACATCTCCAGAGACAACCAATATCCAAAAAACGGAAAATAAAGGATAGGAGAGATGTTTCACAGAATGGTAGAACATCTGACACAATGGAAGCCCAGAGGCCAAGCACTTCGCATCACTCTCATTCAACACCAAAAGAAAAAAGAAGCACCCTCACAGTCCAAAGATACAACATCAATTCAAGTGATGATGATAATGATGAACTTTTGAATCAGATAACTCTGATGCCTTCAAATGTTCTCCCTGACATCCCAAGCCACTATGATGTAATTGACTTGACCGATCAGATTCCTAATGGCTCTACACAAGTAGAACATGAGAATCTCCACAATCAAGCTGTTGAAGACCATACAGAAATGCATAATGATGATGCAGATACAGTTGAGTGGAATCCAGATGATGATCTTGAAGAGACAGATGACGACCTGGCAATTGTGTTTACATGGAATTCAAACAACAATCAAGAAGTCACACAGGTAATGTGATTGGATGAATGAAACTTTTGAGTAGTGATGTACAAATACTGATAATGGTGGTACCTTTTGGGCATATACCAAGTTAATAGGGTATCAGAGAATTTCACCTATATTTCAATATTGATGCCAAAAGAGTTGTTAAACTTAAATCAAAGCAAAGTGACTTTGTGATTTTCTGTATTTTTGACACATAGAAGCACATCTGATCTCTCACCACCCATTTGTTTCTAAACTGGCCTAGAACTAGTGGTCTGATTTTATTCTGTTATCTAAAAACAATTTATTGAACCTGATTGACGAAAGTGCAATCTGTGCATCCCTCCTAATCAACCAATTTGCTGCATGTTAAGATTGTACTATATGCATAGTATTCTAGATCACCTAACATCCTAATTATGATAAGCACTAAGCAATTACAGCTGTGGGTTTCAGAGTCACGTATACCTGCTGGCTAATAGTATGTCATCCCTTGTTATTGGTTATCCACTTTGATGTGTTTCATTTCCAATTGTTACACATTTGATCCTCCAGAATGCAGAGCTGAATGAAGCACCTGAAACAGATGCGCCATCAGCTTCAACTAATGCAGTGGTTGTACAGGTAAGAGACAAAAAACCTCCCCAAGATATGGTGTTCTATGGAAGTCTTTGAAATCTTGTTTTTTGGGTCCTCTTGGGATCTTATACAATCTATAAAGTTATATAAGCTGTAATTCAGAATTTATTACACATCGTTTTGCATGTGAAGCATTTAGTGCTTGGCTGCACATAACCCCTTAAGCTAAAGTGTCCTTCATAACTACTTTTATTATTCAAAATAGAACTCCTTTCTTGAAATTGCTATCTTGAAACTTTGGGAACACCCCTCTGTCATATTGATCGTTTTGTGTCGTGTCAGACAATTGCTCTCACCTTATCCTTCTGGTGTTTCTATTTTTTTTTCTTTAAGCAGCAGAGCGAAATGCATTCCCCACCAGAAGATTCATCTTCATATTCAAGAAACCAACTTTCCACAACAATTTCAGATGGCAACCCAGCCAATCCAAAAAGCATGAAATATGCTTCCATTCACAGGGTTAAGGTTATAGAGGACCTATTGGCTGTTTACATGGACTGCAGAATATTGAATTCTACTCTGAAGATGACATTTGTTAATGACAATGCCATAGATGATGACGGAGTGTCAAGGGAAGTGTACACCGTTTTCTGGGAGCAGTTCCTTGAACAGTGTGAAGGGGAAGAGGAGCGGGTTCCCAGACTGAGACCAGATTTCTCTGAGGCCGAATGGCAAGCAGTCGGACGGATCTGGGTCAAAGGATTACTGGACCATGGTGTAATGCCAGTGAGGCTCTCAAAGTCCTTCATTTTAGCTTGCATCAATGGCATTGACACCGTTGATGTAGATGTCCTGATGTCATCTTTCCTCAACTACCTCTCTTCTGTTGAGCGATCAGCCATTGAAAAGGCTCTCCAGGGCACACTGGAAGAAAGTGATGAAGAGGACTTGCTTGAGCTTTTCACAAGGATGGGTTCCCATTGCCTCCCTCCAAAAAACAACATGGAAGCTGCCATCCAAACAATGGCTCATAAAGCCATTCTTCAAGAGCCTAAATATATAGTAGACTGCTTCTCCAAAACAATGGCCTGTGCACAGCTGAAACTTTCAGACAAGGAAAGTGTGCTGTCTCTGTATGAATTGAAGAAGGCCAATGGCAAAAAAGTGTCTCAACTACTTAAAACTCAGTTGATACTCACTCAGAGAGAACAGACAACCTTCAATCACCTGCAGCGTTATGTGAAAAATGCTGACCAAAGCAAAGCAGAAAAATTCTTGAGGTTCTGCACCGGCTCTTCTGTCATATGCGTTGACAAAATTCAAGTAAGCTTCAATGCCGAATCTGGCCTCAGCAGAAGGCCTGTTGCTCATACCTGTGGAGCCACTCTTGAAGTACCATATACTTACAGCTCTTATCCAGAATTTCGTACAGAGTTCGACAACATCCTTTCCAGCGACTACTTTGAAATGAACATCCTGTGAACTTGATGGTACTTTTTTTTAAAACAGACCCCATTTTTTGGTGTTGTTTTGTTTTAATTCATTTTTGTTTACTGTATAGTCTTTAATGCACTTTGCCTTTCAAGGAGGCTTGGAGTGAAAGTCCAGTTCATTTGACTAGTGTGAGTGTTCACTTTCTTGGCCCTGGCACAGTAAAGTTCATGCACAAGCACTGGCACACAACTTGGACAACCATCATTATGGAGAAATCCCGGAGTGTTCTGTCTGTATCTGACTAGCATGCTGTCATGTTGTCTGTGTTGTTCCCCGATGTGCAGACGTGGATACGATTGTGCATCCCTTTTTTATTTTTTTCTACAGTCCGCCTGTTTGAACTGAGCACACTTCATATGTGCTGTATTACCATGTTACTGTATGTAGAAGAGGTAACCATGTCCAGGCCCAGTTAGTTAGTCCTGGAGCAGTGTGCGTGCAGGCCAGCACGCAAATTACATTTGAAGAAAATGTAATTGTTTAAAATGTTCAATTTCAGATTCAGCTGCAAAGTCTGTCAATTGTACAATTTTGCAAGGTGGCCAGGCTTTGTTCAGTTATATTCTATGTAGTTATTTCATATATAACTTTGGTTGCTAGTAAGAAGCCTATTTTGAATCCATAGCAACTGTGGTTAGGTGTTTATTCCATATTGATGGATTATAAATTTCAACTGTTGGGTCTATTGCATTATTGCCTGTCCATGTGGGTTGTTGCTTGGGTGTATGGAATTCTTAATAAAAGTCGTTCCCTACACTGCTGGCAAAAGGATTTGCTTGTGTCATTGTAGAGGCTAAGCCGACGCTTTAAGCCACTGAGGCGCTGCACCAAAAACACCCGCTTGTAATCATTGCATGCCACTGCTTTAGCGGTCAAAAACTGTTTTGCCCTTCCGGGTGGGACACCTGGCCAGTAACAAAGGTTCATACCTTAAATAGACAATCGTGACACACCCTGTGGTCATCCTTCATTCACAAGCTCCTCCATTTCTGGGTCAGAAAAAGTGTATTTTCTTCGTTTGAACTTTTAACCGGTTTTCGCCGCGATCCAGCGCTGGCAACCTTTGATCTGCCCCCTCGGTTGTATGCATTTTCATTTATGAGGTGCTTTGCATTGACCATTTATGGTTGAAGATGGGCATAGAGGGTGGAACATAAGTCGTACATTTCCATAAATCAGAATTATTTGGTGCGCACGCCATTTCTAGGTTTTCGGCGCATGAACACTTTTAGTATGGATTTTGCGCACTGTTTTAGAAAACATAAATTTGGGCTTTTCTTTTTTAGAAATGGACTTGGTGGGTACCCCACATTAACATGTGAAAGCTTGAGGTCATTTGGATCCGCTAAGGTTTTTTAATTGAATAAAACCGAACCTCATGTATGCACTGAGACCAATAACTGTCACCAAAAAAACTCATGATGCACGTCTACCTTGTTGCTTCGAACACCAAAAAAAGAAAAAAAAGGCCCGCATTTCAGCAACCTCTTACCAAATAAGGAATATAAAATGAACATTAAATAATGACAGGAGGGAAATATAAACATTGTTAAGCATAAAATTATAATCATTTTAATAAAAAATACAAAATATACATTTACTTCCTTTTTTAACTAAAATTGTAAGTGGAACTGAGTTATAATCCTTATCCGGGTTTTTTACTTTGCTCTAAAAAGAACAAGGAATTTGCGATTCTGGGTTAAAATATGAGTTACACATGGGGGTGGCCCCCTGCCGACAGGCCACCGGCACCTCCATGTGCCGTGGCATAACTGCGGCATGCCACCACTCCTGGACCGGAACTTCCATGTGCCATTGTATAACTTTGACACGCACTGCTCCTCCCAAAGTAGCATTTCCATGTGCCATGACATGTCTCAGGTGCCGCTTTTCGATCTCGGCGTTAAAGAAAAAACAAAAGCATGAAATGACAAAGCAGTGATTACTGCTTACAGGGATTGAATAATCATAGCTCGTAAATGCATGTACAAGTTAACAGCTTGATAAGGGTCTCTCGGAAGATCACGATTTGACTCAGACATAATAATATTGCATAGTTCATATACATCTGGGTCACATGGTATGGTCAGTCGAAAAATGCATTCGTTCTTGCATAACTGAAGGCTTTCATTGTCCACTGGTGCAAGGAAGTCTCTGGTCCTGTAGAGTTCAGGCAGTGCATACATCACATTGGGATGACCACTGGGGACATTTGCATTCTTTGATGGCCGGATGGTATGTGCATTCCAAACATGTGCTGTGTCATCCAGCTCATCCTGTAAAAACATTGTACAAAAAAATGTAGGCAAAATTAAAATATGATGCATTAACCTGAGTGTATAGCGACTTTCCGGAACAATTAAACCGCTGAGAGGCTAAGGGTTGGGCCTAATACATTTTCTGACACGTTTCCAAAAACAATAGCCTACTGTGATACGAAAAATAAGTTTGACTTTTTAATAATGAAAAAAGAGAATCAACTTATAATAACGTTCATTAACTCATAGTCACAGTGAGCCAGAAACAATAGCGGTCAACAAAAAATACGGCGACCCAGCTCACCCTCTCTCTTCCACTGAGAACAAAAGGTGAACAGGTGAGTTAAATCAATACAACATCCCTGCCCATACCCAATGTGACCCGCTATACCCCTTCTTAATACAATCCTTATAAATGATATAATAATAAAAAATATCACCAAAATACAACACACTACATACCTTAACCTTAAATAAATACTACTAAGATACTTAGATCCATCCATGGTTCCAACACTAAGTATTTGGCTAATAGTTCAATCATTTAAATAACCAATGTATTTCTCTCTCTCTCTCTCTTTATGAAGTACCACTATATCAAATTGACTTACTTGGATGAGTCCCATACAGCAAAACTGAAGCAGACTTTTGTCCAAAAACCCTCCGTCGAATAACCCATTGTCTTTGAGGTCTGCAAACAAGGATATCCAGAAATCCATACATTCCTTGCGCAGAAACCCCCACCAGTACTCTATCCTTTGATTTGCGGTGCTGGCGCCTTCCAGGTAACTGTCGAGGGTTGTATCCATAGATATATATAGAACACTAGATGGCTCATCCGCGCTGCTGGCTAATGGAGTCGAACGTCCGCACTGGCGGCCATCTTGCTACGGGCAGCTCTCTCACCTTAACATTGTGTTGGTAGTGATACATGTACTTTTTAAATAACCATAACTTGCTCAATTTTCAACCGATTTTCAAACGGTTTGGTTTGTTATAAACTTCAGGGATGTAGTTATGACACTGCATACTTATGAATAATTATGTTATGTTCTAAAAAATAGAATAATGTTCTAAAATAGGTACACCTATCTGTTCTGTTTAATGTTAATTTCATATGAAAACCCATGATTATAATTACATAAATACATCTCTGTACAGGGTGGGGATTTTAACATGCAGCCTTTCTTGATATAAATTTGTAAAGGGAAATCTTGTACCTATTTTAGAACATTATTCTATTTTTTAGAACATAACATAATTATTCACAAGTATGCAGTGTCATAACTACATCCCTGAAGTTTATAACAAACCAAACCGTTTGAAAATCGGTTGAAAATTGAGCAAGTTATGGTTATTTAAAAAGTACATGTATCACTACCAACACAATGTTAAGGTGAGAGAGCTGCCCGTAGCAAGATGGCCGCCAGTGCGGACGTTCGAGTCAGCGCGGATGAGACATCTAGTGTTCTATATATATCTATGGTTGTATCCGTGGTATCGGTGCGGAGGAAACGTTGAAAGTCTCGGACATGGCCATTTTCAGTTCCAAGATCCCCCCTCATAACCCGGGGACAGCCCCCCAACCGCTGCACAGCTTCAATGTAATAGCCACCAATTAACTTTGGGTCACTACTGGTTGTGTATGCATTTAACCAGATCATCTTCCTTGAAAAGCCGTCAATGCAACCATTCACACAAATGCCATAGGGTTTCAGTTTATCGTAGGAATCAAAATGCCAGATAAAGTTAGGCCCCTTTGAAAAGTAGTTTCGTCATCTGAGACGTCTTGCTTTCCTCCTCGACACTCCTTGAGGATCCAGCTCCGCTAGAACGTCCTCTTTTTTCACACGCAGGCCATGTTCTCTACATTTGGCATACATCCATCGGTAACCGTGAAGTTGTCCTGAATACTGCAGTTGGCCACAAATGAAGTGAACCAGGTCAGCCAAGCTTGAAAAATGTTTTCTTCGAGATAATCCTTTTGCGCGAAGTATCCTCTTGATTTGTCTCACACTTATTTGAAAATCATTGCGAGAGTCGAGCACTGATTTTATTTCCTTATATTCGAGGCCAAGGTCAAAATAAAACTCTATGAATCTCTCCATAACTATAATGTGGCGTTTTACAAAACACAAGCAAGAATCCGGAAGTGACCCTCGTGTTTGTGCCGGAAACGATAACGGTCAAACTGTGAAACTAAAGTAGGTACTTGTCACACATTCGTTTTAAAACCTAAACTCTGCTTTTATCGTTTATCATAATAATTACGCTTTTTGTGTTTAAGTGCAGGTATTTGAGGCTGAAACGGGACGTTTCTTCATATTTGACGATGATTGACAGCAGTGGATCTTGCGTAGTTCTCTTTGGGAATAGCAAAGCTGTGGAAAGCCGAGAAGACTGAACTTTTCCGCTCCTTGTTTGTCTCTCTTGAATTGACATATTGAGATGTTCTGCTGTTTCTAACTGACCTGTGGGATCTCAGGATCTTTGCATTAACTCGGTAAGTTGAAGTGTGTATTATATGTACTTTTCGGGGGTAGCCTATGGTTGTTAGCTAGCTAGCAACACTAAAGTAGGCTAACGTGGCTAACGTGATGGTGTTGTTATGATACTGATGGCTGGCTTTGACATTATTGATCTTTTATTGATCTTTTATTTGAGAAAACAATCAAGGGGACAATCCTTATAAACATACTTGCTATGCTTTATGTTATACCGTTACTGTTCTGGACATGGTATTAAAAAAACACAGAACCAGGGTACAATTCAGCTTATAATTGTGAATCACTGACGATATCTTTACTTTATTTTAACTTAATCAAGCTAAAATAATGTGTTACGGTATCTTAAAGCAATAAAAGACCATATTGAACAGAACAATTGCCTGCTGGCCTGCATTTATTAACATTAACAGTTGGTCAGTCTGGTATTTGGAAGAGGCAGAAAATGTCCTGTGTTCATATAATACTGAAGTTATGATGAGGTTCGATAATGTTGCTTACTGTTTGAAGAAAAGAGACGACACATGAACCTGCCGGACTACTGATGGAAGTTAGGCTGCATCTGGCATATATTTCCAAATGTATGTTCATGTTCAATGTGCACTGTCCCTATATTAAACACAAATAATAATACAAATCAACAGGGGATGGTTAATACAAACCAAACATTAACTGTAAGGACTCAAAAACGTACAATTCAACAGTTTCCTGTTGTGACTTTTTACATTTCTTTGTAAACTAAAGGTTCTCAACATAAATAAAACCTTGTTTTGTTAACATGCTGAAACCAAATGTCATATATGTCTTTAAATGTTGTTTATTTATCTACCTTTTAGTAAGTAGTATTTTTAAATGCAACTTTATTTTAATGTGCTGTAACTGTGGTGTTTACAGTCTAATTTTACCCCTCAAATAACAAAGCAGTTTCAAATATTGTCGAGGATTTTTTTGCTGATAAAAATGGAATATACTTACACAGTACATCCTTTGATAAATAATCTGACGCACTATTTTCTGTGGTTTTCCTGTCGGTGACCATGAGGCAGCCAGACTGAAGCAGCAGGTTGTGAAGGTGGATGCCATGATCTCTGAAGAGCACGCCGTCACCAAGAACTTAAAGGTAAAATCATCACTCATATGATAGGATTTTTATTGTAACTGCTAGTGGCATCACGTTTGAAGACATGTAAAAGGAGTTTTAGTAACAAGTTATATTCTTTCTTAAAATGTAAGGAAGACTAGCAGCAGATTTTAACAGCCTCAACGATATTGCAAGAAGTCTTGTTCAATTTGTAATTGTTTTTCTTTCTGTCTTCAGAGAAATCATTGACCAAATGAAACAGCAGTCCAGACTCTGATTCCAACTCATTACGTGAGGTCCTCTCTCACTAAAGGTCACCAGGTAAGGTCCTCACTGACAGGGGTAACACACAGGATCATAATTTAAATAAAAAAGGCAACAGGCTTGCTACCTGGGGCCCGTTTCTGATAGACGATTCAACAAACTCTCAGTCTAACTCTGAGCTCTGAGTTGATTTACCCTCAGGTGGGAAACTCTGAGTTTTTGGTTTCAGATCAGCTGATTTGAGTTTGTTAAATCAACTCAAAGTAAGTTCACTCGGTGTTCAGCGCGTGCACCATGAGGATAAAAAGCCAACATTAATGGAGCCCCTATACTACGATTCACCATGTCAACAGGTGACAAAAAGAGATCCTCGTACTTTAACCATCTCGAAATATAACCTATCTTCATGCGGACATACGGCGAATATGAACAGGTTTTAAGAAGGAGAAAAAAGTAACACTGCTGCAGCGCAAAGGAGAGAGAGAAGTGGTGTGGGAGAAAACAGCTGCTCGCGTCAGCGCGTAATGAAGTCTATTATTTTTGATATATATTTAATCAGAATTATAATATTGCAGATCCAAACTGGTGGAATGGTATTAAACCTAAAATGTATTTTCATTAAGGTGCAATCCAGCAGAAGAAAAGCGACTTTAAAACAGCTCAAAATGAAATATAAGAACAAACTGGGCTCATGGTTTTATTTTAATCATATTTGACATATTAAACAAAGTAACCTAACTTCATTCAGTGTCTATTTGAATGTGCATTATCTTTATCCCCAACATAATGCTGGTGTCACACACATAGGCTAAATGTCCTCTCACCATTCATTCATTGAAGAAAACCTGCTCCCGACCAGGTTAGGTTCATAGACTCAGTTACCATAGTAACTGACTCAGAGCTAAAGTTGCCTCCCTCTCTGAAACAGGTCTGAGTTACCCCTCTTTCTCGGGTTTGAGTGACCTCCCCTGCTGAAACAGAAAACCCAGAGTTTCCCTCATTTCAGGGTTAACTGACTCCGTGTTTGCACTAAACCTGCTTACTGAAACGGGCCCCAGCTCATGATACCCGATAGGTTTATCTAGGGCTTCTGTCTTTTTCTACCAGCTTACTTAAGGAAAGTCTGGATATTTTTAACTTGCTTCAGGGTATACAACAACTGACCCAATTTACTGACCTATGACCTAAACAGCAACCCAATACTGCCACCTAGTGTCCAAAGTTTTAAATAAAAGGTGTTTGTGTTTACACTACAGAGATTAGACATTTATAAAGATACAATGAAGTAAAACTTGAAATACTTTGTTTAGCACTGCAACATAAGAGTTCCACTGTTAACAAAAACCAGTATAAACCAGTTCTGCTCATCTGTCAGTCTCTGTCCTAGGCTCACTGCAGATGTGAAGAGAGAGGACACTTGGCTTCCATGTCTGAGACACACAGGTCCCAGATGATACGACTCTTTCAGGTAAAGAGCTGGCTTATATTAAAGTGATATAAGACGGTGAAGGATTACAGAGTCATACTAAGTAAGCCTCAGTCTGAGTTCATGTAAACTCTTTGCCATATTTAATTATACAAGCTTCTGATTTCTGCCTCAGATTGATTCTGTTGTTTCAGTGGGTAGCACCTGTTAGCTCACATCACTGGCTACCGATAAGTCATTGGCAAAAGTTAATTATTGTAAACCTGTTTGTCATGATTATATGAGAATATTTTACAATAGTTTAATTGATCAGGCTGGCCCATGTGTTGACAATTAAAACTAATCTTGAGTAAGTGCCAGCCACACTCTTCTTTAAAAACATAAAGCTGAGTCTTACATTATTGAATGTGTTTATTAAAAATAGTTATCCTGTCCTTAAAAGGAACAACTAGATCAAATATCTGCTTCTCATTAAGAAAAGAAAACTTTAAAACCTGAAGTTTAGCAGAACCTCAGGACAGATCTTATTTCAGGTCTGAGGCATAAACACTACAATAAAAGACATTTTACTTTACAATTAACTCCATGATTGTTTTTCTTTATTACAGAAGATGCCCTCAGATTCAGACCTCAACCGCTGCCGACCTGGAGAAGTCGTTCCCTGAGCATTTCCTGTCCTCTCTCAAAAATGAACTTGTGAAAAAAGGATCCCAAAATGGCAGACTGTTTGACATGTCTGTGACTAATAAAAAAAAAAATATGGACTCTCCTGCACATCTTGCTAGTATTCTCACCTTAACTACTGGCTTTACTATATACTTATTGGCAATACATTTTTAGTGTTGAAGAAGAAGTTTGAAAGCTGTTTATCTCAGACGAGCCCGGCTGGGACAAGCTGAGCTTGCTGTTAGCAAAGCTGTTGACAGTTAGTCAAGAAGAAATGAATGTCAGTTCAAGGCCTTTTTTAGTTTAAAGCTATTAACTTCACTGCTAAATTCTTTAAATCATGACCATGTCCGATTTTAAAAAGTTTATTCAAACATTTTTTTTAACAAACAACCCTGGCTTCGATGTAATTCCATCAAATGAAGCATAGAGATCATGGATGATTTTTATGGAGGAAAAGCAAATCCAACACAACCCTTTGGCCTTTCAAACACATCCCCATCATTGAATAATGACCAGGATCTCTGTGTTTTATCTGAGGATGATGCACAATGCTTCCACCAGCAGATGAAACTATGGTAGGTATCTCACTGTTCACAAAGCGCCAGACCATGTCCACCTTCTTCAGTGTTGCAGACATTGATCAGCTCTTCTGGGTGACGAGTGTATGGCAGAGAGGACTATCTTCATCTGGGAGAGCTGCTGGTGTAATTCTTGCAGGTCATGCGTCAGCCGTGCAATAGGTTTGATGCCGTTGTCCAGTCCCAGGTCATTTCTGCCACAGTGGATGAGCAGGGCATCTGGCACAGCTCTTAGTCCAAGTACTGGGGAAAAAGAGAGGCAGGTCCTGCAAACTATGTCACTCCAGCCTAACCACTTTACCCGGTAGACTAATATTGAACTGAATGGAGTCGTTTTTAGGTTCTGTTTACTGTATAATGAAAAAGAAAACATCACCTTTCTATTAAACCTTTTGCTGGTGTTTGATTTCTTTTATTTTAAAGACTGTATTGTGTAACAATAGCTTGTTTTTTTCCATCCTCTACTGAAACTCATACAGAAATCAAAGGATATCTAACTATTAACAGATGATTTTAACTTACCCTTTGCATCTGTGGAAGATGTCAGACCAGCTGGATTGATAGTCTTCTTTGCCTAAAACGAAGATACCAAAATAATTGATTTTCTGGTCATTTCAATATTTTGACTTTAAGCAGGTATGATTTGCATTGATAATTAACAGTTTATAAACAAATACAACTTATCTTTCCACTTGTAGCCTACAGTCTGTGGTGCTTACATAGCTTAAATATGCTTTCAACAATGATCAACATAGCGGGTTTTTTTTTAACACAGTAGGCTATGTTTAGATATTAGACTTTGAATACTGTTGTTTGTTATAGGATACTTACACATTACAAAAAGTGCCACTGGAGGGAATCTGAAGTCATTTCCAGTTCATAGTGGGTACTGTCCATTGTTGATTACGTTTGAAGTCAACACCAACAAACATACAGGTGTATACTGGTGTATACAAAACGAGCTCGTAAACAAACAAACACTAAACGCGACAGGATCCAGATCCAGGATCCTGGGTGGCTTCCCCTGATTCCCTACCCCCCCCCCCCCCCCCCCCCCCCCCCACCCACCCACCCTCACCTGTGTCTCCCTTTCTATGCCCAGGTGCGCAGGTGACGTAGCAGCGGAAAACAACGTTCACAATTTACCACGCGCGCGCGCGCGCACACACACACACACGCACACACAGACACAGACACAGACAGACACACAGCACACAAACAGCTCCCTTTTTCAGTAACTGATCTGCGTAAAGGCCCTTGTGCTCGCTGCTATTTACAGTCTATTTGTCGGTAGAAAGCAAAAGTATTGCGAGAGAACGCAATACTATTGCGAGGGAACGCAATACTATTGCGAGGGAACGCAAAAGTATTGCGAGGGAACGCAATACTATTGCGAGGGAACGCAAAAGTATTGCGAGGGAACGCAATACTGAGTCATTCTATAATTAGGGGTACATATCATGTCCACAGGTTGTATTTATCAATTTTACTAAATTTTCACTTTACGCAATGATCAATTTTATATAAGGACACATTTCTTTTTCATTTAATACAAAAAGACTACTGGTTCCATTATTTATTTTGCAAAAAATTCAAATGCTGTACTGGAATTTGCTTTTATTTGTGCTGTCCAGTTTGCCAAAGGTCAGGTTTTGCACTTCAAATAAACACTAACATACAAGTTTTTGTAAATTATTTTCATCATTATTTGTTGATAAATAATCATTAAACATGAGAAAGGTATTTTAAAAACATTTTTACTCATCAATATATATTAATTTATTCACTTTGTGTGTGTCCGAGAAATCTCTGTCAACTGTGTTACCCATTGAAAAAACCCCTGTAACTCAGCAATGGTTTGCTCCAAAGTCACATGTCCAACACCCTGTGATGTCACTTCCTTCAGTGGCGGGAGTTTCAAATTCAGTTGGGTAAGATTCTTCTCCTCCTCTTCAATATTTCATCAATATTATTGTCTACACATAGAGTGGGTTAATGTCTCGTCAACTGTGTTATGAAGATATTCTTGTGTACTTGCTTTAGATATTATATTTACAAAATGCAGAGAAAATGTATAAAAACAAGAGTTGATCAAAGTCATGAGTGGGAATGTTAGCACCTAGCAGTTAGCATGAGGGCCTAAAATGAAAGAAATGTCAACTGTGTTACATGTCAACTGTGTTACCCATCAAGGGTAACACAGTTGACAGGGATTAACACAGTTGACAAAGTTAGCAGGGTTTATTATCATAGTTTAGTTTTACTACATGATTAAAGGGGCATTCCATAGCTAGTATCTTAAGTAATATACTCATATCAACAAAACAATGATTTAATGGAGTATGGATCATTTTGACATGATACAGTGGTTTGAAGGATAGGTTGCTGCTGACATTTGTGTAATTTAGCCCCTAACAAGCAATGTTGGAAAACTGTAAAGTGCTCTTTTGAATAATTACATTATCAGTGTTACAACTGCAGTGTTACATACTATCAAACAGATTGATTTATGTTCTAGGGAAATGAGGTTATCTTCTGCCGAGAAGCAGCGCCAGTACAGGGCTCGGCGTGATGCTGATCCTGAGAGAACGGCTTCATATCTACAGAAACACAGAGTGACATGGCATGAGAACATAAAGCTAGGGAAGGTGAAGACAGTGAAGGATTTAAGTGAGAGGGAGAAGAGAAGGAAACAAGCCTATTGGAGAAGAGCACAACACCAGAGCAGAGAGAGAAAGCAAGTGGTAGAGAACCAGGTCACTCCACCCCAGACTCCTGAAGATAATCCACAGCCTCAGATGTCAAGGTAGAGATTTATTGAACAACATAGGTTTAACAATAGATTTGATTATGAAATGTTCTTACATGCACTCCATTGCACCTTGGACATTTTGTTTTTTATTATTCTTTATATTTGACCTTTTTTAAATTCTATTGTTTATATTGGTAATTGTTTCTTATATTGCATTCACAATAGTTCTTGCTATTTGTACCAACACACAAGACAAATTCCTTGTATGTGTAAATGTACTTTGCAATAAAACCCGATTCTGATTCTGAAATTATGGTAAGACTAGAGTAATGGCTTGCCATTCTTATTCTGTTCAGTGAGCATAAATAAAGATCACGTGATAAATAAAGTAATGCTTTGTGTATAATTTCAGACAGAAAAGTGCTGGAAGGAAGAAAGTCAAGAGAAGGCAGTCTAAGTTATACAGAGAGATTCAGGCTCTAAAAGAATCACTCAAACAACAGAAAAGAAAAACTGACAAATTCAGAAAAAGATTATCAAGACTACAGCAAGATTCAGAGTCACCCAGATCAAAAACAAAGCGCATGTTAGGAAGGTTTCCTGTGCCTACAGAAGTGCACAGAACACTAGTTTTCCATCATGCCTTAGTGGACAACATCTGCAAAAAGTACGCCTGTACTAAACACAAAAAAACTAGGCAGGTAATCGCAGGTCTAGTGTCAGGAAAGATCTTGAAAAAATACAAGTGCAAAAAAAGAATTCAGGAGACTCTTGCAATTTCAAGAAAACAGCACAACCACAGTGAGATACCTGTCTTCTCCCACAAGTTAAAATACAAATCCCTGTGCTATAAAATGAGCAACAAGGTTGTGTCCTTCTTGACTAGGGATGAGAACAGTCGCCTAACAGCTGGAAAATCACAAACAATAACAAGAGGGAAATTAAAGAAACAGAAAAGGTTCCTAAATGAGACCATGAAAAACCTGCATAGGAGATTCCTCATTGAGAGCCCCAACTGCAGGATCTCATACTCTTTGTTCTGCCGTATGCGGCCCTTCTGGGTGGTCCAGCCATCCATCGCAGACAGAGAGACCTGCCTATGCAAGGTGCATGAAAATTTTACTTTTCTTGTAGAGAAGCTACATTCTCTCCGGCTCATTGGGAGCAAAGATTTGGAGGAAATGGCGGAGTCAATATGCTGTGACTCAAACTCGAAGGACTGCATGTATAGTGAGTGTCCCAACTGCAAAGAGAGAGACTTTCCAGTTGCAAATGAGGGGGATTTGCAAGCAAGTGTATGTCTCACACAGTGGACAACGGAGAGTGTTCTCCGTGAGAAAAAAAACAAGGAACGTGAAAAGGAGAAAGTGTCTGTCAAAATCACTGTGAAAAAGAGGATGGAGATGACCTTGGAGAACCTGCTAGAGCTCTTCCAGTGCCAACTTAAAACATTCAGAAGACACCTCTTTAACATAAAACGGCAATTTGCTTACCATAGGGAACTGAAGAGGTGTATGAAAGATCATGAATGCCTTATTCATGTAGATTTCTCCGAAAACTATGCTTGCAAGTACTCCTCTGAAATCCAAGCCATACACTTTGCTTCCAACCAGCAGCAGGCCACCCTCCATACTGGAGTTCTACATGTTGGTGGAGTGGAAGAACATGTGTGCTTTGGCACAATCAGCCCATCAAAAGAGAAGGGCCCTGCAGCCATATGGACCCATCTAACTCCAATACTCAACCTGGTCAAGGCTTCCTATCCCAATGTGACTGTGGTGCACTTCTTCAGCGATGGGCCATGCACACAATACAGGCAGAAAGGCAATTTCTATCTGTTTTGTACGAAGTTGCACGAGTGTGGGTTCCAATCAGGCACCTGGAACTTTTTTGAGGCAAGCCATGGTAAGGGTGCTCCAGATGGAGTTGGAGGCCTCCTCAAAAGGACTGCAGACAGACTTGTCAGCCACGGGAAAGACATACCAAACGCTGAGCTCTTCTTCAACGCACTGGTGGGTTCACAGACCTCAGTTAAACTGTTCTACATAGGTGAAGATAATGTGGATGAAGCCATGAAGAACATGCCAGAGAGTCTCCCAGCAGTGCCATCGACCATGCGCATTCACCAAGTAGTAACAGTTACCCCAAGACAAATCAGTTACCGTGATGTGAGCTGTCTTTGTTCAACCAGACAGACCCTGCAGTGCCAATGTTATGACACCAAAACCTTTACCTTTGAGGTTCAGGCAACAGTGCCCACACAGGAGGATAACAGTCAGACGCAGTCTGATATTCCTTGGCAAAACTCAGACATCATCGGCCAGTGGTGTTCTCTGAAATATGATGACGTAATTTATCCTGGAATTATTCAAGAGGTGACAGAAACTCATGTTGAAGTCAAATGTATGCACCGGATTGGAGTCAACCGCTATTTCTGGCCAAGCCGGGATGATGTTCTATGGTACTTGCATGATGATATCATCAGAATGATTCCTCCTCCAACTCCTGTGACCTTGCGTCATGTGGAGATCGACAGAGACATATGGTCCAAGATCTCAGAAATGTGAACTGTCTGAAAGGAAAGGAGGAAGGGAGGAAGGAAAGAAAGAAAGAAGTATTGACGAAAGGGACAGATGAGAGGGGAGAGGGGAGAAAGTAAAGGCAAAAGGAGAACAGATTTCCCCTTTCAAAATATGTATTAAAGCTTTTCTTGTTGCTTTTTTCAATGTTCAATGTTGCTATGAGCTTCCAACACTGTCAAAGTTTTAATGTTGTATATTTAATGCTGAAGTCAATGTTGCTATGAACTTATAAACGTTCTGTCAAAGTGTTAATGTTTTAATGCTTAATTTAATCTGCCAATTTGCAACATCAAAATAAAACTTTTGTGTCTTTAAAAAAAGTTTTCCTCTTTTTCTCCTAATGCGTCCTGTCAACTGTGTTTTTTGTCTGTCAACTGTGTTGCATATGATTTTTGTGTCATAAATCTTTTAAATGTTGGCTTAACTCCAATAAAAATGATGAGGGATCTCTCTAGAGAGGAAATTCTTAGATAAGCATGTTGAATAACTTTAAATTCAGTGTAATGTGGATTTATGTTGAAAAAATATTGATCCTTGATAATAGTAGCTTACAGAAAATCCATTATCAAGTTCAAGCTTCATATTTACAAATTAGTTAGACAGAAAACTTCAAAACCCCTGGTGAATAGACGCAAAAACTTTCAAACACATGTTTTATCAAATGTGTAGTATGTCATTTATGTCTTCTATGACACAACTTTTGTCTGTAACACAGTTGACAAAATAATGTATCGAATGTGTATTTTCATTTAAATATTTTAAAAAATCATAGAGTTTAAGCTTGGCAGTTAATACATTTAGCACATTTTGGGGGTATAGTGTGGAAACAACGAGATTATTTATCGAAAAAGTACACTGATTTTTTCAAGTTTTGGTTAATATGAAATGTACCCCTAATTATAGAATGACTCATAAGCTACGTTGATGGAACGAAACTCCCACTTAAATGAGCCAGACTTGTCGAAATAAGCGAGGATTCTGCTTAATCCTGCTTCATGGAATACCCCCCAGCTTTGTTAGGCCAGCAAGTCAGGTCCGATCACTGCAGGGGACATTTCATCAGGGAGATCCCTGGTTTGAGTTTGGAGGAACACAGTGTATGGCTGTCAGTTTGGTAGCCATAGCTAAACACAAAACTGACAGCGTGTTTTTTATGGCAGTCACATGACCTGGATGGCGTTCTAGTACTAGGTGACGAGTTGTATTCTTCGTTGCGAAAGAACAACTTGATAATTGGTCAGGCACAATTTCTTTGTGTCAGTGATCTGCCCAAACAGCAAGTCCTTGATGAACACCTGCTTGAGTTTGAGTATGGTCATGATGTATTTGGAGATGTCGCTGTAGTTGATGGAGACATTTTTAAGGCACTTGCATACACCACTTTAAAAAGAGGTTTGGCACAGATGTGTAGGAAATATGTTAACATTGGATGGGAGTACTTGTGCAATCATCCGTCAAGATGGACAGTATGCTGTAGTCGATTCTCATGCACGTGATGCCGACTGAATGATTGATGACAATGGAAAGAGTGTTGTTGTTTATTTTAGTTGTCTTGATCATGTGTTTGAGCACTTAAACAGATTTGCAACACTGTTGACAAAACCGCAAAAGCCATTTGAGATTGCTGGTGTTCATGTCATTAACAATGGACGAGTTGTAGAAAGTAATTTGCCTTTGACAACTTCAGGAGCTGCAGATACAAGAACGAGTGTGTTTGGAAGTAGTTTATCTGAAAAGTGTAGTAGTCAGCCAGCAGACAGCTGTAGTAGCAGTCAGAGAGGTGAAAGCGTAAGAGAACAACAATAAGTTATGTGTCAAACATGATAAAAAGTAATGATGTCAGCCAAGTTAATTTAGATGTTGTATTTGTGGATGATGTAACTAAAAAGGGCATGCAGTTAAACCCACTTAGTAAAGACGTTGCACAAGCTGCTTGCACACAGTTAAACATAGACTCAGAGAAGATTGATGCTATATCTACAAAAGTTGGCCTGTTAGGTGCTCCATGTAAAAATGAGAAAAAAATGGGTGATGGAAATTGGTTCTTTAGAGCGGTCAGCCAAGCTATTAGTGGTACACAGAAGAATCACAGGAAAGTCAGACTTGCAGTTGTTAAGCAGTTAGAAAGTAATGCTGTGACATATAACAGTCTTTTGAGAAGTGAATACAGATTATATTAGCAGGTCGAGGATGCGCTATGTTGGCAGTTGGGCTACAGAAGAGAGATTCAGAGAAGAGATTCAAGCAGCAGCAGATTGTTTAGGAGTGAATATATTTACATATTATCATGATCGCTGGCTTGAATATAAATTTAAGAATAGGCTGTTGTCAAATCAGGGAGTTTATTTGGAAAACTGTAATGGTAACCATTTTGAGTCTGTTGCATGTGTAAAACAGCCTCAGATGCTGAGTTGTTATGGCCACTGTGAAAGAACAAGTAAAGATAGTGTTTGTTTAGGAGTTTTGACTTTAATTAAACAACAGAAACATACCAGTATTTCAAAGTATTTTAAAAGGAAAAAGGAATTGTATGTCAAAATGAAATCCAAAGAAATTTTGTATATGCAGAAAGATAACAAGAGGACTAAAGTAAAGTATATGAAAAATGTGTGTTATCGAGAGAAACAGAAAAATATTAGGAAAATGAAGTATCATAGAAATGTTTTGTTTAGAGGAAGTGAATAAAATAAGTAAAATAAAATATAAGGATAATGTTTTTCATAGGGAGGACTGGAAGAAAAGAGTAAAAATAAATATCAGGAGAATGTGTTACATAAAAATAAAGTCAAGCAAATGAGTAAAACGAAATATCGGTTAGATATGTTGCATAGGCAGCATGTAAAAGCAATGAGTATTAGGAAGTTCCATGGTAACGAAGATCATAGAAAGTGTGTTACAGCAAGTAACAGGTTGAAAAGGCAAAAATTAAAAGAAAAGATTTTGATTAGATTTTGTTATAGAACAGTTTTTGGAGAAAGTAAAGAATGGCCCTGATTTTGTGTGCTGTTTCTGCCATAGATTATTGTTTTGACACCAGGTTTTAAATTGTAAGAAGGATGCTCACTTACGGTGGCTGGTAGGGTCAAATGCTTGGCAACTGATGAAATGACAAACATTTAGAAAAACGTGCAGCATATTCAGAAACGCTGCACATTCAAAAGCAAATGCAAACTCCCAAAACAAATGCAAAGACACAAATGCGCTGCAAAAACAAATACGCGCTGCAAAAGAAACAAAAGCGTTGCAAAAAGGCAAAACAACTGCAAATACAGAAACGCGCTGCAAGTACAGAAACAAAACTTAAGTCAAAAACACACACAACCACAAAACAACAGCAAATACAGAAATGCTGCAAGTTCAGCCTTTGTTACGGAAGTGCTCCAGGCCTGTGGGGGCGCTCTTTGGTACAGCTCACAGAGAAAGAGACCAGGCGAGTGGAATTGTTCGCTTAAACGGGACAAAGGTGGATCAAAGTTACAAGGTATTACTACGTATATGTTAGGCATGCAACAATTCTCAATAAAATATTGAACCGTTCAGTACGGCATCCACGGTTCAATACCGAATTTCGGTTTTTACGGTTTGGCGTTTAACTAGTTTCCGCGCATTGTATTTCTCTCTAAATTGGCTCTGCCCGTGAGTGCCTGTGTGTGAGTCAGCGCGCAGGGATGAGGAAACCCCGCCAAGTGAGTTAATAGCCAATCACCACGCACCAAAGTTTGGTGACGCTGACAACAACATTAGTTTTAGCATGGCTAGCAGTGAGGAGCAGCTACGGCTTGAGGAAGCACCGCCGTCTTGAAAAACATTTTGCTATCATTGTCGAGTCTACGGAAGGAAGGAAAAGAAAACGGTTAACAAAAAAATAACTGTCTGAAAACATTGTTTCACACGTATCGCCTACTTAAATGGAAACACTTCCAACATTACTTCACATCTGCGGCGCCATCACCAAGAAATATGACCCCGAACTTCCACCAGATCATTGCATTGCATGTCGGCTCCGTGCACCCTCGTCCGTCCGTCCGCAGCGCGGAGAGCACAGCCGGACAGCTGGGGTGCAGAGAGAAGGAAATCCCGCAGTAATTTTACAGATTCACTCGCGACAGCGTGAGATAAGACGATGTACGTGGTATAACACTCTATATAAACCTTATAAACACATAAACACACATACGGTCATTTTTCTGAACCGTCAAAACACTTAACATTGGAAACACTTAACCCATTTAGACCTAAGGACGCCTAAAAAAAACGCCCTCTAAAACCTAAGTAACGTTTGAAATCAACCTCCCAGAACCTGAGGGTTTTCAGAAAAACTGCACAGAATTTCAAAGTTTACTAAAAATCTTTGTCTCTGTATCAGATAGAGACCTTAAAAATAAAACATTTGAAAGCTTAAACCTATTGGCTTTAACTGTAAATTAAAATTTTCTCTGCACTCATGTTCATGGCCTTATGCAACGTAGACGTCTTGTAGCGAGATAACCTGCTTGACCTCCACATCTGGCAGGAGGAGGACTGTTTAAAACTGTGACGCAGAATCGGACCCCAGGGTTAAGGTGTAAGAACTATCACCCTAACCAGGAACTAACAAGCGCAAATCATTTTTGTCTTCAAAGACACTCTAATCAACATATAAATACCACTGGCAGCTGTTCCTGCATGAATAATCTCTGTGGAAACATTTCAGGAGGCCTCACGTCTGCAAGGAGTGATTTAAACCCAGCATGGAATGCGGTTTGTTGATTCTAAGGAGGCCAAATGGTTTTATTGTCTTTTTATGACCAAGGACAGCTTGAGCTGTTTGGCCCCACCAACATGTTTAGTTTCAGCCATCAAAGTGACTACCTTCAACTATTACTTCTGATAGATATATTTGGGACATTGACTATAACATTTTCATGCAACTTAGATTCTGCTACAACCATCTTTGACAAAGTTACATTAACTGAATTTTGTCAGTCAAGACTCATTGCACCTCTATTGAGTTTAACATGGAACGCTACTGCCATCTAGGGGTTAGAATTTTATAAACACCTAAGTAACTTTAGACAGTCTAAATGTGTTTAAAGAGTTTTCTTTTTGTTAAATAACTAGTGAATATCATATAAAGATACTATCTGCTACTCTCCTTTTTAAGGATTATGCATGTGTTTATGTTAGAAGTGTTTTCATTGATCTGTGTGGTACTACAGTTAATTCCACGTATAAGCTGGAATCAATTAATCATTTATTTCTGTGTGATTTTACATGACCAAGGATATCGTGTTTTTGTAATCCAATATAAAGGCTTGTTTAGAGTTTTGAGTATGGTAGAGTTGGATACGCGCCAAATCGTATGTTCTTTAGGTAATATTAAACGCGATTTGGGCGAGCCCTCAAGAGGGGCGGGACCAGCATATTTTTCTGTATAAGAATTGACTCCCTAGAGAGAACGTTCTCTTGTTTCCTGGTTCTCTTCTTTGTTCGGACGCCTTGTCCTCTTCACTAGAATATTCTTGTTTTCTTTCTTCGTGATTTTTGTAATTCGTTTTTATACTTTGCTCGGATCTTCTGATTTTTCGAGATCCTAAGTGTATTCGCCTCAGTGAAGAAATTCCTCTCAGATCGAATTCACGTTTCCTGCGTCATCGCCTGAAATCTCTGAGACTTTCTCTGAGCGCGAAGTTCGAATATATTTTTGTTCATCTAAAGTTTTTGAAACATTTTTGGAAGTATTGATTCATCATCCTTAAGAGACACTTTCTTACTCCGTGGAGTCGAATTGGCCGTTTGATTTTCACGGAAAGTGATTAAGTTTCTAGTGGACCTGTGCTCATGTGGACCGGATCGAGAGAGAGACTGAGAGAGAGCGGACGTATTGCTCCGCACCCGTGACAGCTGTGACACTGACTCTGACCCGGCTTGCTACGGCGGCTATCGTGGGCTGAAGAATTCTCTGGTTTCCGAACGAAGGGCTCAATCGGAGATTCTAACGGTACCAAGCGGCGGAGTCCGACGAACGCAACGAAAAGTAAGATCGTTCATTTCACGGCGGGTGTTTGAGAAAAGCGCAGGTCGTGTCACACAGTCTCCCCGATCCAAACTCAAAACACGTAATCCACCATATCATTTACTGTTTTTAAAATCCTTCTTTAAAGTCATCGTGCGTAGCTTACGTTACACAGCTATACCATACTCAACTTGTTAGGATATACACTATCCCATTTCAGAGTCATTTATTTTGTTTATCTTGTTTCATAATTTACATTCATAATTATCGCATATTTCAGTTGTTCATTGTCACTATTTCCTTTATTAAATTTTCACATAAAATTGAGAACTGTTGTCCATGTTTTTCTCCTTGATTCAAGCTGCTCGAGAATTCACCATTCTGATATGAGATTGATTGATAATTGATAAACTATTAAGATTTAAGTCTTATTTTCTTCCGTTAAACCGGAAGTGGTGCCCATTTCGAACGAGGTTATATTAATATTTTATAAAGGTGTTATTTCTCTTTTACACTCTCATCAGGTCTTAAAGGTAGAAGCACGTCTGCATCTCATCAGGTCTGAATGGGTTAAACAGCCCGGGCTTCAGAACCGAACCGAACCGTGAACCGTGACCAAAAAACCAAGGTACGTATTGAACCGTGGGCTGGCTGTATTGTTGCATCCCTAGTATATGTTTGTGTGTTTTTTTTTAACTTTGTTTATAATTATTAAAATGTCATTATACTATGCTACAGATTTACATAGCTATCGATAGCGTGCTTGAGACTGGCCTCTAATGAGACTGGCTTGCTAATGATTTTAGAGAAAGCAGGCAAGTGGCGTTGCGGTTTTAACAGAAACGTACTGGATTTAAAGACTTAAAGTATTTCCCCCTAACGCTATTTTAAAATATTTGAAGTGGAGTTCAGTTACAACATTGCAAGGTATTGTGTTGTATTTTTTAGCATTGTGTCGTAGCCGATTAAAATATAAATAAACAATGCTGCAGATGTACTTGGCTAACTTAACAAGACCAGCGTTTTAGTTCCTCCTTACATTCCTGCAGGAATTGGTACAGTTTTCCTGTACAGTAGCCTACAGAGTATTTTACCAAGTTATTTTATATCATAAGGGGGAAATGTACTTAAAAGAGTAACAGAGGAAAACAAGAGAATCAGATACAGAGGGCATTATGGTGAAAACATCTAGGTAAGATAGATAAAGTGGGGCGATGAGTTTATGTGAATTAGCAGTGGACGTGACCAAGAGAGACAAGAGTGAAAAAGAAAAGCAGAGGTTCAACATCTATAAACAGAAAAGCAACAGAAACACACAAATTATTCAATGAACCTAGTTTTATGGGCTTGGAACAGTTCTTTTATTGTTTATTTGCTGGACCAAATGTATCAAACACATCACTGTCTATCTTTTCAGGCTATTATGTTTTGTCCATTCTGTGGGCAACATATAGTGACAATTCAGGTCTTCTGTGGCTCATGCGGCGCAAATGTGCAGTTTTTGGCTTTAGCTGAAGACAACAGTAAGTGGATTCTATTAAATGTATTTACATTCAGAATAAAAAGTTTAACTCACTACACTTGTTTAGGTTAAATAGTCATTAATAGTTAATATGCAGTAACATTGTTACAGTTCAGACTTTATGTAAAATGCAATAAGGTTGTGATATGAGTTCACACTAATTTTTGAGACTTATATTATATTTAATATATTAAATATATGGTGGTAGTTGTTGATAGAGTAAAATTGATCTTAATAAGCTTTGAGACAGTGATGTTCAGATATCCAGTCTCACTGACATGGGATAGAAAATGTTCATATGCAGATTATGGTCCTCAAAGTCATCAACCTTTTGTCCAGGGTGAGGGGGGGTTTAGCATAAGAATTTTGTTTCCGAATGTGACAGCACGACAACAGAGCAAGAAAATCTCCGTATTCAGCCGTGGAATTTCCGAGTGTCTCTGAATGCACCGCTGTCAAATTGACCGTCACAGCAGAGAAACGACAGTTCTGTTCTGTCCTGTGAGGTGAGCAGACGTGTTTATCCAGCAATCTACCAACTGTGAAACATGATGTTTTAGTTGTTTCAACTGTTAAACCATTATTTGTGGACATGATATCTGACATGAGTTTACACATCTGAGAAAATACAGCCTCTATGCACCGTTAGCCTACTGGTACTATTTTGTCAGCTAAAGTAACGATGCTAACTGCAGAGTGAAAGTAAAAAGTTAAGTACAAACAAGAAATGAACAAAGAAAGACAATACATGTAGAGTAACAGTTAATAGTACAGAGACATATTGTACAAGACAAATGAACGAAGAAAAACACTCACTTGTCTCACTTGTATTCATTTTACTCTGAAATAACTTGAATGGAACTTTAGATGTCTGGGGATAAGCAGCACAGCAGTCAGGTAGTTATTTAAAGCGTTATGAGCAAGACCGACCTGCGCGCCTACATTGGGCTGCTGATCTTGGAGGGCGTGTACAGGTCTCGAGGCGAGGCCGCTACCAGCCTGTGGGACGCGGGGAGCGGGAGGGACATCTTCCGCGCCACCATTTCCCTCAAGCGGTTTCACGCTCACTGAAGACTGCTGCGATTCGACGGCCGCACGGACTGCAAGCCCGCCGTCGTCCTCAACTACAACAGTGTTGGGGTTTTGCAGAGCTAATACGCGGGCAACATTTCTGTTGGGTTTTCTATAGTAAAATTTGGTTATCAAATTAACATTAATAATTAACTTTATTTAATTATTAATCTAAATCAACAATATTATTAAACTGAGTTAATAAACCTAGGGGCACCACTCTGAAATCCGAGAACAACCAAAATCTTACCATATCAGTCTCGAATTAATTAATTAAATACTAGTATTATTGATTAATAATCTGTATTTAATAAATTGAAGGCGTGAAATCCGAACACAAAGCCCTTGCACCCAGCTTATGTCACAATGCAAATACACCAGTAATCACAAACAACTGCTCTTTAAATTATAACAGAGTTTATTTAACAAAGAAACATCAAGTCGATCAATGAAACTCAATCAAACAAATCACTATTATAAACTAAACTACAGCAAACAAAGTATAAGCAAACAGTGGCACGTGTGTGTGTGTGTGTGTGTGTGTGTGAGAGAGAGAGAGAGAGAGAAAGCAAGATGGCGGCGTAACCATGTGGTGGTCACGTGATGTGTGTGTGTAAGAGAGAGAGAAAGCAAGATGGCGGCGTAACCACGTGGTGGTCACGTGATGGTGGCCACTCAATACAGGATTCCTCGCCGGGTCTATCGTCTAGCCTGGCGGGGCCGAGTTAAGCTCTGTATCTGAACGTCTGAACGACTACGAGTGTACAGGCCTATATGTGTGAGTGTGCGTATGCGTGTGTTGGTGCGATCTCAGACTCGGTCCCCAGATGTGCGTCTGCGCCAGAAGGTGTGTGTGTGAGAGAGTGAGAAAAAGACAGCAGTCTGGAACTTGCGCACAACTCGGGAATAATTAACTTCAATACCAGAAGCCAGTGGCCGAATTTAAGTTAGACGGTGGTTACACTAGTCTTTTCTGGTCATGAACATATTATTCCGGCTAACGCTAGAGTTCACAGAGAAACACACACAAGACAACAAAAGAGGTTTACACTTTGGACGCGGCGGTCCATGAAAGGTAAACAAAGAGGTTTTAACCTAATAAAACCCGAGACGCAGTGGTCAAATGACAAACAAATATTACCCCAGTTTCACATTTAATAAATCAATTATTAAATACACTTCCTAAAGCTAACTGCCCAGACCTAATTAAGCCTCACTTGTAAAACCGTCCGCGGTTGATGAGAGGAAAAAGGTCCGATTATGGATCCAGATCTTCAGTCTGCTCCGGTGCAGTTGAGCGTGATGGCGATGGCGGTTCTCAGAGGATGCGAAGGTCTGCGTGTTCTCCCTTGAGCGAGATGATCTCCGTGAAGGTCCTGTTCGTTGCAGGACGAAACGAGACGTAATCTTTTACAGTCTCTAAATACCGTTTTTAATTCGGTCTATGAATCAGACGCTCTCCGGCGGGCTCCGTCGAGATGCGTTCAAAGGATGATCTGAGCTCGGGATTTCGAACACTGCCTTTGCTTGAAGCCTAAGGATACCTGCGCGCCAAAACTTTTAAACAACGAGCAGCGTGCTTTAAAGCGTGAGGGGGGGGGTGTCTCCGGACGGAGAACAGAGGAGTTGTGTCCCCTAATGCTGGTAGCATGTGAAGAGGAAGAAAAATGGGATACAACTCCTTTTATTCACCCTAAAATTCACACCTAGGCGTTAGGTGTTGCAAAGCATGCTGGGAGTATCCCTGCAGTGCATGCTGGGAGTTAGAGTCATTTCCTGGTAACTGATTACCAGTCAGTCTTGTCCAAAAAGGGACACAGGCCTGAGTTTTGTCTGCCATTCTGGCTGGCCCCAACAACAGCAACAAGGGAGGCGTGGACAACCTGGACAAGGTGGTCAGCGCATACAGCTGCAGAAGGACGACCCCTGGTCGTCTTCCACAACATCGTCGACGTTTCGACCTACAACGCCTTTGTGATATTGAGAGAGACGAACCCGGGCTGGATGCCCCACAGGCGCAACAAGAGGCGCATGTTCCTGGAGCGGCTGGGAAAGGCGGTTGTGACTCCGGCCATGGAGAGGAGAAAGCGTCCCCCGCACACGCCCGCGTCCACGGGGATTGACGTGGGTCAAAATGACCCAGAGGACAGCGGGGAGGAACGCTGGAATTGACATGGGTCAAAATGACCCCGAGGACAGTGGGAGGGTTAAGACGAACAGACCGAACAACACCATGTTTGTCAGGAAAAGTTTCGATCACTCGGCCAAGCAGCCAAGAGCCACGAGGGGCAGTTGAATCCATGACAATGACAATGTCCCCAGGCACAAGACTCCTCCTTTCTCTGTTCCATTTTTGCCATTCTTGAAGCAGAGGGAGGTACTCCTGAACCCACCGCTTCCAGAACAGATCTGAGATGTATTGAACCTGTCTCCACCTTCTTTTTGTATACAGGTCCTGTTTCACAAACAGCCCAGGTGGTAATACAGGTTTGCCTTTCAGGAGGAGGATATGATTTGGCGTAAGAGGTTCAAGATCATTGGGATCCTCAGACAGCTGGGTGATGGGTCGGTCATTTAATATGGCCTCAACTTTACAGAGAACTGTGTGAAGGCTGTCATCATCCAATGGCTGCTGGTGTAAAACAGATTTTAGAACACGCCTTATTGTTCGAATCATGCGCTCCCAAACTCCGCCAAAATGAGATGCTCCTGGAGGATTGAACTTCCAGTCCACTCCAGCTGGAATAAGAACTCTTTGGATCTGGTCGTGTTTAAGTGCAGCAAGAGCCTCCTTCAGTTCTCTATTTGCGCCCACAAAATTGGTGCCATTGTCGGACAGCATATGAGAACTTGGCCTCTTCTACTTATAAATCGGCGCAAAGCGTTTATACATGCATCAGTATCCAGTAAGTTTGCAACCTCAAGGTGAACAGCTCTGCTTGCCAAACAGGTAAAGATCACTCTAGCGTTTACACAGACTTCTTCCTCTCTTAACCTCAATTGGTCGAAAATAATCGACACCAACACTTGTAAAAGTGTTTTCCCGCAGAAAGAGAATATTGTCTTTGTGCTTCTTTCCATTGAGCTCCTTACACTCCTCCAATGAGTGCCCACGAGCACAGCAGAGAAAAGCAGAGTAAAAGGAGGGAGATCAGGCAAAATCCTTTCCAATGGAAGGTCTGCCGTCTTTTGCTCGCCTGCTCTCGCTGCATGGAGTCTGCACATCCAACAGTCATTTATGACTTTCCTTATTGCTGAAGGAGCCTTTGTAATCCAATACTTTCTCCTAAGTTTGGATAGTGTGTGGTTTCTACCACTATGACCCAGTTGCTGGTGGATATGCCTCAGAATAAGCATTGAAATGTGCTGGTCCTTTGTGAGGGTAAGTGGATGCTTGACTTCTTCTGGCAAGGCTGCCCTACTAAGTCTTCCTCCAACTCTAAGCAGACCATCCTCCAGGAATGGATCCAGTTTGTAAATAGGACTTTCCTGTCTGACTGCTGACTTTCCAGATGAGAGAGCATCAATTTCCGCCTTAAACTGCTGCTGCTGAGCGAAGCGTACAATTCCAATTTCTGCCTCACAAAGATCATCAACTGAGACGCTCTTACACCCAAATGATCTTCTTACCTTCTTCATCTCCAACTGTAAATGTGTGGGTTGATTGTTTGCATCAGAGGCCTGCAACTCCTTTCCCCTTTGATTTAACTTCCAGAGAATCCCTTTGACTTTGAGGAACCAAGCAACAGCAACCTTGAGCCTCCTCCAGTCTGAGAAGTATGCAATTAGTTTGTCAGTCGCATTAGACAAGTCCTTGGCAATTACCGCATTCAAAGTGAAATAATTTTTGACTTCTGGATCATCCAATTGAATGCAGATTTCCATGATATTTTCTGGCCAATACCTTTCTGGCTTCCAAAGAAAGCTGGGTCCTTCAATCCACCTGCTGCCAGTCAGTAGGTCATTGACTTTCTTGCCTCTCGACGCATCGTCTGCAGGATTATCTTTGGTGTTTACATACTTCCATTGGGACACCTTTGTAGCATCTCTGATGGTTGTCACCCTGTTAGCCACGAAAGTATGGAGCGCCTGTCCTCATTTATTATATACTTCAGCACCGAAGTGCTATCTGTCCAGAAGAACAAGTCTTCCAACTGCAGCTGCAGCTCTGCTCTCAACAGTCTGTCCACACAAACAGCAAGAACTGCAGCGGTAAGCTCCAGATGTGGAATGGTGACGGGCTTTAGTGGTGTAACTCCTTTTCCGAGCAGGAATGCAACGTGAACATTGTTGTTGTTCTCCAACCGTATGTAACTAACGGTGCCGTACCCTCCTTCACTTGCATCTGAAAAGTGATGCAACTGTGGGCTGTACAAACTCCTTTGGTTTAATGCACCTGCTGATGGTAAATTCTGGCAACCTGCTAAGCTCTTCCAACCACTTTGTCCACTGCTGCAGTATGTCACAAGGCAAGCTTTCATCCCACCCAGAGTTTCTCCTGCAAAGCTCCTGCAGCAAGACTTTGCCAGGCAAAGTGACTGGTGCAATAAACCCCAAAGGGTCATATGCTAATGTAGCAGGATGATATGTCTCATCCCTGCTTAATGTGAGTCTGTGTTGCCTTTCTTTCAATGGGGCCCTTGTTAGCCTATCACCTCATGGGGGCACTCTATAAAGGGAAGCTGTGTTCATCTCCTCTCCCTCTTGCTCTTCGTTTTGCCCGCCCACCTCCGGGTCGCCTTACTTCCTTCTCCTCGCTGCCACCGGTTCAGGTATGTTAGCAGTGGCTGTTTTGGCTGAAAACTTATATCCTATGCGCTGTTTCATCATACGTTCTTGCTTGTATTTAGATGCGTTACTTGCAGATCCGCCGCAGGCATGAATGACGCTGCTGGGCTCTACTGCTGCAGTGCGAGAATTACGCACTCTTCTCCGTCTTGTGTGTAGCCGGACATGGCCTGATTGGTATGTACACCTCACGGCAAGTCTTGTAACTCCTTGCTGTTATTTGTTAGTATTAATGGTGTATTTATGTGTGTGGCAGGGACTGCTTGCTGGGCTCGTAACTGCTCCTCTGGTGTGCTATGACGTGCTGGATTAATTCGGTGCAGGAATAACTGCTGCTTTGCTTGGCTTTGCCTAGGCTGCATCTGACTAGTCAAAGTCAAAGTCATCTTTATTGTCAATTTTTCAACATGTGCTGGACATACAGAAGAATCGAAAAAACGTTTCTCTCCGCTCCACGGTGTAAGTTTACTGTAAAAAAAAAGATTTAAAAAAGATATACAAAAACTAGAGGATAAAATACAAATACAGATATACAAAATATAAAAAATTATATACATGATAATGTGCAAGGATCTGCATGAAAAAAAACAACAGCAGCAACAACAAATGTGCATGGACTTGGATTTGACATAAATAAATATAAGGCACTCACTTAGCAGAAAAAAGAAAGAAAGTCCATTTTAGTTTTTTTTTAAAGTGATTGATGCTTCTGTGTTGATGAGGGACAGACTTTTAAAGTGGCATTTGTGTAAAAGTGTCCGGTGCTTTGGTTTCCAGTGGGGGGGGGGGGGGGGGGGGGGGGGTCAGTGAGAGAGCGAAGACAGAAGACAGAGAGAGTACCAGGGAGAGAGGACTGCTCCAGGATGGGTGGTGAGGTTCAGCGTCCAGAGCTGAGGGGGCCAGGGGGAGGAAGAGAGGGGGTAGAGGGGAGAGTGTTCAGAGTGTTCAGCTTCCTGACGGCTTGGTGGATGAAACTGTTCATTAGTCTGGTGGAGCTGGCTCGGAGGCTCCGGTAACGTCTCCCAGATGGCAGGAGGCTGAAGAGTCTGTGTGATGGATGGTTGGGGTCACACACAATGCTGGATGCTTTGCGGGTGAGGCGGGTGTTGTAGATGTCCATGAGGGAGGGGAGTGAGATGCCAATGATCTTTCCTGCTGTGTTCACTATGCCTTGCAGGGTCTTGCGGTTGTGGGCGGTGCAGTTCCTGTACCACATAGTGATGCAGCTGGTCAGGACACTCTCGATGGTGCCCCTGTAGAAGGAGCACATGATGGGTGGGGGGGCTCTCGCCTTCTTCAGTTTGCGGAGGAAGTAGAGTCGCTGCTGTCCTTTCTTGGCCAGTGATGTAGTGTTTTTTGACCAGGAGAGGTCCTCACTGATGTGCACCCCCAGAAATTTAGTGCTGCTCACTCTCTCCACAGCAGAGCCGTTGATGGTGAGCGGTGGGTGCTGCGTGTGGCCTCTCCGGAAGTCGACAACAATCTCTTTGGTCTTGCCCACGTTAAGTAGGAGATTGTTCTCTCTGCACCACGTGGTCAGATGGCTGACCTCCTTCCTGTAGTTTGTCTCATCGTTGTTAGAAATGAGACCCACTACAGTTGTATCGTCCGCAAACTTTACAATGTGATTGGTGCTGAAGGTTGTTGTGCAGTCATGGGTCAGCAGGGTGAAGAGCAGGGGACTGAGCACACATCCTTGGGGGGCCCCTGTGCTTAGTGTGATGGTGCTCGAGATGTTGTTGCCGACCCGTACTGCTTGTGGCCTCTCACTGAGGAAGTCCAGCAACCAATTACAGAGGGGTGTGTTGAGGCCCAGTCGGTCCAGTTTCCCGATCAGCTGTTGTGGTATGATGGTATTGAATGCTGAGCTAAAATCTATGAACAGCATTCTGACATAAGAGTTCTTGGTGTCTAGGTGGGTGAGAGCCGGGTGGAGAGCAGAACAGATTGCATCCTCAGGGGATCGGTTGGCTCGGTATGCAAACTGGAACGGGTCTAGGTTTGAGGGAAGGATGGACTTAATGTGTGACATGACTAGCCTTTCAAAGCATTTCATGAGGATGGGGGTTAATGCGACAGGGCGATAGTCATTGAAGCAGGATGGAGAGGACTTCTTTGGCACGGGTATGATGGTGGTGGCCTTGAAACATGCAAGAACAACAGCCTGTTCGAGAGAGGTGTTGAAGATGTCAGTGAAGACATCTTTGAGCTCTTCTGCACAGTCCTTCAGCACACGACCAGGAATGTTGTCTGGGCCTGCAGCTTTGCAGGTGTTGATGGTGGAGAGTGTTTTCTTCACGCTGGCTGCAGACAGGCGCAAAGCCTGGTCGTGAGGAGAGGGGTGGTTCTTTTGTGGCGGTGTGTTGTTTTTAGTTTCAAAACGGGCAAAGAAGCTGTTGAGGTTGTTGAGCAGAGGGACGTCGTTGTCACAGGTCTGTGGCGAGGTTTTGTAGTCCGTAATGGTCCGGATGCCCTGCCACAGACTCCGTGTGTCTCTGGTGTCTTTGAAGTGGCCGGTTATCTTTTTAGTGTACATTTGCTTGGCTTTCCTGATGCCACGGGACAGGTTGGCCCTTGCTGTTCGCACAGCTTTGCTGAACTTGCTGAGCTCCTCTGATTTGCCCTGTGCTGTTCACCCTGCTGTCTGCGTTCAGGCTGCTCTGCTGGCCTTGCCAGGTTTCATTTCGCTGGCTGCATAGCTTGTTTCTGCCGTGATTTTGACGTTCACAGCGACGGCTGTGGGGCGGATTCTGCTATATAGTTTGCAGAGCGGATTCTAAATCCTTAAGTGTGCTGACGTAGCTGCCAGCTTGTGTGACCATTTAAAGGGTATGTGTATTAAATGTGGCGTTTAAATTAATTTGTTTATTTTTCTCTTGATTTGCCATTTGTCTGGTATTATGATTGTGGCAGTGGGTACGTTAGTGGTGGGAAAGTATCTTACTCTTATTTTTAGTTAAGGTAACCTTAACACAAACCCAGAAAAAATTGATGCACGACAACGCCACCTTGGGAGTTTCACCCAAGGAATTAATTGAATGTTACGATAACAATTTTATAAAGCACTCAAGTTCGTTTCACTGAGAGGCAGGAGACGTGGTTCAATTTATCAAAAATATGTTACATTTTATTGCACAATTTATAAAAACAACAATTTAAAACAACAATTGCACGAGAACGTGAAGGGAAGGAAAAGAAAGGGACCTGTGCAGATGCTGAGGCTTACCAATGGTGAAATGGGTCGATGAGGGGTGAGTGGGATTCCGGAGAACTAAAAGTGAAAAAGCACCCCAATCACACGTGGCAGTCACTCACACACTCTATCGTGAAGCAAAATCAAGACCAGGGATACACAGCAATCGAAAAGGGGGGAAACCACCACCCGGGGCACCAGCACCACCACCTTTGGCTCTCAGCAACTGCAAGGACAGGGAAAAGGAATTAGTGAGGTTGCAAAACCAAAATACAATTTAACAAAATAAACAGAATTGACCAAAGTTGATAGGGTCGGCAGCCACCAACTAACAGGTTTGAACTCAGATTAAATAAATGCTGCCAAAACAACCTGTAAATGTAAATTTAAGAAACAAAACCCAGAAAAGGAAATCAAAGGAAAACCAAACTTAATTGAGCAAAATTAGGTTATAATGTGCTCAACTTATCAAACAAAAACAGCAAAAAGAAACAAATTCACTAACACAAATGTCAATTTCACCTGTTAATTAACTAAATGAATTAACAAAAACACAATATCAGTTTCAGAAACTATAACTAACTTGCAACACTAATGGATAGACCTGAAGGAAACAAAATGATAATACCAGGCAAATGGCAAATCAAGAGAAAAAATAAACAAAATATTAAACGCCACATTTAATACACATACCCTTTAAATTGTCACACAAGCTGGCAGCTACGTCAGCACACTTAAGGATTTAGAATCCGCTCTGCAAACTATATAGCAGAATCCGCCCCACAGCCGTCGCTGTGAACATCAAAATCACGGCAGAAACGAGCTATGCAGCCAGCGAAATGAAACCTGGCAAGGCCAGCAGAGCAGCCTGAACGCAGACAGCAGGGTGAACAGCACAGGGCAAATCAGAGGAGCAGCAAAGTTCAGCAAAGCTGTGCCTTAGTCAGACGCAGCCTAGGCAAAGCAAAGTCAAAGCCAAGCAAAGCAGCAGTTATTCCTGCACCGAATTAATCCAGCACTTCACAGCACACCAGAGGAGCAGTTACGAGCCCAGCAAGCAGTCCCAATCATGCCATGTCCGGCTACACACAAGACGGAGAGGAGCGCGTAATTCTTGCACTGCAGCGGTAGAGACCAGCAGCGTCATTCATGCCTGCGGCGGATCTGCGAGTAACGCATCTGAACCGGTGGCAGCGAGGAGAAGGAAGTGAGGCGACCCGGAGGTGGGCGGGCAAAACGAAGAGCAAGAGGGAGAGGAGATGAACACGGCTTCCCTTTATAGAGTGCCCCCGTGAGGTGATAGGCTAACAAGGGCCCCATTGAAAGAAAGGCAACACAGACTCACATTAAGCAGGGATGAGACATATCATCCTGCTACATTATTTTGTTTCCTTTAGTTCTATCCAGTAGTGTTGCAATTTAGTTATAGTTTCTGAACTGATATTATGTTTTTGTTAATTCATTTAGTTAATTAACAGGTGAGATTGACATTTGTGTTAGTGAATTTGTTTCTTTTTGCTATTTTCGTTTGATAATTTGAGCACATTATAAACTAATTTTGCTCAATTAAGTATGTTTTTTCTTTGAATTCAATTTCTGGGTTTTGTTTCTTAAATTTACATTTACAGGTTGTTTTGGCAGCATTTAATTAATCTGAGTTCAAACCTGTTAATTGGTGGCTGCCAACCCTATCAACTTTAGTCAATTCTGTTTATTTTGTTAAATTGTATTTTGGTAATTTTATTTTTGCAACCTCACTAATTCCTTTTCCCTGTCCTTGCAGTTGCTGAGAGCCAAAGGTGGTGGTGCTGGTGCCCCGGGTGGTGGTACCCCCCTTTTCGTTTGCTGTGTATCCCTGGTCTTGATTTTGTTTCCCGATAGTGTGTGAGTGACTGCCACATGTGATTGGGGTGCTTTTTCACTTTTAGTTCTATGGAATCCCGCTCACCCCTCATCGACCTATTTCCCCACTGGTAAGCCTCAGCAGCTGCAAAGGTCCCTTTCTTTTCCCTTCACGTTCTTGTGCGTTTGGTGTTTTAAACTGTCTTTTAATAAATTGTGTATTAAACTTAATATATTTTTGATAAATTGAACCACATCTCCTGCCTCTAAGTGAAACTAGCCTGAGTGCTTTATAAAATTGTTACCGTAACATTCAATTAATTCCTTGGGTTAAACTCCCAAGGTGGCGTTGTCGTGCATCCATTTTTCTGGGTTTGTGTTAAGGTTACCTTAACTAAAAAATTAAGAGTAAAGATACTTTCCAACCACTAACGTACCCACTGCCACACTAAACTGAGCATAGACAGCATGCCACGTCTAGTGTAGGGACTTTGTTTCAGAGGGAAATTCTGCTTACATGGCGCCACCGTTTCCATTCAGTGGACCATTTACAGACCATCCCAGCACAGTCCTGATGGCATACAGGCCATTCCCACAGCTGTTGACAACTTCTCATGGTTCCAATAACCTGGGAGCATTGGTCCCAATTAACAGGTCGACATTTTTCTCAATGCTTGGGATGCTAACTTTTTCTAAGTGTGGCCATTTATCCAGATCTTCCTGTGTCACTATGTCATCAGCAGTGGGATTTAAGGCAATAACAGGTTCCGCCTTCTCCTTTTCCCTTTCAAAATAAGAGTCCATGCCATTTGAGCCTCCTGAAGAACTGTGTGTATCACAAGCCTGTAGTACTGCCAACTTAGCAGCGAATGCAGCTTGTCGAGCAAGAAGATAGATAGATAGATAGATAGATAGATAGATAGATAGATAGATAGATAGATAGATAGATAGATAGATAGATAGATAGATAGATAGATAGATAGATAGATAGATACTTTATTGATCCCGAGGGAAATTCAAGGCATCCAGTAGCAGTATACAAACATGCAAGACACATAGCAATTGTTACCATAAACACCCGCTGTCCCCCCTCCCATACATATATTAACCCGACAACAAAGATTTAAGGAGCCCCTATACAAGTGCCGCTCTATCAGCCTCAGCTTTTATGCGTGCAGAGGACGTAGTGCTTGAGTTACCACTGCGATGGCTCCTTTGACTTGAGCGTTTGCTACCCACATTTGATATACTGTCCTCAGGACGGACATCATCCTCCACATGACTAACATTTCCATGTGCAGTGAAACTATCATGACACAAAACCCACTTTGTTGCACTGTCAATAGACTCATCATTTCATAACTTGTTTGCTTTAAACCACGTTTCATGTTTTACCCTTTCATCAGATGGCAATAGGGACAACAAAGAATCATTAATTAATTTTGCTTCATTACAAACCTTTATCAATTCATCAAGAGCATTCTGTACCTCCGTTTTATCATCATTCAACATTAAACATGGCATTGTTTTCCTTGTGGCCCTTGCTTTACTGAGCTTGGATTTTCTTTCATTTTGTTATCGCTCTAATTGACCAGCAAGCGCTTTTGCGGTGAGTTTAACCACCCGCTTTTCAGTTAGTATTTCAGCACCGCCAGTTATACTGCTGGCTTTTTTAGCAGTTGACCTAACGTGAACCTTTCCAGTCCCGTTAGCAATGTCGGACGCCGCGTTCTCCCCATGGTAAATACACAGTCACAAAATAAGTTGAATAGTTCCCCACACAATAGTCAAGTCAACGCAAAGTCTACTGTCAGTCCGATTTGACAACCAATGCATTGGGTTTCAGTAGAGTCATGTGTGCACACATTTTTAAATGGCCATAAACAGTGTAGCGCTACACATACCTCTCCAAACTCTGCGTTGGGCGCCGTGTGTTGGTTTGGGTACGATGCTCAACAGCTCGACTTAGCATTAGCACCGTAGCGTCTGCTTCGGGTCCAACGATGACTGCAGACGTCACCGAAATCCTGACAGCTCCCCGGTCCTTCCGCAGCTCGAAAAAGTTCCAACTGGCGAGGTTTTTGACTATTATAGAAGCTTAGTCTAATACTTAAGCTGCCGATGTGTTTTGACTCCCAGGGGTGACCTGGCTGACGTGCTATACTGTCGTATGTGGGTCAATACGATACCGTTTGCTGTATGTCGATTCAATAACTTTTCTGCAGGCGTGCCTTCGGTTTGCAGCATAACACAATCCATTTATTGTAGCACCATGTGCAACATGAATACAGCGTCCATCAGTTTCCATTCATTGACCATACATACAAACAAACGAAACAGCTGCGGTTTCTCCATGCCACCTGCCGCCATTTGCCCTTCCGGGGTCAAACACATCCTGTCTGTTGACAAGTGACATACCCATATACATTTTGCCCAAGCAATAGGACAGCGACACCTAGTGACACAAGAATTACAGCTTGACCCAAAAAACATGAATATGGCTCTTACAATGGGCGTGCCACAGAAGTTACTGGGTGTTCAACATAAGGAGACATGGGCTACTGGGCTTGCCACAACGAGCCAATGGGCTTGGATCAGTGACATCACACTGACATTTTTTTTTCGAGGGGGGCTAGGGACCGAGCGTTTCATGCAGCTACTGCAGCTGCTCTCAGGAGGAGTGGGAGAAGCCACGTTTCCGCGGACTTTGAATTTTTGCACATAGATGTGCCTAAACATGCACAAGACGCATAGAAAACACACTAAAGAGCATACAAAACCAGAAAGAAGCATAATATGACCCCTTTAAGACAAAGAAACATTAGTTCAAACACACCTTCAGCAGGTAGACCCGCTGTAATGGAGGTGCTTATCCATGCTGCACTAGCATAAGTGGCACCGAGCCTCTCTAAGAAAGGATCTCTTTGCCTCATGTCGCACAAGCGCGAGAGGTAAAATCATTCATAGAATGCGTATTTTTTCTACTCCGTAACGGATGTAATTTAAAATGTTGCAAAGTACAATACTCAACACAAAACCTACAGTTAGCAGCCTCTGCAGCAGTTCAGGTTCTATTGCGAGCTGGTGGTTGGCCCTTAGTTGTGAGCGCCTTAACTGCATCTCACCTGCCTGTGGCCCTTGCATTGGCTGATTCATCCTGAGATGAATCAGCCAATGCAAGGGCATAATGTAGTAACGTAAGTGTACTGGGGTCTGCTCGTCTTGCCATGGCCTGGTTACTTGGGGCTGAGCCTGGGGAATAGTGCAAAGTTTAGGCGAATTTCTACAGTGGCCCTGAAGTGCAAAGCACAACGACAAATCACAAAACACAACGACAAATAAGAAAGCACAACAATAAATCACAAAACACACAAGAAATAAGAAAACACAACGACAAATCACAAAACACAACGACAATTAAGAAAACACACAAGAAATAAGAAAACACGACCAATCACAAAACACAACAACAAATCACAAAACACAACAACAAATAAGAAAGCACAACGACAATTCACAAAACACACAAGAAATAAGAAAACACAACAACATTAACTTCTAACGGAAAAGGTAGGTACCTGCGGTCGACAAGGATCGTCGCTGATTGGAAATGCGCACTGTCCATCTTTTTAAAGCCCCTTTGCAGATTTTTTGCGCTGTCTGACTGCAACTACTATTTCGTAAAATGATTCCAACTCACTCTGAGACAACGTGCATTTGTTGACAAGCAGAGGGTGAGGAGATGCTGTGAGAATATAAAGAACCATGTCGACTCAAAAGGTACAGTAATGTTGGGAGTAATTGGGCAGTAATTGGGACATTAAGAGTGACATTTTCATGCAATTTAGATTCTGCTACGATGTACAATACTCAAGTTAAGTAAGATTTGTTTAAAAGCTAGTTCATGGATTTCAACTGAACATCTTAAAGGTGGAGCACTACTGCCTCCTTATGGTCAGTATTTTCTTAGACACATAAAACTTTTAAACATATATTTAGACTATGTATAATCATATTGCATGTTATCATATATAGAGGGTTACATAAGTATATTATCTTTCCTAGGTTTTCATACTATTGATCTATGATGCATTTCCTCTGATTAATTAATTAACAGTGTACTTTGAATTACAGATTTAAAGAAGAATATTTTCCTGAATGTTTAGAGATTACTCTAACAATGTTCAAACTCAGAATACTCATATTTAGTTAAATATGGTGACGTCATAAAGCGTTTTATTCTCGCATATTTTTCTTTAAGTCAGTAAGTAAAATCAAGTAATTCAACTCTTGAGTTGTTGGAGTTTGCCCCCCCCCCCCTTGGGAGGAGCACGCCCCTTTCTGCCCTGCAGAGAGATGCAGGATCAACTTCTCAGGAGTTGAGTTAGTTAGTTGTCATTTGTTTCTCGTCTTGTCAAGTCGTCTTTCTGATTCTCAAGAGAGTGATCTGCTGGTCTGATTGCTTCGCTTGGGATATCATGTTTTTGTGTTCTTTTATTTTTAACATTTTATAAGCCATACGTAACTTCACGTCGTTTTTGCGAAGTATTTTCATTCATCATCTTTTACTGACTCGATCTAACTTAAAGGGCCATCAAGTTTTATTTCGAGTAAGTTAGTTTTTCAAGACTTTAATTCTTTGATCCACTCGGAGCCGCTGACGGACGACCCACGGTTTCAGCTGATTGAGACTCTTACTCTGCCGTGAGTGAAGTCATCCTCCTCCTGACTGTTGAGGCAGTTAATCTGGCTGGCACGAGTTCTGGAAGAACCGACGGTACTTTTGAAGGCGCTAGACCACGAGGGGAGTTTGACTGAACGCCACGAACGTAAGGTCCTGTTACAGCTGCCTCGAGAGAGAGAGAGAGAGAGAGAGAGAGAGAGAGAGAGAGAGAGAGAGAGAGAGAGAGAGAGAGAGAGAGAGAGAGAGAGAGAGAGAGAGAGAGAACTCGAGGAAGGGTCATTGTCAATACAAGCGCTCCGAGTAATTATTTCTAAATCACATATTTCTCCTAATTACATTTTTTCTCTAAATCATTACCAAACTGTTTATCGTTTCATCTGTTACTTTAACTTTATAACGCCACCATAAAGTTAGAATCAAAACCATACAGTTATTAAAATCATAGAAAGTATAATCTTTAATATTTACTTGATTAATCTGCATTATTGTTCACAATTCCTGTAATAAATTCATACTTAATCATTTAGAACTTTGTCTGTGTTGTTTTTTGATTGAATAGTGCTCCTAAAGAATTCAACCTTCTGATTATGAGACTGATAAATTAATATTTATTTCATCCGTTAAACCGGATGATGGTGCCCCAAGGAATCTTAGATATATTCATATCTTAATAACATTAATTTTCGCAACAAGATTGATATATTTATCTATTTGTTTGCAAACCGAAGACATAACTTGTGTTGACTTTCTGTTCCCAGTAAAGCTGCTAAACATGAGACAACGATGACACCAGTAATGATGCAGCCTGACGTTACGTCTCAATATGTTATAAATAATATCTGCAGGGAAGTTCATTCTGTCATCTAATAGTTGCTTTCCCATTAGGCGTGAAACAGATCATATAACTGATTTGTTGGGCAATATTATAACTAGTTTGCAACCATGTTTATGTAATAAGTTACGTTATAACGGTCTGTTTATGCATTGCTAACAGCGTATGAGGTTTTTATTTTTCAAAAATTGGTTTTCCTTTTATTCCAGGATTCAACCTCAACCATTCAACCATAAATGATGGGCAGGAGCCCCGAGTGGAGCAGAGTCAATACAGGAATGCGACATATAGACAATGTCAGCATGGCTGCTTGGGAGAGGGGAACAGAGTTATTAATCAAAGCTGCTGCATCTGGAAAATCAGAGATGCTTTCCCAAGAGGACAGTAACCTGGCTTCAGGGTGCGCTGCCTTATGTAAAAATGTGTCTTACAAACTTGTAAATACCTGTTTTAGCTTTGCTTTAAGAATTTTTCTGCCATTTCAAGTTGAGTTTACATGTTGAGTTCCTTGAAGTCTTTTGTTTTGACCTTTGTTTGCATAATAAAATACACACCATTTTCTTTTAGTCTATAGTTGTGATTGCATTTAGTACCTGTAATTGTAATGTAATGGTTATAACAATTAGTAATTGCCCACTGATTTTTAGCTCTATCTTCTTATTTATATCTACATAATAAGAAAAACATTATACAGGTGTCAAGATTCAAGTGACCCTTGGGCAGGACAAAATGAAAACACAAAGCATTTCCCTGAGTGTTGTCATGCAGAATAAGGTGCATGAAGGTAATAAGAAAAAAGGATAATATAATATGAAGGAAAAGCTACAGAGATGTAACGTGATATTCTGAGGGACCTCTCAGATTCAGCATTTACGACCTCTCTCAGTTATAACCAACTGACCACTAACTTTGGATTAAAGCTAAGGGCTTTACAAAACCCTATTGGTAAACACTGGCCAGGACAAGGACATCTGCTATGACTCTTGTGTTTACATTAGACTGAGAATTACGACTGAGTTCTCAGACATTTGGTCTCCAAGTAAGCAATTAACACCAACAGACACCTCGAAATCCCTGGGAGAAGATCTCATGCTGAGGTCTGAGAATCATCAAGGAGTCGTAAAACCGACAAGAGACTTTTGGTCTTCTCAAACTAAAAGATCTTATTTTATGTATCAAATAAATGTCCATTTAATTTCTGTTTTTTATATCTATGTTCATGAAGTTAAAAGTGACAGTTTGATTCCATTTATGTTTTCATACGATCTACAAAACTCAAGTTAAGAAAGATTTGTTTAAAAGCTAGTTCATGGATTTCAACTGAACATCTTAAAGGTGGAGCACTACTACCTCCTTATGATCAGTATTTTCTTAGACACATAAAACTTTTAAACATATATTTAGACTATGTATAATCATATTGCCTGTTATCATATATAGAGGGTTACATAAGTATATTATCTTTGCTATGTTTTCATACTATTGATCTATTATGCATTTCCTCTGATTCATTGATTAACACTGTACTTTGAATTACAGATTTAAAGAAGAATACTTTCCTGAATGTTTAGAGATTACTCTAACAATGTTCAAACTCAGAATACTCATATTTAGTTAAATATGGTGACGCTGTCATGATTCTCATCATGGCAGCCCTCCCTTCTCATTTGTGTGTTGTCTGTCTTCCCCTGTCTGTCTAATCCTCATGTTTCTCTCCCCCTCTATAAGACTCCTCTCTGCCCTCGACTCGACGCCAGATTGTTCCGTCAACTCCGTGTGTACACAACTTCAACTCTGGCTCCTCTTTGTAATAACTTTTGCTCGTTTGTGTGGCTAACTTTTGGTTTCTCTGATTACCTTAGATTACCTGCTGCTCACCCCCCACCCCGGTGCACCGTGTGGACTTCACTTTTGGATCCTGGGACTCTGCACTACCCCTCCCTTTTTTGCAAATTTTTTGAGTTACTTGTTAATAAATTCCTGTTCACCGCAACTACCTGTCTGAGTCGTGCTTTTGGGCCCAGATCGAGACTATCCGCAACAGAACAATCTGGCCAAAAGCATGGACCCAGCCGACTCAGACCCAGGTTCCCAGGTTAAGAACCTCCGACACGCTGTGTCGAACCAAGGCATAATGCTTGGCCAACACGACCAGACTCTTCGTGGGATAATGGATTCCTTGTCTGAAATGGCCTCTGGCCTCTCTCGTGTGGAGAAGCAGCTGCAGGTCAACCCGCAGCCTGTACCGGCTCCCAACCCTCCTCCAGCAGTACCAGTGGCCCCCTTTCAACCCCGTGAGCCGTTTGTCCCGGCCCCTGAACGTTACGACGGTAATTTAGGTGACTGTAGGTCATTTTTATTTCAATGTTCTCTTGTGTTTGAGCTGCAACCGTTGACCTACTTTAGCGATAGAGCTAAGATCGCTTATGTACTGGGTCTGCTCACGGGAAGGGCTAGGTCTTGGGGAACTGCTTTTTGGCAAAGCCCGCTAACTGCTAATGCTACGTTTGACCACTTTATAGCTGACATGACTTCTGTTTTTGACCACCCTGTTACCAGCTGTGACTCTAGCAACAAGCTACTTAGCCTACGTCAGGGCTCCCTTAGTGCAGCTAACTACTCAGTGGAGTTTCGTACACTGGCAGCAGAGTTAGGGTGGGACGACAGAGCACTGCAAAGTATTTTTTTTAAAGGGTTAAACGAAGCTGTAAAGGACTGTTTAGTGGGTGGAGCCGAAACAAGAGACCTGCAGGAGCTAATAGCGCTAGCGATCAAGGTGGACAACAGGTTAAGGGAGCGACGTAGGGAGAGAGGGCAGGGCCCCCTAGCTAACTTCCCTGTTACTGCTGCTACGACGACACCTCCCCACTGGCTCCCTGAGACCAATCAACCCAGCAACAATCCGTCCACGGCACCCTCTCGGAACGAGGAACCCATGCAGTTGGGACGGAATCGCCTCACCCCAGCTGAGCGCAACAGACGTTTTCAGGAGAGACTATGCCTTTACTGTGGGAGACCTGGACACCTGCTTGCTTCCTGCCCCCAGCGTTTAAACACAGGTCCTCACCAGTCACAGACGGGGTTCTGGTGAGTAGCACTGTGGTTCCTAGTTTACCCCGAAGACGCATACACATAGATGCCTGCATATTTGTGAATGGTAACTCCTATAAGCTTAAGGCCCTTGTCGATTCTGGCTCAGACTCTAACCTACTCGATACCATGTTTGTTAAAAAAGCCCAGCTAACTACTGATCTCATTGATACACCTCTAGTCGTCAGTGCTTTGAATGGTGACTGGCTCGCTACCATTACACATCAGACCAAGCCTCTACCTCTCTTGTTAGCCGGCAATCACCGTGAAAAGCTTACGTTCCACATCATGCCCTCTACCAATGCTCCCTTAGTGCTCGGCCTACCCTCAGGCTTCAGATTCATAATCCGGTTATTGATTGGGCTGCCGGAAAGATTGTTAGCTGGAGTTCATTCTGTCATTCTTCCTGTTTAAAGTCAGCTCAACCTCTGTGTGCACATAAGATCCATGCTCCTCCACCAGAACCCCCTGACATCTCATCCGTGCCTCCCGAGTACCATGACCTTGCTGAGGTATTCAGCAAACAAAGAGCTCTCTCCCTTCCACCTCACAGACCATATGATTGTGCAATTGATCTGCTGCCTGGCTCTCCTCTTCCCACCAGCAGGTTGTACAATCTTTCGGGCCCTGAACGTGAGGCCATGCAGGTCTACATTACGGACTCACTCAACTCTGGAATCATCAGGCCCTCCTCGTCGCCACTAGGTGCTGGCTTCTTCTTCGTGGGTAAGAAGGACAAATCTCTGAGGCCATGTATTGATTTTCGTGGACTAAACAACATCACTGTGAAGAATAAATATCCTCTGCCATTGCTAAACTCTGCTTTTGAACCCCTTCACGGAGCCACTGTCTTCACCAAACTAGATCTAAGGAATGCCTACCACCTGGTCAGGATTAAGGATGGTGACGAGTGGAAGACGGCCTTTAACACACCACTAGGTCACTTTGAGTATCTGGTCATGCCGTTCGGCCTGACCAACGCCCCTGCCGTTTTCCAGGCTATGGTAAATGATGTCCTGCGGGACGTGCTCAATAAGACTGTGTTTGTTTACTTGGATGACATCTTGATTTTCTCCCACAACCTAGAAGAGCACATTGTGCATGTGCGTCAGGTCCTTCAGAGGTTGTTGGAGAACAAGCTCTTTGTGAAGGCAGAGAAGTGCAATTTCCATGAGTCATCTGTGTCATTCCTGGGGTATATAGTTGAGAGTGGGCAAGTAAAGGCAGATCCGGAGATGGTAAGGGCAGTTACGGAGTGGCCGACCCCACGCTCACGGAAACAACTACAACGGTTTCTAGGATTTGCCAATTTCTATCGCAGATTTGTACGTAACTACAGCCAGGTGGTTGCGCCACTCACCATGCTAACCTCTCCCTCTGTTCCCTTTACATGGTCACCTGCTGCTGAAGAGGCCTTCAAGGAGCTTAAGAGACGCTTTTCCTCAGCTCTCATCCTGGTTCAACCAGACCCTGACCACCAGTTTGTATTCGAAGTGGACGCTTCGGATATTGGAGTTGGGGCGGTCCTGTCACAAAGAGCAGCAGGTGATGACAAACTACACCCGTGTGCATTCTTCTCCAAAAAACTGTCAGATGCCGAAAGAAATTATGATGTAGGTAACAGGGAGCTGTTAGCCGTCAAGCTGGCCTTGGAGGAATGGAGGCATTGGTTGGAGGGAGCGGTTACACCGTTCGTGGTTTGGACACTACAAGAACCTGTCATACCTCCAGACTGCCAAGCGCCTGAACTCCCGCCAGGCTCGCTGGTCCTTATTCTTCGGTAGGTTCAACTTTACCCTCACATACCGACCTGGAAGTAAAAATGTTAAACCTGATGCCCTTTCTCGACAGTTCTCTGTTGAAGAGGAGAGACCACCTGTTCCTGACACTATCCTGCCTTCCTCGTGTTTGGTAGCCTCTGTAACCTGGGAAATTGAGTCAATAGTAAGACAGGCCCTTAACTTGTTTCCTGACCCTGGCGGGGGTCCCCCTAACCGACTCTTTGTCCCAGACTCTGTTCGCTCGCAGGTTCTTCAGTGGGGTCACACATCTCGTGTCGCCTGCCATCTTGGGGCCGCACGCACCCTGTCTCTTATTCAACGACACTTCTGGTGGCCCTCCATGAATGCGGACACCAGGGAGTTTGTTAAGGCCTGCACCGTCTGTGCTCGAGGAAAATCATCTCACCGCCCTCCCGCTGGCCTCCTACGACCTCTCCCAGTGCCTGGCCGTCCTTGGTCTCACATTGCTCTGGATTTTGTCACTGGATTACCTCCATCTCAAGGTAATGACACCATACTAACCATTGTGGACCGTTTCTCCAAAGCAGTACACTTCGTGGCCCTTCCCAAATTGCCTTCCGCTGCTGAGACTGCCGACTTGATGGTGCAACATGTGTTCCGGATCCATGGGATACCCCTGCATATTGTGTCGGATAGAGGTCCCCAGTTCACCTCTCAAGTCTGGAGGGAGTTTTGTCGGGTACTGGGAGCTACCGTAAGCTTGTCGTCGGGTCACCACCCCCAGACCAACGGCCAAACAGAGAGGGCTAATTAGGATCTAGAGACAGCGCTGAGATGTATCTGTGCCCGTAACCCAGCGGCGTGGAGCACACATCTCACCTGGGTGGAATATTCCCACAACTCTCTGACTTCTGCAGCAACAGGTATGACACCATTCGAAGCATCATTGGGTTATTTACCACCGCTCTTCCCTGTCCAGGAGGTCGATATTGCTGTACTATCGGTTCAGCACAACCTGCGCAGGATCCTTAGAGTCTGGAGGGAGGCCAGAGCGGCACTCCTGCGCACCCGGGACCAGAATCAGAGGTTGGCTGACCGGCGGCGGACTCCTGCTCCTGTGTATAGACCAGGTCAAAAGGTTTGGCTTAACTCAAAAGACATTCCCCTCAGCGTGGCCTCGAAGAAACTCGCTCCCCGGTTTATTGGCCCATTTGAAGTGGAGTCTGTTATTAATCCATCTGCTATTCGCCTTAGACTCCCTCAATCTCTCAGGATTCATCCGACATTCCACGTCTCCCAGTTGAAACTGGTCTCTACCAGCGCTCTATGCCCTCCTTCCGTCGCCCCACCACCCCCCCGGCTCATCGATGGACATCCTGCTTATACGGTCAGTCGGATACTGGATGTCCGCCGCAGGGGGCGTGGTTTCCAGTACCTTGTCGACTGGGAGGGTTATGGACCTGAAGAGAGGAGCTGGATTGCCCGAGGGCTCATCCTGGACCACTCACTCCTCAGGGAGTTTTATCAGAGACACCCTGACAAGCCAGGTAGACCGCCTGGAGGCAGCCGTTGAGGGGGGGGTACTGTCATGATTCTCATCATGGCAGCCCTCAATGTGACATTTGAAGACAAATGTGACATTTGTCTTCAACAACTCAGAAACACGGACCGTTTGTCCCTTGAACACGCACACCCACAGAGCTGTTCTGCATAATAAATGAGTTGTGCGTTCCTCCAGGCCACCAGGCAACAACGTTTGGAAGTGACAAATTTGCATCACAAATTATCTGAACGTTGATAAAATGGAACACTTTTCTGTTTACATAGTTAAATTTGTTGTTTGACGGTGCTTTTATTGCAATGTGTGTGCAGTCTATGGCTCCAATGATGTTGGGAAATTCAGCGATGGCGTGAAATCCCTGTTTGTCACGGTAGTGGAAAAAACAGGAAACTGGACCCAATTGCAGATACTGAACGAAAACCATTTAATTAAACAAAAAGGCAAACAAAACTTACTATTCAAAAAACAAAGTCCATGTGGAAAAACGGAGCCACGAGGAAACACGGAAAACATGAACGAACATCCAACACCAACAATGAACTGACACAGAGGGTAAAAAACACAGAGACTAAATAGACATGGGGTAATCAGATACAGGTGAGACTAATGACACAGGTGAACACAATCAGGGCAATCAAGACAGGAGGGAAGCACAGAGGCAGGAGTAAAATACAAGAAACACTGAGGAGACTACAAACTAAATCATGAAACACTGAAGACACACAGAAGTCAAGAATGTAACAAAAACACACTAGAACATAAGACCAGAAACACTTTGGATAACTACAAAGTAAATCATGAAACACGGAAGAAACACAGAAAACTGAAGAATGTAACAAAACACAGAGAGACACAAGGAAAAGAAATTACAAAATAAAACAGGAAACACTAAAGACTAAACAAGGGAAACAAGCAACACTAGGATAGAAATTAAAACATTGAAACCTAAACTCTGAAATACAAAACTAAATAATTATATTTTACTTTATTTCAGACCCATAGGTCCATATCATGCACAAGACATACACATAAAGGATATAAAAGCAGGATATAAAAAAAAAAAAAAATAGAAAAGGGAAATAATCAATACGTTTCACAATTTGTCTGCAATTAAAATACAAAGAGACATTTACACCAGTGTTTCCAGAAACACGAGGAATACCTTGTGTCACTTAGTCTGGGCTGAGTGAGTGACATTATAATAACATTTTCTGAGTTATTTAATCGACACATAAATTTATACATAAAATTTCTCAAAACAGCGTGAAATGTGGGGACATTATTGAAAACAAACATCTGACTAGCGCTCGTCCATCTTGGCAATTTAAGAAATATTCTGAATGCATCATTATATGCTACCTGTAACTTTTTCATTTTAGCTCGACTGTAATTGCACCATAAGTGTCCAGTATACAGCGAAGTGCAGTAAGCTCTAAACAGCTCCGTTTTTACATTGTCTGTGCACATTTGAAATTTTCGTGCCAGCATATTAGCTTGAGCATACAGTTTGCAGCACTGACGCTGCACATCATCATCATCACTCAAGTCATTCCTGATAATATGTCCCAGATATTTGACTTTATCCACCACACTCAGTGCTTGATCAGAGATAAAAAACGAAGGAAAATTTTGCTTTTGATCGTCTTTGGCTTTTACTATCATGACGACGCTCTTTTTACTGATGTACTTAATGTCACACTTCACTCCATAACTAGAGCAGATACTTAAAAGTTGCTGAAGGCCAGCACTATAAGGTGACAAGATTACTAAGTCATCAGCATACATCAAATGATTAACAATTCTATCTCCCACCATACATCCAGTCTTACAAGTTTGAAGCTGTTCAGAGAGATCGTCCATATACAGATTAAAAAGAAGTTGTGACAGAATTCCACCTTGTCTGACCCCATTGGTCACTGAAAAGGGTGCCGATATACTCCTGCCCCATCGAGCGCATATGGATTGATGCAAATACCAGAAATGCAATATTCTTATCAGATAAGGGGGGACCCCTCTGTTATGTAATTTCGTAAATAATTTACCATGATTTATTCTATCAAAGGCTTTGGACGCATCAAGAAAACACATAAATATAGTTGAGTTTTTTCGCCTGTACATGTTAACAACTTCTTTCAGAGCATATATACACATGTCTGTACTGTGTTTATTCTTAAATCCAAATTGGTGGTCTGTTGTTGAAATGTATTCCTGAAGGCGATCCAAGAGAGTTAGTTCTAATACTTTGGAGAGTATACTAGCAAGGGCAATTGGTCTGTAGTTCTCAATGCTGGATATTTTCCCAGTTTTGTCTTTGACTACTGGCACTAATAACACAGACAACATAGAGTCAGTTAGGACACCATGCATCAACAAACCAGAAAAACAAATTGAAAGTAAAACTGCAGTTCTATGACTGGCATACTTCAGATGTTCTGCTGTTATTTGGTCAAGGCCACATGCTTTGTTTACTGCTAGCTTCCCAATAGCATAGCACACATCAGCCGGTCTAATCACCACACCATCATTGTAAGAGACATCACCAACATAGTACTCATCACTTTTGACACTGTTAAATAAATTCATATAATGCTTCCTCCACAGCTCAGCTATAGCATCAGGTCCAGTCGTCCCATCAATACTTGCTGGCAAGGGGATCTTACTGTTGTTCACAGTCCTGACACTTTTCCAGAATTCACACACATTATTTTGTTGGAGCTTTTTGGCCATGGAGTTTGCCCTCATGGTCTGCTCATGCCTTTTAATGAATCGTAACGCATATTTAAATCTGGCAGTTGCATGTTTCCTGTGTTCAAACTCGGGACCGTGTCTAGACTTTCCTGATAAGACCCACTGTTTATGAGCATCCCTAGATTCAGTATAAAGTTCAGACACATGTCCATTCCATCCAGGCAAGACAAAATTACATTTAGACCTTTTCTGGCAAAGTGGTTTACAGCTGCTTTTTAAACAATTTACAATGTTATCGTACATTTTACATATAGGTCATCATTGTGCTTTTGATTCTTACAATTAATGTTATCACACACAATGGAATCAAGAGGCAATTCAATCTTACTCAGGTTTTTATCGGTCAAAGAGTTGTAAACCCAGAGTTCATCTTCAAAAAATAAGACCAAAACCATGACACTGTTTGAATTCGGCTTGTTTTGCTTTGCTGTACGGGAATTGGATATAGTTGGGGGCTAGGGAAATAATTGCTCATTGATGGTTGGGAAATGCCGGATAAGTCTCCAACTTCACGCTGGAATCTACCGGTGGCCAAAAATCCCAAGGTGGACAGGAGTTGGATGTGCACAGGAATGGCTCTTATGTGTGAGAAGCATGTCTCTCAATAACAGAGTGTAAACCAGAATTTCCCCTCAGGGATTCGTAAAGTATATAAAAAAAAATAGCATTTGCATGACTGGAAGCACACCTAAAGGTGATGATCTTTCTAACAACAGCTGATATATTTTTAATAACCATTATGTAGCGACTTTCTGGAACCATGAAGCCACTGAGAAGCTAAGGTTGGGCCCAGGCGCGGAGCTTATGGCTCATCGCAGAGGGGGCGGGGACTTATAGTGGGCCCTTAAACTCTCTATAAGCTATACAGCATATGCTGTAGCCTATATCCTATATTAATAGCCAATGGTAGGCTATAGTAGGCCTATCGGCTGTATGGAGATGCAAGACGGGGAGGGACGAAAAGAAATGTGCATTACAATGAGTGATATTTCAGCAACATGGACAGTGACAGGGATTTATCATGAAACAGTGACATGCTGATATTTAAGCAGCACAAGTGCTGTTACGTCTGTGCGCATAATTGACCAATTATTTTCTAAACAAGTAGGCTAGCCTAAGGCAGACCTAATTAGCCGGGCGGGAAAGTAAAGGTAGAAGGCAACTGATTACACTAGCTACAGTTCAACATTCAGTGATGTTGGACGCCAATCCAGCCATACAGCCAATTAGACTATACAATAAAATCACACATAATCAACCCACACATGACAACAAACTTTCTAAGTGTGCAAGCAATGGCCTGCCGTTCATACGATAACAAAGCAGACACGGCAGTCTACAACACATGCAGCCATAAACAAAAGGCCAGCATCTAAGCATAATCAAAAATAATGATGAAACAACTTACCAATGAAGTTTTCATCCAGCATCTGTCAGTTTTACTGGAAAGTATTTCTGAACTATATGTGACCTGCTGATCTTATAGCAGCACCCTATCCTTCATCCTCGCAAACCACCTTGTTCTTATTAATGGCAATATCCCTCTCTATTGATAGTAAAGGTGAGCTTTGAGAGTCTGGCCTCGTCATGCTTGCCCGCAGAAAGTTTTTAGTTAACTTCATGCAGCTGAAGCTGAGAGAGCGGCTGTGAGAGATTGACATCGGTAATGAAGATTTGAGACATGCTCTGATCTGGACTCTTTTTTTAATTTTGTTTTTTAACACTTTTAATGTTACGAAAAACAGCGAGGGAACGATAAATAAAGCAGACGACGTGGTGTTTAAAACTCCAGACAGCAGCGGGGGCCCAGCAAAGGGGGTGCTAATGGGGTGGAATCAATGACACTGCAAACAGGCTACAGTACCCCGCTGGTGCTGTTTGTTGCCGAAATTGATAACCCCCTTGGCAGTGGTGGGGGGCCCCTATCTGCTCTGCAAATACATTGTGTGTCTTGATTGCTGCAAAAAAAGAGACACGTCAAACAAACTTTATTTTAAATATTCAACTAAATAACTAAAATGCATGTTCAATTTGCCCACAGTGGGCCCCTTGAGACAACAGTGGGCCCGGGGCGGCCGCACCCTCTGCCCCCACACTCGCTCCGCTACAGGTTGGGCCTAATACCTTGTCTGACACGCTTTCCAAAAGAATACTGTGATATGAAAAATAAGTTTGACCTTTTATTAACGAACAAGGATAATCAACTAATGATAACGTGCATTGACTTACTATCAGTGAGCCAGAAACAATAGCGATCAACCAAAAATATTGGCGATCCAGCTCACCCTCTCTCTTCCACTGAGAACAAAAGGTGAACAGGTGAGTTAAATCAATACCACATCTCCACCCACACCCATGTGACCCGCTATCCCTCCACTCAATATAATCCCACAATAAATGATACTCCTAAATAATAACCCAAAACAACAAAATATAACACAATACATACATTAAGAAATTTTACAAAGCTAGTTCATCACATTATAAACGTATTATAAAGTCTTTGAAACACAATATTTTTCCATACCAAAAAAAAAAATGTTTGGGTTTACTACACAAATACCAACAAAGCTTGAACTGCTCTTCTGCTGTTGCTTGTTTGGAGAAATACCAGAATGGGTTCATCCAGGCCATGACGTGAACGTGCTGCTGTGAAATGTTCTTATTCTTCCTAACACAATAACGTTTAAACATGTGAAAATACAATCTTTAAAAATAAATGAGAGAACAGTTATGAGTGTAAGAACAAGATGCCTTACCTGATGTAGCTTTTTTCCCAAATTCTTTGCAGCATGCCAGATGTCGAGTGAATCTTTTAAGACCCTGTTCATTGTACTGCCACAATCTTTATCTGTAACAAATGATACAGATTTAATTTATAAAGTCAAATACAGCTAATAACTGGGGCTAGATACAATGTAAACTTAGGAGAGAGAACATTTCTGCAGTGATGCTAAAATGCTCATCTGGACAGATCTTTTTTTTAAACCCTGTTTCCAAAAGAGGTTTATATATATGGACTAGTTCACAGAAAAGTTGTGTATACAAATTATCTTTCATTATGGATTGGATTGGATTAAGCTGGGTCTTTGTAAGATCACAATGAGTATGGTCTTTTTACCTGCTCTTTTTTAATATCAAATAACAAAGAGTAAGGTCTTTTACCTGCTCTATGTAAAGTGTCTCGAGATAACACTTGTTATGAATTGGCGCTATACAAATAAAGATTGATTGGTTGACTATACTTACTTTTAGACATCAGCTAAAAGGTCTGAGGTCAACAATTTTTTCATGAAAATTTGCGACAGGTCTGCTGCGGTCAACATTTTTTCATGAACATTTTAAACAGGTCTGTGGTCAACATATGTTCATGAACATTTTGGACAGGTCCATGGTAAAATGTGTTTTGCATCTACTATTAAACTAGTGAGCCTAAAAATCTCTACTAGTTAACTAGTAAGATATATTTTGCGTCTACTAGTTAACTAGTAAGATATATTTTGCGTCTACTAGTCAACTAATGAGAGCCAAATGTACAATCTTGACTGTAGTACTAGTACTAGACATTTATATTATTATACAGTATATGCTTATATAGCAGCATCTGGTGGGCATTTGCAAGTACAATTTATGCCTTTACTTAACATAATGAAATCTTATTTGTAGGACTCATTTAATCTTGGATGCATCCAAATTAAAATGTATCAAACACAAGAATATATTAAAACATTCTGTATCAAGTTCCAGTTGTTTTAAAGTTAATAATTTTATCGGATTACCTTCTTTTCTTTTTAAGAACATCATTAACTCATATTAAATATTTACACATTTATTTTTACCTTAGCTGTGGTTTATCACTCTTCTGACCTTACTCTAATTTTTGTTTTCTTTAAATACAGTCATGATGGGATAAAAAAGGAAAGTCAATCATGAAAACAGTTGTAAAATGATCTTCTATATTATTTTAAGCTTTTTATAAATATGATCACAATATTATATATAAAAATGTCATGCTTTATTTTCCATGGAAAGTAAGGAAGAAGCGGTTGCTTCACAGTACTTGGTCCTTATTACAAAGGGTTACATTTTGGAGATGGTGGAGGACCAATGGTAAGGTTCAGAGTATGCCCCGATCCCACCCACTCATTAGCATGTGCTTCAACAAGTGTGTCTAGTAAGCATTTTGGCTTTCAATAGTAGTACCAGTAAAAATTTAAAACCATACTAGTTAACGAGTAATGCCAACAAGAGCCCTACTAGTGTAACTAGTGACATTTTGGATCTTACTAGATACTGTAACTAGTTAAAGGGATACATCACCCGTTGAAACATGAATCTGTAGTGACATTGGGTCATATATGTAGTAGAAATGTGAAATAAATTTTGAAGTTGGTGCCTTCTTGACCGAGAAAAAGGCAGAAAGTGTCTTTTTGGCTCATGTGGATGAAAGACAACAACTCCCAGAATGCACAGCATCGCAGGACACTCCCGCTGAAGGAGAGGTGCGTTCAGGTGGTATCGGAAAAATGAGATTTCGAGTTGTAAAATGCACATGAAACACCTGCTCAAGTCAGTTTTGTGTTTTGTTAACATACTTTTTATTCATGCACGTATTGCACATCAACTTTTTGCTCAAATATAACTTTTGACATAAGATTTCTCTAAGAAACTTGGACCACCCGAGCAGCACCTGAATGCAGCATTACTCGCGGACATTACCTAGAATAATATAGCAGTTTCCTCAACTGAATCAGAGATTTCTTTCAGAAGGAAATGGCATCTTGGAAATTCCTGGCAGAAAACAGACTCTATGTCTGTGTCCATAGGCAAACAGTCACAGCACCGACAACACAAGTCTGCCCCGGCTCCTTCTTCCTTCTCACAGCCGCGGACCTAGCCAGCTAGGCTAGGCTAGCTAGCCTGCCTGTCGGCACCAGCAGCCAGCTCGCCGCTACATTGCGGCTCGTAGAAAGAGCCACGAACATCCGATTCGAGCACAAAACCTTTAAAATCCCCTCCATCCATATCAGTTTGAAGTTGAAACATACTTTTTTCGCCATTCTTGTCCTTCAGCTTTAGCCATAGAGACACCCAGCTTGAGCCGGCTCAGGCTCCCTGTCTCACAGCAGCTGTCTGTCTGCAGAAGGCACCTGGCAGCAATATTGCGGGCGGCTCGTAGAAAGAGCCACGAACATCCGTTTCAAGCACAACACCTTCAAAATCCCCTTCATTCATATCAGTTTGTAGTTGACTTTCCGCCATTGTCGGTTTTACTCAGCTTTATCCACAGAGCCTGTTAGCACAGCTTCCAACTAAGCAATATGGCGGATGTTAATTCTTCGTTTTTGGGAGTGAGGTCCCGCCCACTGATCTGTGATAGGTCTGTAGCTTCAGTGGTTGAAAACATGAGGAACTAGCAATGTAGTTTCACCCCTGCTAACCACAACAGACGCCAGTGATGCAATATGACGATTTTTGCATCACTGGAGGCTGCTTGTCAGAAAAGAAATTACAGATATTTCTCATCTTAGGGAGAAATGAGGGCTGGATGCAAGACCATTCAATAAAACCACAAGTTTACTACTGATACAAAGCTTAATGCAAATGGCTGAAGTATCCCTTTAAAAAAATACTGCACCAAATTGTCAAATGTCTTAGGGGTCCAGGTCTGAGTCTTCTCCACACTCTACTGTTCTTGAAGTGGGGATTGGGACCCCCTGGGGGCTCGTGAGACACTGAGAGGGGGGTCGCGAGATGCCTTCCATTACTAAATAAAAAAGTTGAATGATCTAAAATTGCATATTTTACCCATTATTGTGAAAAAAAATTCAAATATTAGTTGAATTATAAATACAACTACAGTGGCAAAATAATATTAATGCTGAAATGAAAGTGATGGTTAAAAAATTAATGTAAGTTTTCACATACAGTAAGTAAATCCATGTAGGTGTTTGCTGCTCCCTATGAAAACACATACAGACATCACCTGAGTGTCTGTTTATTAAATGTTTAATGTCCACTCAGTCCTACAGTTTATACATGGAGATTACATTATGTTCTGCTTCTTGCCTTTCTTACAACAAATTACTAAAATAGGGACAGTTGGGGTCCTCAGTCTCTAGCACAGTTATTGTGGGGGTCTCAAGCTGAAATGTGTGGGAACCTCTGCTCTACATCATCATTGATACAGTTCTTGCTTGCTGTACCTTTACAATTTCTGCATGCCGAGATACATTCAACACCATTCTCCATTACAATTAAAGATTGTGAACCAGATTGGCTCCTCAGGAGCCATGGGGTCCTGTGTTGGAACCAGCTCATAACCATGAACTCCTACCACCCATTCCTCGTCACTGGGGTCCAAAGACATGCCCTGCTGAAGCATCAGGTCCCAGGTTTTGATACAGGACTGGAGAGATTGCTTTGCAGCTTCACCCTCTGTTGGAGGTACAGTTTCTAGTTAGATCATCTCAGCCATCGCCTTCCGTAAGAACCTGTATCAAACCAGACAAACTGACACCAGGTATAGAGTAATAGATGGAGCATGATATTTGTACTGGAAAATTTGGATACCAGGTCTTTGATGACTATAGTAGCTCGCAAAAAGTTCACTGTCATAACCAGGAACTCCTGTTTTGATCAACAGATTTGACCAGATATGGTACATTTGGCACCAAATGCAAAGCACCTGCAGATGCACAGGAAGTCACATACACACCCATTCAAAAAAGCCTGTTATAAACATGTTTACAGCCTGGTTAAAAAAAACAAATAGGTCTGATTAGCTCATGTCTTGATCGGCACACATTGTACGGGGGGTGAATTTCTTGATAACTCATTCATTTTGATTCGATGAAGGATAAGAGTTTTTCACAATAAGGTGTGTAGCTGACCAGATTGACAGGCGGGCGTGGTGTAGCTGTTTGTCAGGAGGCTTAAAACCCGCCTCAGCTCCAGCTCTCAGCCTGTCGTTAGGATGACTGAAAGTTAGGCTGAGACAGCATTTCTAGCATAGAAACGATAGGCTTCCAAAGCCCCCTGCAGTAACAGATGGGTGACGTCACTCAGGCTTCTGCCATTCATATTTACGGCCTAGAGTAACAACATAAGCAGAGACACAGAACTACGGTGATCTAGAGCTAAATGTACAGGTACACTCACACTGATAGATCACTGCTTAGAAACCCAGAACAACCGGGAGACGAGCAGACAGTTTGTAAAAATAGTTTGTTGTTGTGTTTTGATACGTGTTTTGATCCTTATAAATGTGCTGTTTTCTATATATTAGATGCTTCTGTGTTGTGCTTATTAAATTCTTATCTAAACAGATGTCTGATTCGAAAAACACAAACATTAATTATAAGAGTCGCCTTGTAAGGTTTTCATCAGGCTCGGGCCCATAAATACAGTAAAAAGGACAGGCTGGGCTCAGAGAGAACCTGCACTGGCTCATGTCGGGTCTGATTTTTTGGGCACAGTCTAAGCTAAATTGTAAAGGTATAACTTACAAGAACTGTATCAATGATGATGTAGAGCAGAGGTTCAAAAAAATGTCAGCTTTGGACACCCAAAATAACTGTGCTAGAGCCGCTCTCAAGGATTTTCCTACAGGAGTTGGATTTAAATCTTTTTATACGTGTTATAAGAAACCTTCATGAACACATTTGTGAAGAAATCTATTGGTAAGGAATTTATTCCCAGATTTGCCAAATATCTGATAAAATTCCCTTACTATTATGCTTCAATGTAGAGTGTAGTATCATACACAAATGCCCCTGTCCTCTCTCTCTCTCTCTCTCTCTCTCTCTCTCTCTCTCTCTCTCTCTCTCTCTCTCTCTCTCTCTCTCTCTCTCTATATATATATATATATAGATAGATATATATACATATATATTCACTGACTTGAACTGCTTCAATCTCAATAACACTGGAAGAATGGGGCTGTAACACTTTGGACCTTTAGTTTATATATCTATATACAGTCTGGTATTTACGTATGTATGATTGCTGTAGCCCACGTCATTTATAATCTTCTGTTCTCTGAAAGTGATGAAAGTGAGCATCAACATCGATTTCTCCAATCATCAGTACAAAATAATGTATATTAAACACATTGAGATCAAACTCAAATTCTACTGCTATGTGTGTTATTTGTATGTCTCCATAATTGACCTCTTAATGTCTTATGTACTATCTTCTCACTTTCATCACTTTAAGAGAACAGAAGACGTGGGCAACATCAATCATACATAAATACCATAGACTGTATATAGATATATAAACTAAAGGTCCAAAGTGTTACAGCCCCATTCTTCCAGTGTTATTGAGATTGAAGCAGTTCAGGTCAGTGAATATATATACAGTATATAGATATCTATAAATATAGATATAGATATCTATATACTGTATATATATTGAGGACGGGGGCATTTGTGTATGATACTACACTCTACATTAAAGTAATAAGACCTTTAATCCATAAATTATTGACTCATTCTATGATGTAATATAATTATTACACTATTAGGAGAAAAATATTTTGCCTGCTCCATAATGTAACAGCTGACCCAAAATGTAACAAGTGGCAAAAAGTTATTACGTTTTGGGCTCAGCATTTTGTTACATTATCGACCAGTTATTACATTTCAGGTTTTATTACATTTTTTTTAATAACATTTCGGGTCGTTGTTACATTTCGGGTAGTTGTTACATATCGGGCTCTAACAAGGCTGCCCGTTGTTCTCCACACGGTGGTTTTAGGACTTTATCCGTATAGATTTAACTCTGGCCGGGTAATTTTTCTCTCCTCTCATTTTGCCTCTGAACACACAAGAGGACACTGTTTGAAATATGTAGATGGCGAATTGAAGTAATGCTTCATTGAAGCATTCCTACAACATAAGAAATGATTAGAACATTTCACAAGAGACAAGAACAACAAGAGAGAAGCACTGAACATTTCAATATGATGCAAAAAAGCATATCCTCATTAATAATTACAATTTCGAGACATGCAGACAGACATTGAACTAATGTTTAATGTGCCAAGCTCTGCTGGAATCCTTAGCTTTATTCTCAAATGTTTGCATAATCAACAACCTGTATTAATATCTCTGGGCTCAATTGTGGCTTGAAAAATAGTACATATACCTGCTGCAACAGAAAAATTCCTACAGGCACATAAAAAGCAGAGTAGAGTTTTCTGGCACAACTTGACCAACTACCAGGCGAGTGAAAAGCTTGAAGAGGTCAAAAAGCTCTAGCAACAGGTAATATGAAGTTAAACTTTCTGAACTTTATTTCACCAACCCATTTCGGGCTGGTGGCCTTTATTAGGGTTATAGATATAGTATATTTGTAATGCCCAAAAATCATGCCACACTTCGAGAAAAAAGCAACAGCAACCACAGTCTCCCAATCCATGATATTTGAGTTTGTTTGGAAGAATATAACTATCCAGCTGCTGAAATTACAATAAGTCAGGGACTACGATGTAATTGGGTAGCCATTGAATTTTAATCTGTTATTGCATCCATCAACCTGAAATAGTTGTTATCTGGGAGTATTTAAGTTATTTATTTTTATTTATCCCTTTCAGTCCTTTAAAAGTCTTCAACCTTCACTCTTGCTGGGAATTTCGTAGCTCCTGAAGAAGAGCTGGAGAAAAAATTGAGTAAGTGCAATAACTCAACAAATTCTTTGAATATTAATAGTTTAATACATTTCTGGATACATACTCACCCATAATAATGTCATCCTTCACTTTTTGAAGTTCCCTTTTCATTTCTTCCACAATTTCCTTCAATAAAAGTTGCACACAATTCATCAAAATGTTTCATCATTATTCATCATTATTGAAGTCAACAGTATTTCAACAGACTTAAAGCGTTATTTCATTACTTGGCACACTAGGGGCAACCTGTACAGTAAGTTATGACTATTAACAGTGTCTTCATGTGGAACATTGTTGTTTTCTCTGAAAATAAATGGAAAACAGATGTGGAGTATATAATACCACATAATATTTTTATTGGCATATCTGTTTATCTTGATCAATGACAACTCAAAAAGCAGCATTGTTTTAATTACTTAAATGAACACTGCTTGGTGGCAACCAAGCTTAAACGTTAGTTGAATTGAAGAATACAGCAAGGAGATGAAGGAACCAACCTGTTTGATTTGTTCCATATCAATAGCACTTGCTTCACCTTCTGAGCCTTTTTTGGACACCTTGATCCTAAAGTAAACACATTCATGAACCCATAGCAAAACCAGACTACTTGGGGTCTAATCCAAAAGCGAACTGGTGGTGAAGAGTTGGTGAGAGATGAGTGAGGACCCCATCCTTATGTTAATTTCTAATCTGCTATTTTGACTTAAAAATATATTAATCAGTCAATCAATTTATGTTCATGCCACAATCAAACGAAATGAGTGCAATTGCAGGGGTAATCATGACAACACAATGCAATAAAGCAGAAGATTCTAGACAATTACTGCAGCATCCATTCCAGTTTTAGATGTCTATTTATTGCCTCAGACAGAATCAATTGCTGAACACTATTTGTTGCAGCAAGTAATTTGCAGCAATCCTCTAATAAAAAATATCATTGCATATTTTTCACTGGTCCATAATATCAGCAGTATCACGCAGAGAACTGGTAGCTGGTTTAGAAAGAGACAAGACCAATACCTGGACACTGAGGCATTCGGGGATTTAGAGAGGGGGGACGTGGAGTCCCTTTGATTGGAAGAGTATTTGGGCCTATTGAGAAAAACATGCAGATCATTTTGGTAAGGTCATATATATTTGTTGAAATTACTTGACATACAGTCATCAATATACATTAAGCTCTTATATATATAGACGGCTGGCTGCAACAGACCTGGGGTTTCATTTATAACCGTTGCATTCGCACAAAACGGGGCCTGAAACTGGCGTACACCATTTCCCACGCAAGATCTGTGATCTATAAAAACAAACCTGACGGTAAAATGTGCGCACCGGTAAGCAAACTTTGACCCATGCATACGTACATTTTGGAGGCATGGTAAATTGGCGACACAGGCAGCGAAGTGGTGAATTGAAGCCTGCAGAATGTACATTGATGTCTCTTCCACATTTTATTTCACTAAATATCAAACTTAACTGACAGATCCACGTCATAATATAATCATTAAAACCGGCCGTTGTTTTATGCCCGTCCATTGTAGTGAACCGTTTTCAATAAGTAACTTTCAATATGACAATGTTTAAACGTAAAAAAAATTATAAATAAAAGTCTGCCAGACATATTTCATCAGCGCCGTATCACCTTCATTATCCCGAACGGACCTCAGAGGACCAGACTGTACACTAATGTAATCACTGATGTAGAAATCAGAATTAAACAAAAACCATAGCGCCACCAGTTTTCATTAATATCTTTCAATATCGTGTATTTATCATCAAGTGTGCTTTTTAGTTTGAATAAAGATGACTAAGCTGCAAGACGCACAGAGACACAGCGGTAGCTTCACACATTTTGCCTTCTCGTTACTCGGCACATCTTCATCACCTGCAGGTATTTATTGTGTACATTATTAAAGTTTGAAAATTACGTCGGGGCATCTCTGACACGATCATTGAGCCTAAATGTCCTCATAATTCGTCACAGAGCAGACAGAGTTTCCCACGAAAAAATGTAGCCAACAATTAAAAGTTGTTGTTCATTGATCAAACCTTTGATTAATAATAATATAGAGTGAGGGAGACTGCTGACTGACGTGAGGACTCTGATAATGTATGAATCAGTGTAGTTCCTGTAAACATAAACATTGCAGATAAATTTGTGCGTAATGATGAAAAGTTAATGTTTTGGCACTTTAGGAGGACAGCGTTAATGCAGCAGCATCGTGGTGCCATTGATTCTGTTTTTTTTTTAAGTTTGTGACCCTCCTGCTGCAGCTTTGTCTAAACTTCCGGTTTTCGCCGTGATCCAGCCCTGGAAACCTTTGATCTGCCCCCTCATTTGTATGCATTTTCATTCATAAGCTGCTTTCCATTGACCGTTTATGGTTGAATGAGGGCGTGTAGAGGGCGGAACATGGGGCTAATCTACGTGCGCACGTTTCCAGGTGGATCGTGATTTATTTAGAGAACATTGCGTGCAGGTGTGCGTAAGAACGATTTTATAAATCTGAAATATTTTGTGCGCACGCCATTTCAGGGGTTTTGGCGCACGTACGTTTTTAGTATGGATTCTACGCAGTCTTTTATAAATGAGACCCCTGAAAAGTCTGTCCAATAATTTCATTTGTATAGAATGTAAATTTGAATGGCTCACCTGCCTGTCTACCTACCCTACTACATAAATGTCCACCTACATGTCCTGACTTTTAAAAACTAGTGAGCTTGTCACACATAATTTGCAGAGGAAGGTTGTTTAAGGACAAACAATGACTCCTCTTCCCAATGTAACCTGCCAGGCTATCAGGTTATTGAATTTATATTGGTGGCTCAGGGGCCATTTAGCAGTTAATATGATAGATCTATGTGAAATGTTATAGAATGCATTGATGAATAATATAAATAGTGAATGATGGGTCAGACTCTTACCTTTGAGTGCTGGCAGAATTTTCCTGAGCCTTTTCATGTTTATCTGGGGGGAAAAGCACGATAACTTTTAAACGTACAGTATGTAAAACCTGCCGCAAGGGGGCTCTCAATCAAAACAATAACAAAAGAGATGACGTCGCTCCTCGCAGGGTCTCATGGGATTACCCCCCCCCCCCCGAAAACGAACGAACTCCGTGTTGAATCAATACGAACGGCAAAACCGTCCTGAGAAAGACAATATGTGTACTGACGATGTATCCAAGTATAATTTACATGAAGTTTTATCACAGCAGCACATACAGCAACAGAACGCCAGCTTTCAGTAGCAGCTAGCGCTTAGCTAATACAGCGGTCTTTGACGTAACATCCGGTGTTTCCTTGACAACGATCAACATTTCGTGTCTGTCATGGCGGCTCATCATGGCGGCCGCCTACAAGACACGGTCCGTTACAAATATAAAATTACGGATTTCTCTGGCTTTGATAACTTTTGGAAATATTTGAGGTGATGTAAGTACTGAACTAAAAAATATATATAACATGGGTTTAGTCCATTTTTAATTGAAGTTAGATATTTTAATGTAAACATTAGCATGCAATCTTACATACTGTACCTTTAAGGTTATGCACATAAAAAAACTATATATATTCGCTTAAACTTTATAGTTTTTTAATCTTCTTTGTATAAACAATAACATTTCTATCAGACAAAAATTCATCTGTCATTTATATTATGTCTCAATACCATGATGACTCTTAATCAGTAAATAAATCTTTAAAAAAAATCAGTCATTAGCTCGTTGACAAATTATGCACAATAGCATTTTAATACCTGTTAATTTTAAGTTTTTGTAACTATAGAATGCAATGATGCAGCACATGTACTTCCTGTAAAACACATTTATAGGACAAGTGAAAGAAAAAAATCTTACCTCCTGCTCCAGAGAATTTTGATTTTGAACCTTCCTGTAAATATATTCAATAATATGTTAAACATATGTAGTTCATGTCCTCATTATTTAAATCTAACTGCTCCTTCTTTAAATATTACAATAAACAAAGAGAAATCTGTTGTCTGTCGCCTATTAACCCAATAAAGCCTGTAAACTGTAAGGACACTTACCTTATGTTCTGCTTTTTTTGCAGCAGGATCATCAGTAGTTTTCCTTCTATATAAAAGGTTAAATTGAAGAAATTCAGGTGACTTCAGAGTATAAAGAACATAAGGCATCTGTCTTAATTCTTAAGTAACAGCTAACCTCCTGGCCAGAATAGCACTCATTTCTCCCATTAAATTTCCAGCCCCACCTCCACCAGATGCCAATGCTGGTTTGGGGTCTTGGGTTGCTTCTCCTTCTTCACCCTGCATACAAAAACAACTCCAGTAAATATGTTTAGGGAATTTGTCCATCTATCAGCCAATTCTGTCCGTAATTTGGTTAAACATGTACATCTCTGTCCTGAGCTCTTTTTGTACATTTTTACACAGTTGATGATGTAGCTCGGTCTGCATATTTCCACTTACACAATTTCAGCCGTCTCCACCCGTCTCTTACACCAAACAGCACCACCAGCCTAGTCAATGCCCTGGTCTAATATTCCTCACAAACTTTTCCATATCCCCCCTGTCCTTCAACAACTAAATGGGCTGCCTGTCAAATATCACGTTGACTTTAAGATGCTCAATCTTATATGCAAGGCTCTCTGAAATGTTTAATCTTCGTACCTCTATGATCTCCTTAACTATCCATCTGGACTCTCTGATAATTCTCAGACTCTCTCCCACAAGCCATCCGTGACACTGTCTCTTTAAATCTCCTTAAAACTCACCTTTTGGAATAGCTTATTCATTGTAATCTGATCTTGTGCTGTTTTTATTGTTGTATTTGCAAAGTGACCATGAGAGTCCTGAAAATCGCCCTTAAACTAAATGTATTATTATTTTATTATCATTACTGACTGTGGTTGGTGTATTGCACATAAAAAGAAAGTGCAAATATATGCACATTACCGTGACAGTCTTACGCAGTTTAGCTCCTGCCAGAGCTGCAGCCAGATTGTTTCCCCCTCCCCCTCCACCTCCAACTCCACAACTACTTCCACTTGTTTGAGCAGAGGTTGGGGATGGTGCTGGTGGGACATTGCTCCATGAAGGAGGAGGTGGAGGTGGAGGTGGAGGTGCAGGTGCAGGTGGGCAGAGTGGTGCTGGAGGTGGTGGGGGAGCTAGTTGGGCAGCTGATGGTGCAGCAGGTGGGACTGATTTAGCAGCAGAGGCCTGCCTCTCTTCCTCAAGGCTCTCCTTCTCCTGCTGTTCCTGCCTTTGACGCTCTAGTCTGGACAGAGATTAAAAATAATTCATAACGTAGATATACTGCTGTTGGTTTAAAATCCCTGCTGTTCTTGAAATCTTATTCAAGTTATGTTTAAAATCTAGCCAAACAGATGTCAAGCTTCTTAGATGTAAGGGTTCATTTGGTAAACATTTTGACCCCAAAATCGTATTATTTTTTTTTATTTTAATTTGTTTTAAAGGATTTCAAGAAAATTCATGATCTTTGGAAAATAGATCATAGTTTCATGAAATTTTGATTAAATAAGAATTAGTTTGTCATAATGAAGAGTACCTTCTGTTGTGTTCCAGCTCCTGTGCAGAAGGTCCATGCTGAGCTGAACAGAGCAAAACACATTACGTGAGTGTCATTAGCCAGAATGCTCCTCTAAATCCAGATAATTTAAATTTAAAGAAAAACATAATGAAAGCTATAGGTTAAGGAATAATACCATATATATAACTTCAAATGATTTTTATTTATGTTCATTAAATATATACTTTTTTGATGCTGGGGAAATGTCTTATGAGTAAGCTACTCTTGTTTTGCATCATTCTTTTCTCCTTTTTATTTTAGTTAACATAGATGGTTTGGATTACTTGCATTTCTCACTGACTGGGAAAATAGTTGCGACACTTTTTAGTTCAGCTACTCTGGACATTTTGGAAAAATAAAGACAATCAATTGCAAAATCCATATGTTACTTAAATCAATTGTTAGGCTGTTTACTTTACAGACACAATCTTCTTACTATGCATAGATCACAGCATAAGTTATACAGAAGCACGCTGCCTTAATCGGGTAAAATATGCTCTCTTCAATATGTTTACCTGAGCCTGCCTGAACACCGAGTGCCTCTAAAGCTTGCATCATGGACTGGGCAAAAAGAGCAGCATCTTCTTTACTGCCAAAGTTCAGCCCCCACACCTGCTTGGGATCCCGCCACTGATGAAAGCTGGGTGTGGCTTGATTATACTTCATCCCTTTGATAATGGGACAGTTGATCACCACCTAGCATGGAAGAACAGGAGTCACTGTACAGAGGATTTGTTAGTGTTCGTGTCATGACTAATATGTCATCAACATGAACAAAGAAACAAACATTTAATCCAATACAGAGATGGGAACTCAAGTAGCAAAAGTCACACACAAATATTTGCCCTTTAAAGACTTGAGACGTGCCCAATCTTTTTTTCCTTTGTCTTTTTTTACATCTATGCGTATAATCATTGCTAACTGAACGCCATTCCCTCGCATCAGGCAAATTTTTTTGCAGCTGGTGCGCGAGTGACCACATTCTACAGAAAACGCTGTGGCATGGCAAGCTCATCAGCTGCAGTTGCTACAGTCAGTACCAGCTCAAGGCTGAGGCAATGCAAGCAGTTGCCAAGGGCGCCATATGATGTTACAAATGTGCAGATTTTTCAAAGTAATGATATTGGAGTAATTTCATTCCTTTGCCTTAATTGATGATGAACAGCTGGGCTCAGTATGTGGAGAAATTTGCGCTATATTATAGACAGAGGTACGAAGAGGCTTGCAGAAGAGGCAAAAATACTTAATAAAATCCAGGATGTCTAGAAAAATAAATGTGATTTAATGTATTACACTTAGCATCATTTTATTCATGTAAACATAAATCTATACATTTGTGAATATTTTTCAGTGACTTCACATTCATGACACACCTTTAAAGCACCACCTTTAACCCATTTAGACCTGATGAGACGTCTATGTCGCATAAGGCCATGAACATGAGTGCAGAGGAAATTTTAATTTACAGTTAAAGCCAATAGGTTTAAGCTTTCAAATGTTTTATTTTTAAGGTCTCTATCTGATACAGAGACAAAGATTTTAGTAAACTTTGAAATGCTGTGCAGTTTTTCTGAAAACCCTCAGGTTCTGGGAGGTTGATTTCAAACGTTACTTAGGTTTTAGAGGGCGTTTCAGAGGAGGTTTGTGACCCTGTATAAACCAGCTCTCTCAGAACGTTCCATTTTGGTGTGTGTGTCTCTTTAAATGCAATGAGCTCCTCTGACTTGCCCAGTAGACATCACTTCTTCGCTAGCGAGAATTAAAATGGGATACCTGCACAAAAGTTTTGGTCTAGGCTGGGGGTGGAGTCAATGGGTGGAGATACCATGGAGGGGAGGGTATTTTTATTTTACTACAATTCAACTTGTTATGTCACTGTCATTGAGTAAATTTGAAACGGAGCATTTTTCTCTGCGTTGTAAGACTTATGCAGACCACAAACAAAGGACTGGATGGGTTTATTTCAAATTTTGTGGGTCGATAGACACTCAGGTTACCCAAATAAACGTTCAAAAACACTGTTAAAGTGGATTTTTCATAATATGTCCTCTTTAAGAAAAAGCTAAAGACCCAACTCTTTCATGATCTCCAACGCACTTAATGATGCTGATGATGACAAGGATTATGTTGATGATGGTGATGATGATGGTGTTTGATAGTGACAATGACGTTATTAAGGAGGTTTTAATGCTGATTATAATTCTCAAGATCAGCTCTCGATGTTGGCTTTGCCTCTGTGCACTGCCTGTCAGCACCTGAGTCCAATCAGACTTAAAGCTGTATGTTTGCACTTACTGATGTTGTTTCTTTCTTTCTAGATCCATGCTTGTGTTGTTCTTACACTATGATGTAAGTCACCTTGGAGAAAAGCATCTGCTAAATGAATTCTAGAATTGTAAAAAGTGTGAATATTTTCTTCGAGTGAAAATTTCAATATACCAAGTTCACATTTTTTTCTCACGTGTGTGATTTTATACAAGTAAAAATCCTTCCTTACAATTTTAGATTTTTTTTCTTCAAGTTCTCAAAACACATTCTATAAGCTCTCATATGACTTTCTACAAGGTCTCCCATATTGCTTCCCCAAACGCAATTTCTTGATCTGTCTCGCAACAGCTCACTCACTACGCTCTGTCCGAAATGATTCCTTCAGCAGGAGAGATGTGCAGATACATATGGAACTATTAAATAAAGGGAGGGTAATATGAAAGACTCTTTGGTAACTTCTCATTAAAGGCAATTTACAACATGGTGTGCATTTCTCTTCATCGTGATTGTTGGTTCTTTCATTTAATTAACAGGCCATTATGCATATCATCCCACTGAATTCCTGTGTATTATACAGACAGACAGACAGACAGTTCATCTGAATGTTTTCTAGGCGTAACAAGATACAAGGTAAAGCAATTCAACACAATAGACAGAGGCCACAAAACATTTAAACATGATATAATTTCTGAATTTATATTGGACTGCATTAGACTAAATTGATGTTCCACATTTGCTTATGTTTTAGTTATCTCTATCTGTGGAGTTCAAACAGATTACATTGCAAATAAAATCCACCAGATGATTATGACTGTATTGTGCAAAAGGAGCGAAAGACATTATTCTTTGAAAGATTGCTTAGCTATATTGTATATTGTATTCTAAAGTGTTTCTAGACAAACCATTATTTCATAAAACATTCATACTGTGGATTGTATGTGACCTTCAACAACATAGAATGAGTGAGTGATCTTCCATGACCAGAAACACATAAGGTTATAGTATAGAGTATTTGGCTGTGTGTGTACAACTGTCTTGTACCTGCTGGTCTGCCTGCAGTTTTCGTCCCACCACTCTGTATGTGTTGGCCCCTGGGTTATGAAAAATCTGGACACGGCTGAAGGCAGGACTATCAGATCCTGCTGGCACCCAGCGCTTGTTAGTATCGTCATACAGCATTACTGTTGCTCTCACCTGGCAGATATTTGACTCACTTTTGGAGAGAAAGATAAGGAAAATATAATGAGGTGCAGTTGATGAGAGAAGGTCATAGGGTGGAAGAAAGCAGTATGACATATGAGATTGAGAGCGCTAATGAACATTAGATCTATAGTGGCAGTAACAATGCTTTAAAAATTACACTCATGTTCAATCCTGATGTAAATATCGTTTCTAACCAAGTACAGTAGTAGTAGTGTTTAGTTAGTATAGTTAGTATGACAAGCATACCTGGCCAATAAAGCTGATTCTGATTCTGATATATAACAATATATATAACAATAACAATATATATATATATATATATATATACATATAACAATATAACAATATATATATATATATATTTATATACATATTTACATATATATATAGTTAGGTTCTAAAGTCTCTTAGTAAGCGTGACTTCTCTTTTTGAGTTTGGCTGGCTGGTAGTGGGTGGAGCTTATTAATTAACACAGTGGCCCAGGTAGGTTTAAATGTGTGAAGTAACAGCTTCCTGGGGAATCTTGAGGCTGAGCCAGTGTGTGACACAGCATCGAAGCAACAAATACATGGACATCCACTACCTCCTGTTTTTGGTTCCTTTTCGTTTGACCAACCTGTAACAACTACAATACATGAGAAAGAGACTGTATGCTTGTGCTGGCTGCTAGTGTGAAACCTAATTGTCCGGAGGTAAGCCCACACCCTACACCGCCAGCCAGCCTTTGCTTGTCTATGTATTTTGTGTTAGAGAATGATCATCCCCTGGATGCCATTCATTCTCGTAACAACAGATTGTTAAATTTCAAAATATTTTATTATGATATTTTATGAAATAATTATTTTCTTTTTTGTATACTTTATTTAGTGATAAGAGACATACTATATATAATAACTAACAGGACAAGACAGTACAGAGGACAATACTCTGTGTGACACAGGCGATGGTAGCAGCAGTGAGTGTAAGAGAGAGAAGATAAATAAATACTTAAAGCAAAGACACAAACAGATAGACAGACAATCATCTGGATGTAGTAGTCGAAAAAAAAAATAGGAAAAAGAGAAACAACAGATAATAATACTCGTAAAGACAACTTCATTTAGCATGAAAATGACAGTGGCTGTGCTGGGAAGTCATGATGATGAATATAAGGGGGAAGAGAGAGAGGGAGACAAAAGAACAAAACAAAAAAATAATAAAAAAATAACAATTAATAATAGTAATGATACTAATTAAGCAGTGGCTAATTGGATAGTAAGAAGAAAACAAATTCTCAAATAAATAGTAATACTACAGTAAAGAAGCGTGTGAGTGAGTGCATGTGTTCTTGTGTGTGTGTGTTTATGAAATAATTCTAAATAACATCTTACTACAGCAGGCTATCAAAAAAAGGTCCAATATGCCAAGAAAGGCCCTTATGAGTAAAATATGTATTTAATATTTGAATCTACAGTATGACTTCAGTCAAAAAAGGAATGCATTATAAAATTAAAACAATAATCTCTGAGAAGCAGCTAAATAATAGAGTATCACTTATAAATGGAAGTCCTGAAGGTAAACCATAACTGTACTTGGGCATAGCAAAACTTCAGTATATTTACTTAATATAAATAAACCACATTAACTATTCAAAGATATATCCACATTTCTCGTAACATTTTTAATACAATTACAAAAGAACAGTACAAATGTATTTTCTTATTTCTGTTTTCTGCAGGAAGTGTGACATTGAGATATATTAGGTGTAACTTGCAAAGTCTGTGGGAAATCTTTACTTCCTGTTAAAAAAGGTTTACATGTTTTGACCACTTCCTTTGCACACAATGCTGCCAAATATGGACTATATTATTTCAAATGTGATACAACTTACCAACACCTTTAGCTCGTAATGTGTTTGTTTAAGATAGTTTTATGTTCTGTCTTTATACAGAAACCCATGCACATTTTTATCTTATGAGGTCCGTAACTTAGCATATGAAGTATGAACTAACGATCACAGTCAAGTGAATTCTTGACAGAAGAAGTTCAGTTCAGTTCCCATTTCAGTACTTTCATCATTTTTGAGAATGTAGGTGGATGCATCTATGCATGACACATTTTATAAGTGAGAGAAAAAGCCTTGATTTGATAATCATTATTACTGTAAAGAGAAGATAACTCACCCCATTTTTCAGCTGTAGACTGTATCAAACATGTACAGTAACTTGCTATAATATGTGTTGCTCATTAACTGAATTCCTTTATTCTCCCTCTGACTAACACAAATATGTTGTTTGTTGAGTCTTATCAACTGTTATTCTCTCGCGCATTGCCCTTCGTTCCACGCTCTCTTATGACGATGTTTAACTTTAACCACTTGTATTTCTGCCTTTGTTTTCTCACTTCCTGGTGTGTTTTTTTCTCTCTTCCTGTTCTCGTCTCCTTCACTGGTTTTGAATACTCTTGTTTTAACAACTTTTCCTTTTTTATTTTACCACCTGTGGCATAGCGCCAATATATGTCTATGTTTTAGTTTTCTTTCACATAGTTTTCTGCTTGTTTGGAGAAAGAGAGAGAGAGAGAGAAAGAGAGAGAGAGAGAGAGAGGGAGTGTGTGTGTGTGTGTGTGTGTGTGTGTGTGTGTGTGCGTGTGTGTGTGTGCGTGTGTGTGCGTGTGTGTGTGTGTGTGTTGATACTGTTCTGCTTTTATGACATTACATGGGAACAGAACTGAATTTGCAAAAACAGTTTATCATACAACTGGATAGATGCAGTATCAGCACTGCAAGTCTAGTAGTAATCGTATATTAATTGATTAGGAAATAAACTGACATTTTTAACATCTGGGGAACTAAAAAGCCAGATCTGAATGGTAGCCTAATGCCACATCAAAATGTGCTTAGTCATTCTGAAAAGGGGAAACTGCCACACAGTAAAAATAGGTTAAAATAGCATACTCTCAAATCATTGATGTAGGCCACATCGAGTTTCGATCAATTGCATCAATTTGGAAAATCACAGATGTTGTGTTCATGCTACAACATACTGAAAACAGTGGTCATATGTTACTTGATACCAAAGCTTAGAGTGTTCCCACAGTCACTCACTCCTAGTTTTGTGGTACCAATAAAAGCTGCTTTGTAAACTGCTTACTTAATTTTGCTTTAAAGGGGAAGAACAGTAGGCCTGGACCTATACGGGACAAAAACAAAAAAATGTATACACATGTGATTTGTCATCTTGCTTTATATTATTGTCAGAGATTGGGGGGGGAAATATTTTACAACACCATGGTCTACAGGGCTAGTGCATTTGAGAAACTTTTAGCCCATAAGTTCTATATGTTCTATATTGAAATGTATCATTATGATAAGATAAAAATTATATAGGCTATGCTCATCCCTGGACCAAAAGCCCACATAGAACATTTGACAGGAAGTAGCCTTATAATGACGTCACTTTACACCCAATTTTAAGCCATGACTCTGAACAGAACCTGGTACTAAATAGGTAATGATTTTAGAATCAGCTACCATGGTGATCTAGCCAGATTAAAAGTGTCACACTGAACCAAATGATGGACCCAAATGCAAGACTCAAAACGCTAGACAAAGTTCAGTTCCTTTATTCAGGCAAGAAGTCGGTACACGGGTAATCCAAACAGCACAGGCAGAGGTATCCAAATCGGGAGGCGAAAAGCAAGACAAACTATCCAGAAACAGGTCAGATCAAAGAAGGCAACACGAAGAAAAAACAATGCTGGAACGCTGACACGGAGGACAAGACAAACTGGCACAGAAGGAAAGGAACACAGAGACTATATACCTAAGGGGAGTGGCAATACTAGACACAGGTGGAACACATCAGGTAATCACAGACGTGGGAGACATGTAAGTAACCAACAAACCACAAAGGAAACATAAGGATAACAACAAGGGAACATAATAATCCAGTAGACATGGCAAAAAGAGAGCCAGCTTTGTGACACAGAAATCAGACCGGCTCCCTCTTACCTTGCTTTGTACACCAATCTCTTGATAAGAGGTTCACATAGTGTGACACCTGCTGCTATCATATTATGTAACTACTATAATGAGTGCTTTTATGAGTCTATTTCTGACAGACATCAAGATTTCGGAGTACTTTGGAACGGGAAATAAAAAATTTGGTGTTTGAATCTTTTTCTTCAGAGGGCTTGAGTTACTTTAAAAAATACTTTAAAATTTTTTAAAGTATTTATTTATTTACAGTATTTGTTTTTATGTCTAAGAATTATTTAAAAACTGTCAACAGACTGCAAAGTAACAGGCAGCGCTAGACTGGGGAGAAAATTTGGCTCTGGCATTTTTTGCTCATTCTGGCTCCCTACAATCCGTAGAGCACAACATAACTGTACACCAACTATACACCTTTTAACAAGTCTATTCCCCCAAATCATCACAAAGCAGCCATAGACATATAATGGTTCGAAAACACTTGAGACATGGTCCCAAAATAAACATATTTTTATTTAACAAGTATTCATTTGAAACACAACAAAAAGTAGATGCATGGAGTGCTGCATGGGCTTTGAATTTTTTTTAAATTTTTTTTGAAAATAGTTAGTCCATCTGGTGCTCTTCAGTGCAGGGATCCAACTTAAGCTGTTGAAGAGGTCTGAGGCACTCAGAGGGGTATGCCTTTAATACATCAGGGGTTTTCTCTCTGGCAGTCCATCCTGAGAAATGAGAGAGAGCTCTGGGTCTGCATCTTCTTGAGCTGCATCTGAGCCAGTGAACCAGGTGCTCTTCATTGGCCCACCATGTCCTAACAGCATGTGAGCGTTACTGTATATGTTGCGTTCTGTCACGCAGAAATGGACGCTCGCTGTCCTCACTGCTGCGTTAAATATTGAATTCTATGCTCTGTAAATCCCCCCTAGCAAAGAGAATAACATCTAGTGCTTTTGTAGCCTACTTAAGGTGGACACACGGATGTGTGGTGCTTTCTTTTAACGAGCAGCTGACTCAAATCACAACACAAGAGGTTCGTCGGCAAACGGCTCACTATGAGCCAAAAAAAAGTGTATTTTTTGGTGTTGACAAACATTCCAATTACGGATGTGAACATTATCAATGCACCGTTATCTCCCCTTTGTAAGATGAGCTTCAAATCTCTGTTGAGTGAGAAAGTGAGTGTCAGTGCTATGTAGAGCCCCCTCCATCCCAGTTCTCTGTCCGTTGACGCAAGCGACAGAGAGGAAAATAGTGTAGTGAAACAATGTGGGGGAAGGGTCATTAACTCCCTGCGGACATTTGTGGGGATCTGAGAACTATTGAACTGATGAGCTGATGACTTTGACTTTGGCATTGAGTGGCCGGCACAGGAGAGAAACGGACGGAACGGCTGTTGCCCGGGGCTGTGGCTTTGGCACTAAAAACGATAAGGGGATACGTGTGCTGTCCGCGACTTCTAGTGTTGCGGCAGTGAAGATAGTTAGATAGGAGAGTTGTTCCTGTGCCAGGAAGCCTCCTTTAGGTAGAGAGGGACTGGGGGTAGTAATTGCCCACTAGACTGTTCCGACTACAGTTCACACATCACTGAGGCTGCATGCATCTACCTATCGCCGGGACTGTGTGTGGCTGACTTGAGGCAAGTTGGGACTATGGCCTGTATCAGGGAGGTGTTGAAAAGGTTGGTGAATACTGCTGTTAACTGTCCTGCGCAGTGTTTCAGGACCCGTCCTGGTACTCCATCGGGGCCGGTGGCTTTATTGGGGTTGATGTTGTTCAGAGTCCGTCTCACCTCATGGGGGCTCAGCACCAGCGCACCTGGCGGGCCCCCCTGCAAAGTCAGTGGTGGGTTGTTGTGATTTTCCCTGCAATCAAACCTGGCAAAGAAGCAGTTCAGGTCTTCAGGGAGGGTTGAGTTGGCAGTAGGTGTTGGGCTGCTGTTGTTTCCTGCATAGCCTGTTATTGTCTTGATGCCCTGCCACATGCGTCGGGAGTCACAGCTGTTGAAGTGCTCCTCTATACGCATTTTGTAGCAGCGCTTCGCTTCTCTGATGCCTTTCCTCAGTTTGGACCTGGCTGTTCTGTAGGCCAAATGATCCTCTGTGCGGAAAGCAGCATCACAAGCCTTCAACAGGTTAACCACAGCTGCGTTCATCCACGGTTTATGGTTGGGGAGTGTACGTATGTTCCTTTCTGTGGTTACATTGTCCATGCAGAAGGTGATGTAGTGCAGCACAGATGAGGCGAAGGTGTTTAGGTCTCTGTGGTTGTTGTGTGTGGCAGGCTGTTTAAAGAGATCCCAGTCTGTCTCATCAAAGCAGTCCTGTAGTCTATCCATGGCTCCTTCAGGCCAGACCCTGATGATGAGAACTGTGGGCTTAATCCTTGCAATAAGAGGTCTGTATGCAGGGGTTACAAGCAGGCTGATGTGGTCTCACCGGCCAAGATGGGGGGAGGGCAACGCTTTGTAACCCCCTGTTGCAGTAAACATGGTCCAAAATGTTATTTCCTCTGGTAGGGAAATCAATAAACTGGTGGAATTTTGGGAGCACAGTCTTGAGGTTAGCGTGATTAAAGTCCCCTGCTATTATAATCACGCCGTCTGGATGGTCGTTTTGCAGTTCACGTGTGGCATCATGCACACAGACAGATAGTTGCCAAACCAGGATGCTGCTTGCTTTGATACGCCAATTTGATGGAGGATTTTGATCAATAATCTGTGATCAACTGTATCAAAAGCCTTTGACAGATCGATAAATAGAGCTACACACTTTTTTTTACAATCAATTGTTTCAATAATGTCGTTTAAAACCTTAAGAGCAGCTGTAACAGTGCTATGTTGTTTTCTAAAACCCGAATAATATTTATATAATACATTATTAGCATCCAAAAAATCCTTCAATTGATCACTAACAACTATTTCAAACACTTTTGGTCAGAATGCAAAGTTTTGAAATTGGTCTGTAATTGTTCACATTTGAAGGTTCGCCCCATTTTAACAGGGGAAGAGCAATAGCCGATTTGAGGGTCAAAATGAGAGCTTTCTTCAACCCAACAGACAGACCACACCATAAGTTCAATGTACAGTTTCTGAGAAACAACAAAAAAAGAGAAGAGTTCACTTGTACAGTCATGGACAAGCTTGAGACTATCTGAATTGACTGAAACAACTATTGAAGAACACTGGACAGAACTTAAAAACACCTGGAAGACCACATGCGCAGAAGTTCTTGGAAAGAAGGGGCGAGACCACAAGGTGTGGTTAACACCAGAGACATGGGCCATGATAGAAAAGAGGAAAGGGCTGAAAGAAAAGATCAACCAATGTCAAGAACAGCAGGAGAAAAAAGACTTCAGGGAACAGTACTGGGAAGCTAACCGTCAAGTAAAGAAGAGTGCTAGAGCTGACAAAAGGCAGTTTATTCATGATATGGCAGAAAAAGCGGAAACCGCAGCCAGGCAAAACAACATGAAAAGGTTGTATGAAATAACACAAGCTCTGTCGGGAAAAAACACCAACCCAAGCAAGCATGTGAAGGATAAAAATAGGAAAACCATAACAAGTGAAGTGGAACAAAGATCACGGTGGGCAGAGCATTTCGAGGAAATCCTCAACAGACCACCTCCACCAGCTGTTCCCGACATACCACTAGAAACCGAACAGCTTAACGTGAACACCTGCCCACCAACCAAAGCTGAAATCACCAAGGCCATCAAAACAATGAAGAACGGCAAGGCTGGAGGTCCAGACGGCATCCCTCCTGAGGCGCTCAAGGCAAATCCAACATCATCAGCAGAATTGCTTCAGCCCCTCCTAAAAAAGATCTGGGAGAAGGAGGAAGTCCCGGAAGACTGGAAGAGAGGCCACATGGTTAAACTCCCCAAAAAAGGTGACCTATCACAATGTGGAAATTGGAGAGGAATAATGCTCCTATCTGTCCCCAGTAAGGTCTTGACCAGAGTCATCCTGGAGAGACTGATAGAAGCCCTTGACAAGAGGCTAAGGCCTGAGCAAGCAGGGTTCCGCCAAGACAGATCCTGCACGGATCACATCGCCACCCTGCGTATCATCATCGAGCAGTCGATCGAATGGCAGTCCTCACTCTATGTAACATTCGTGGACTTTGAGAAGGCCTTCGACAGAGAGACCATCTGGAAGCTGATGCGCCACTATGGGATTCCACAGAAACTGATTAACATCATCCAACTTCTGTACAAGGACTCTACCTGCCAAGTCATCCACAACGGGAAGTTAACCAACCCCTTTGAGGTAAAAACCGGGGTGAGACAGGGATGTATGTTGTCTCTAACAATCTTTTTAATGGTCATCGATTGGATCATGAGAAAAACAACCATGACCAACAAAACGGGTATTCATTGGACCCTCACAAAACATCTCGAGGACCTCGATTTTGCAGATGACATCTTGTCCCATCAACACCAACACATACAGTCAAAACTAACACGACTCTGTGAAGAGGCAGCTAAGACTGGCCTGAAGATAAACAATACAAAGACAGAAAACATGCAAATTAACAATAAGCAGGAATCTCTGATCCACCTCCAGGGAGAGAACATCAAAGAAACTGACCACTTCACATATCTGGGAAGTATAGTCAGCAAAGATGGCGGATCAGATCAGGACATCAAGAGCCAAATAAACAAGGCAAGACATGCCTTTAACACATTGCGACCCATCTGGAACTCAAAGGCTTTGTCCCTCCATAGCAAGATCAGGATATTCAATACCAACGTCAAGGCAGTCCTCCTATATGGATCCGAGACATGGAGAGTGACCAACACCACAACCAACAAACTCCAGACCTTCACCAACAGGTGTCTAAGACACATCCTGAACATCAAATGGCCTGACAGGATAACAAACAACAATCTGTGGGAGAGAACAGACCAGAAGCCTATCAGTCAGGATGGGATGAAGAGAAAGTGGGGGTGGATTGGACACACTTTACGAAAAACAACAAACAACATCACAAGGCAGGCACTGGACTGGAATCCACAGGGGAAGAGGAAAGTGGGGAGGCCAAGACAGACTTGGAGAAGATCAGTTGAAAGTGAAGCCAAGAAAACCGGACAAACATGGGCCCAGCTGAAAAAAACTGCTCAAAACAGAATCCGTTGGAAGGGTGTGGTTGCTGCCCTATGCTCCACTTAGGAGTTTAAAGGAACAAGAAGAATACATTATTAGCATCCAAAAAGTCCTTCAATTGATCAATAACAATTATTTCAAACACTTTTGGTCAGAATGCAAAGTTTTGAAATTGGTCTGTAATTGTTCACATTTGAAGGTTCGCCCTCTTTTAACAGGGGAAGAGCAATAGCCGATTTCCAGACCTTTGGGATTTCATTACTGATTAGTATCAAGTAAAAAATATATGAAAGAGGCTCAGCAATGAAATCAGCAGCCAATTTGAGGAGGAACAGCCGAGTTTATCAGGACCTGCTGATTTTCTGGAGTACAGTTTCTTTAATGATGTCTGCATCTCAGTGGCAGACACTGGCATAAAATGAAAAGGACGTTCAGTAAGATGACTGTCAACCTGAGGTGCAAGTGAAGAATTTTCATAATTTATAATTATTGTGTAAGGAGTCAAATAAAAAGCCAGCTGAGATTAAAAGTTCATTAAAACAATTTAGCATGGCTGATTTGTCAGTCAGGATGCAAGAGTCTTTGATTATGTGTTCTGTCATTGGCATGTGTGTTGTCATTGGCATCTCGTCCTGATTTGCTTCGGGAGATCCTGTGCTGCTTACTTCAGGTTGAGAATTTGGGGGGTAATGTTGGGTTTTTGTGGGTACCAGTAGCCCGTTTCAGAAATAAGGTTCAACAAACTCTCAGTCTAACGCTGAGCTCTGAGTTGATTTCCCCTCAGGTGGGAAACGCTGATGCACTTGCGAAGGAGTCTCTCTTAAAACAGTGTATTGAGATGAATGTTCCTTTGGAGCAAGGTGAATGCTACAGTATTTGCAAAGAAAAGTTCAAATGTCAGTGGCAGAGAGAATGGGATGAAGAGCGAAAGGGCAGGCATTATTTCTCTCTGCAACCATTAATAAAAAGGAAGAGGCTACTGCTAAAATCTTGTAGAAAGGAGGATTTAATTAGGCTGAGGTTAGGACATATGGTCTGGCCAGTTACAAAAATCATCCGCGAACAACCTGATGGTGTGTGTGACTGTGGAAATGAGGAAACAGTCCATCATGTTGTTTTTGTGTGTGGTAAATATAGGAATTAAAGGAGACAGTTCTTCAGGGAGTTATCTGACCTGTGACTCTCATCTTTCTCCATATTTTCGCTCCTTTGTGTCTACTGCTATCAGATTGTATATCAGCAGTGGGTCCTCCAGTATACCACATACTGGACTCGATCACTCATTTCATATTATTTCTAGATGCTTATTTTGATATTACTTGAATTTCCCTCGGGATCAATAAAGTATCTATCTATCTATCTATCTATCTATCTATCTATCTATCTATCTATCTATCTATCTATCTATCTATCTATCTATCTATCTATCTATCTATCTATCTATCTATCTATCTATCTATCTATCTATCTATCTATCTATCTATCTATCTATCTATTTATCTATCTATATTTATTGCTTACTTTTTTATTTCAACTCTGTCACTTTATCTTATAACTGATCACTTTAAATTCAACTTGCCACTTAATATATCTCAATGTCCTGTATAGTTTTTAGTGTATCGTTAAGATTTAATTGGTTTATAGTTTACTTAATTCTTGCTTATAATAGTTGTAAATACATAGTATCTTTATCTTAATTGTATTACTATATATTCTAATTTTAGTAGTACTCTTATGCATGTTCTTCTTGTTGTCTTTTACTGCTGCAACACTTGAATTTCCCCAATGGGGATCAATAAATTCAACTCAACTCTCAACTCAAACTTTATTTATAGAGCACATTTTAAACGACCAACGGTCGACCAAAGTGCTGTACAGTTCGGTAAACAATACAATACAATACAATAGAGTACAATAAGAAACATACACATAAAATACAGTAGACGGGTGTCTTGCTCCTGGGGACTTCCAGCAGCAGTTGATTTGCCGACCTCAGCGCTCTGGCTGGAGTGTGACAGTGTAAGAGTTCGGATAAATACAGCGGTGCCAGTCCATTTAAAGCTTTAAAAACAAATAACAAAAGCTTAAAGTCAATCCTGAAGCGGACAGGGAGCCAGTGTAGCGAGGCCAAAACTGGTGTAATGTGGTCGCGCTTTCTTTTACCAGTCAGGAAACGAGCAGCTGCATTTTGCACAAGCTGCAGGCGACAAAGCAACGACTGGTCGACACCAACATACAGAGAATTGCAGTAATCCAGCCGTGTAGAAGTAAAGGCATGGATCACTCTCTCTAGATCTTTCGGAGGAAGATAGGCCTTGATCTTGGCTAAGATAATAAATGATTATCTTATCTTATTTTCTTTGGATACAAACTTTCAATATTGGGGTCGCAGTTCTTAGATAATTGCACGTTACTGGCCTGTATCACAAGATATGAATTAGTACACACTCCTAGACTGTAGAGGGCAGCATTACACTCTACAGTGTAAAGCCTGCCGGAATATCATTAGAAGAAGAAGAAGAAAATCGTGTTTTCCTGGGTGGATGGCCTTCACTGGATAAAGCCTGTCTAAACGGCATTGATAGCCTGCTAGTACAACGTGGGGTAGATAGGCTGAAATGTGCGTCATGCGTATGTTATATTGCTAAATGTATAGTTAATCGTATCAATAATCAGTTGATTAGCGGCTCATAAAACAATTCTTTGACCAAGTTACCTCGACATTAGCAACTCTACATCTGTAACTTGGACGAAGGCAAATGATCGCTACAGTAAGAAAGTCAACTCCTAATCGCTTCTAATGTACAAACATTTATATTCTATGGAAGCTTTCTTAAGAAACATAAACATTAGCTTAAAGTGACGAAATCACCTTAACTGAACGTATAGAAAACATACGACTTTATTGTTGGTTGTAATTCACTATCTTAAACGGTGATATTGGGCTTAACAAAAAAAAAAAACAGCAAAATATATTACATTAAGCTAACGTTGATTACCATTTGACATTCAGAAAATATGAAAATGTGTTCTAAAACTGTTTCATTGGCTACAATTTCTCATATGAAATTTATATACCAAAAACGGTTCGTTGAAAAGCAATGTAATAGCCTACTGTTTGCACAGCATTGTTAGGGAGATAACCTAGAAATATTCAAGTTTTTTTCAAAACAGTTATTCACCTAATGTAAAATCAAAACGCCATTGTGTTATGCAGATATTCGTAACCACACTTACACTTTCATGAGTAAACTGGGGTTGAACAGTTTATTATTAGTTTGTTGATATGTTGTGTCTACATAAATGGATAGCAAAAGGCCACGATAGAACTCCAGTTGTGACCATTATATCAAACTCATCATAGCTAACTAAACTGTTTATAAAATTTAATATTGGAGCACAGAAAATAAAATGACAGGTTTCTTTGTAATGATTAGTTTTTAATGTTCAAGCAAGCCACAATAGTAAATGCTCAGACACCCACCCAAATGTGAAGATTGTGTGCTTTGATATGATTTTAAAATAAATTATTAATGTAGTAAAGTTTGCAGAAAAATAACTATGCATACATTTTTAATTGAGGTTCAAATTATTTACAGTTACGTTCTTCTTAAGACAACTTGCTGAAATCAGACCAACTGAGTCAACAATGTGTCTTGTTTTTGTGTTTTACATAAAATTACTCAGTTGATTTTTGAACGTGTCTTTAGATAAGTGTTGAATTTAACTTCATAAAAGTTAAAACAAATGACTGCAAGGCTGGAAATAAATTACACTTTACATATATTTATGTACACCCTGTAGTTACTGTACAGTGTCTAAACTACTCCAATACTCTGTAAAAATGTTTCTACAAGATGGTTGTTTTTCTTCCCGCTAATTGTTTCAGCAGGTGCTGTCTAGATTTGTTAATTGTGACTGAGACTTGATTGGGTCTGTGAAATCCGCTTTTCCCCTGTCTGTAAGACATCTCTTGCCATGAATGAAGTTAGTATTGTCAGAGAGGGCTGGCTTCATAAAAGAGGTAAGGACCATGAATCACTGTAAGGTATGTACATGTCAATTAACTGTGAAAGAAATGCTTAGCATTTCTTGTGTTATTATTTCTATCTGTTTGGACTGATCAACATCAACTATTACTAACTCTCAACAATAACTCCAACTGACAGTGATGTTCCTATCGACTGAGTGTAGAAACTTTTTATTTTTTCTGACCCAGGTGAATATATCAAAACATGGAGGCCAAGGTATTTCATTCTAAAGAGTGACGGTTCCTTCATTGGTTACAAGGAGAAGCCTGATCTCAGTGACCAGACTTCCCCACCTCTCAACAACTTTTCAGTTGCAGGTAAGTCCTCCAGATTGTAAAAACTTAACTTTCAACTATCAAAATCAGATTTGTTGCCAGGTAGGTCTACACATACATGGAAATTGTATGTGTAAACCTCTTCAGTTGTTCTGACCGCACAAGGTCTTCAGGACCTTCAGGAGCTTGATGGACTTATGACTAGAGATGCAGCTGTTGTTTACAGGGAAGAGCAGCTTCAGCAGTATCCTTTAAAACTCAGTGTGTTTACTTTGTTTTTTACAGAATGCCAGTTAATGAAGACTGAAAGACCCCGTCCGAACACATTTGTCATCCGTTGCCTACAGTGGACCACTGTCATTGAACGTACCTTCCATGTGGACAGCAACGAAGAAAGGTAAGAACATTGTAAACCATTATTATGAGCAAGCGGCCATATTGCCACTAAGCTTGTGAGAAACTATGGCCAAATAATTTTAAATGATCCCCTAAATAGAATTCTGTATTCTTTGTTTAACAGACTTCTTTATGTTGTTTGAATGCCTGATAATACATTGGATTTTTGTTTCTCAGAGAGGAGTGGATGCGAGCAATTCAGTCAGTTGCAAATAGTCTGAAGATGAGGGAACAGGAGGAGGAGGAACCAATGGATGTGTTCGGCTCACCAAGTGAAAGCAGCTTGGAGGAGATGGAGATGGCTATGTCTAAGAGTTGCACTAAAGTGGTAAGTGGATAAAATGTTGGCAACATAGTCAATAGTAAGCTTAGGCTGACAAAGCTGCATGAATTGATACGATAACATTTTGGTAGTTTTCTACAAAATGTTTTCTTGCAATTTAAATAGATTATTGAGGGCACTGTAGAGGACAAATTACATTTTTCAATGCTTAATTTTATTAAGATTCACTGTATGAATTAATTTATGGTTATTCATTTAAGCAGTGTACCCTACATTTTACGCTGCAGACAGTTCAAGGTTCAAGGTTTCTTTATTAGTACCCACAGGTAAATTTGTTGTGCAGACAGGATTTCAGCGTTCCAGAGATAGATACAACATTATATAAAAGCAATTCAAAGGAAACAGCATACATTAAAACAAACATCGATTACATCTGGTCACGGAGAAGTCCTCAAACAGAAACCCGTTAAGAAGATAGATAAATAAATAACCCGACATGGTTAAAGTGCATCATCTTGTGCTAGTTTTGTTCAGCAGGGTTATAGCTGCAGGTACAAAAGAGTTCCTGTAGCGCTTTGTTCTCCCTTAAGGAGCAGCAAATCGACAACCAGAGCGGAGAAGTTGAAACTCCCCATTTAAAGGATGAGAGCTGTCGTTAAGAATAGTGCTCGCCACACGCTGCAGCTGCACAGAATACAGATCCATCAGGTTGGATTGAGACTCTCCTATAAGTTTGCTCGCCCACTTGACAATTTGATTGAGAGCATTTTTGTTTTTGAGAGTCAGGTTACCAAACCATGAAACAAGAGAAAAAGACAGGATTGATTCAATAAAAGCTCTGTAAAACAAATTCATCAGGGTTTTGTCAACATGAAATCGGGAGAGTTTCCTCAGACAAACACAGTTCTGCCTGTGACGGCCTGTTTCTATGGCCAGACTGTGTCCACTCAGTCTGTACATCATCAACGGCTTCCTTAATTTAACAACCCTCACTGTGCTCAGGTACTCTGCAACCTTTACTCTCTGTTTAGGGTCATTGGCCATTATCTCCCTGCATCTCAGTTCTCTTAAATGCTACCTCCTCTGTGGAGAGAGGAGGGAGATCTGAGGAGCGATGAGCGAGGATACACGAGAGCTGACTTTACGGAAGTTGTTTTACTGACAGGCACGCCCCCTTATCGAATATCACTTATTGATTGGACGCTGCAGCGGATCAGACTTTAATGAAACTTATCAACATGAGCGGAGTTTAATACCGGAGAAAAGACGGAAATTAAAAAGATTAAAAAGGACCGTCGGACATTTAAACAGATTATAAACATCTGTCAGTTTGTAAAGAGTCGGTCTGTGATGATCTGGGATTAAAAAAAGTGTCTGACATGAGGACTAACAACGAAATATGAAGAATAAGTTCCATGGAATCAATACATAAGAGTGTAGGCTGATCACTCCCGACATTTGATTTGTTTTTTGATTCACTTTCAAACAGTCTGTTAATATAAAGTGTTACAGACATCGCTTAATGTGACACTGTAGAGGAAAGGACGTCTAATGTCTCTTAAAACAGATTTCCTCGTTTCCTCTGTCCTCTGCTTCATCTCCTTGCATCTCTCCATGCATCTCTGGTGGGAGGGACTAAGACGCAAGTGGAGGAGGCAAGTGGAGGGCAATTAAGGGAACTGAGATGTACACTCTGTCTCTCTCTGTCTCACTATTGGTCTGTCTGCCTGTCTCTCTTGTTTTAGCAGCCAATCAGGGACAGAGTAGGGTGGGTCCTTGTGGGATGTGAATTATTTATTAGGCTTTTTATAAAATCATGTCCTTTTTACATCTTTTCACGGGTAGTTGCAATAGATGTGTGACTTTTGCAATATATATAAGGTTTTTATTTACGATTGATTTTGAACAAAGCTGAGACATGAGTTTTATGGGCTTTTGTATTATTATAACATGACATGAGTGACGTGAGCACAGAAACTCCCCTGACGGAACGGTCTTTTAGTAGTCTGTTTCTACCTGTCAGACATTCTTTTACACACGGCACAAGTTCGACAGTTGGCCTGGGGTGCATTCGGATTGTCCCTCCTATCTCCTTTCACTATCCACTTTACCTTAACCCCAGTGAAAACGTCATGAGGTTAAGGAAAGATGTTAGGAGAATGCATAAAGGATTTAGGGAAAGGCGATTGCGTTGCTCTGACAATCTGACCACATTTCCACTAGGCGACGTAATTATGCGATGGTGGAGATGACGTGGGTCTGCCGTGGTGACACTACAGTTTCCCGAAAATGGACTACAAAAAGCGCATCTAAAAAACTTCACCCTGTATCTTCTTACCGGTGAAATACTGTTATCCTAATTACCACAAGGTTGGAATTAAAATAAAGGGGATATAAACTACCAGGCTACGAGTAACAAAAGCTCACCTTCCTGTCCACTCATAAATCAACATTAATCCAAAATAAGTATGATTGTATGAAATTAATTGCCTAATGCTCACTAATTTACATCACCAGTGAGCATAAATTGTTACATTTATTAAAGATATACATAATGTTTTAGCCATGCAAATGTATAACTGCACAAAGCATTCTTAAGTGAATGAAATATGTTAGATAAAACATCATCTGTGTCCCTTGTCGGTCATCGTTAGTTTTCGTGAACGGCCGAATGCACGAGTCGCTTTAAATGTTGCGGCTGCAAGGAATTTTGGGGAGGCATTATCTCATCTCCTTTCGTAAAGGATGGTCCAGTGTATCCTATGCTAAAGGAGGTTATAAAGGAAGCATTGACGCACCTTTCCTTAGGTTTTAGAGAATTCGAACGGCTCTTATCATGGCCGCCACTTAAATGCTTCTGGGGTTAAGGTAAAGAGGATAGTGAAAGGAGATAGGAGGGACAATCCGAATGCACCCCTGGTCTGGAGCAGACTTGTTCCCCAGCATAAGTTACCATGGTAATTCAGCGAGGTTTCATATAAGCTACGGTAATGGAACGAAACTCCCACTTAAACGAGCCAGATTTATCGAAATAAGCGAGGATTCTGCTTAATCCTGGGTTAGGCAGGAGTGGGAATAGAGTAAACAGATTTTTGAACGTGTCCGTGTGAAGGATTGGTTTGAGTTTACCTCTTTTATTGTGTTGGATTTGATGGGTCATTGTTTGCATTGATTATTGGAATCCTGAACTGAAAATAAATGGATTGTCATATCCAAACTTGTGGTGCGCATTGGACTTTCACAGAGGCATGCCTCCCAACTACGGTAGTTGTAATTGACCGCTCAGTGGTGGATTTTTGGAAAATACTGGCAGGGCTGTACTGTGCGATGCACGTGCTACAAGAACATTGTTCTGTGCTACGAATGATTTAACCTCATCGCACCGGTGCAACAAGAAGCAGAGAGACCCTTATTTTGAGAGGCTCGGTGCAACTTAAGCTAGTGCAGCACAGATGAGCACCTCCATTACATTGGGTCTACCTGTTGAAGGTGTTTTTAAACTGATGTGCCTTTGTCTTAAGTCCAAATAATTAAAAGAAGTGGACTGTGGCTCTGACTCGTGGGCAAAGAATTGGCTGTGAATGCTGTTTCCCCCAGCAGCTTTACAATCACCGATAAGTGTAGCTCCGCTAAAGCTCAGACTCAGAGTGATAAACACATTCCATTTCCGGAAGGTTCTTTACAATAAAAGTCCCTTATTGCCGTCTCTTTGGGCTGCTTTTATTTTGAAGCAGACATTTTTAGGAAATTACGTGTTTTTAGCAATTTAACAGAACTCAGACGTGTGAAATAAAACTTCAGACCATAGGGATTCAGTTAGAAGCGTGAACGTAGTCTGCTAAGAGGTAAACACAGTTAGTTATAAAAACATCTCATATATGCTCATATAGGCTAATAATTTTTTTTATTATTATTTTGCCTCTCAGGTTTAGTAGTTGCAGCTAAATCCGCCTTTGAGGACACAGCTGCATTGGAGACTTACCTGCATCAAAATAATTAAACTGAACATATATGCTGCACATTAGGGCCCGACCGATTCATCGGCCTGCCGATTTAATCGGCCGATTATAGCCTTTTTGAAAATAATCAACATCTGCCAAAAAGACGCCGATTACAACCGTTTTTTTTTTTTTTTTTTTTTTTTTGAAATGTTATTGCGCTTAGTATCCAGCAGAGTGCGCTCCTACTCCATTCTACTTAGGAAAGGCTCTCAGTCTCACCCACCGCACTCATTTTTGGACACAACACCGGAGCGCATGTAGCTTGAATGTGCTGAGCTCATTGGATAAACCGAGCAGAGTTTCCCCACACGGTAAGTTTATAACTAGTTTGTGTAATGAACAATTGGTCCTTTTAAACGTGTAGGTCATGCTTAAAAAAAGGAAAAGTACACCTAACCCCCCACTACCCTTCAAATACAGTAAAGCTAACCTAGCCTTGCTAACTAACAACTTTAGCCGGAGTAAAAAAGAGGAGATTGAATTTTACCGTACAACATGAAAGCACGCTCGCTCAGGCAGCTGCGCGCTGACCTCACCAATGTACAAAATAGTTCTTCTTCCTGTACTGTCCTGTACTACTTTGTTAGAACTATGTTACCAATAAAAATAAGTTCCTACACTCATTTTTTTAAGATCTTTTTATTTAATTTTATTGACAATAAGATAAGGCTGTATTTGCACTCATTTTTGACTGTAAATGTATTCTAAAACACTCAAAGGTTCTGCATTCAATTCACATATTCGTCAAAAGTGTTTAAAGTATATTTAAGGTATCAAAAAATACGTTTTATATGCTTTTTTTTTTTTTTATAATCGGCCGATTAAATCGTTATCGTAATTTTTCTCTGAAAATAATCGGCATCGGTATCGGCACTCAAAAATCAATATCGGTCGGGCCCTACTGCACATAAATACTGTTTAAACTGTTTGAGTGAGATAAGTACCTTGTCAATATTTTCTTGAATAGTTGAAATATTTCCATTCACAAAATAGCTGATTTCTTGAACATTATAAGCCTTGATTATTCAATTATGTCATCAAACAATGCTGTTTAGTGTTTACTAAAAAAGGGGCTGAGATGAAAAAAAAAAAGGTGAAAAGAAAAATGCAATGTTGTCTTATGTTTATGTTTTGTCCTATGGGCAAATAAAGAAAATGTTTATCAAAAACCCTTGTTTAAGTTTCTAGGTTTTGTGTATTGTATGCAACATTAATGTCCTTTGCAAGTCACAACCTGTTTAAATAATAAACTGAACTACTTGGAGTTGGTGGTGCTTCAAGTTGTTGTCTTGTTCTACAAGACTATAAACCTTTGTAGCACCAGAGCTATGGGCAAAATAAGTTAACGTACAGCTCTGACTGGGTTTGTTTAAAATAGTCTCTCAATAGATACTATATATTTTTTTAAATACTCTTAATTGTCTTTTGTTCGAGCACTACAGTGCATGACCTTCTTTTAAACATATACATGTACAAACAAAAGAAAAATAAAGGAAGATAAAAAAAAAATACACAATAGTCCCCCTAACATTCAGATCTGTTCATCACTCTAATTTTGTATGTCATTATGTTTCAAGAAAAAACTTGAGTCAAGTTTGTTTTTGTGTAAAATAGCTAACTTTTTAAAGGCAATGTAACTTTTAACCACTGTCTGTGACATTTCACAGGTTTTCCTTCTATGAGCAGGCATTGCATCTTCTGGCCTGCATAACGTAAACATGGAGCAGAGACCTTACAATGTTTAAAATTACAACATCATCAGGGTGAAATTTAACAATATATAACCAAAAGCTAAGAGACACCTTTTTACCTATAATGTGACTGCTTAGATCCAACACCTTTATTCAGAAGCAGATTTTTTGTGGACACTCCCATATACAGTAAAATAGTGTGGTGATTACTGTACATACTGTCTGCTTAGCCAGTTATACTAATAATCCCCTTCAATTACCCGCAAGATATTGTTTGAAGACGGTTTGCTCTTGTTTAAAAACAAATTGTACAGTAAAGACACCTGTCCCTTTGTGTCAAGATGCCTCTAAATGATGTCTTCAAATGCAGTGGTTTCCAAAGTGGGGTTTTTACCAAGAGGGGGGTCGTGTAATGCATTGCATTTAAAATATTAAGCAATAAAATTAAATGTGAATTAATAACAAATTTTGTTTCTCTTTTGAGGTGAAAAAGTGGCTTGTCACTGCAACTTTTTTATCCGTTTTAGATTATTGAGACCTGATATATATGAATGCCTCAGCTAAATGTCTAAGTAAGATTGACGCTGTTTATCATGCTTCTCTGAGGTTTATTACTAACTGTGGAGCCCTGACCCGTTATTGTGAACTGTATTCTCGAGTGGGATGGCCTTCTTTGTCCACCAGGAGGGTGGGACACTGGTGCACTTTTATTTACAAGGCCATGCTTGGGCTACTGCCCTCCTACATCTGCAACCTAATCACACGGAGAAATGTTGACAGTTTGCATTCAAATGATCAGTTGTTGCTGTCTGTTCCATTTGCCCGCACAGAACTGGGAAAAAGGGCTTTCGTCTACTCTGCTCCTTCTACATGGAACATGCTGAAAAAAGACTGGAAAATAACTGAACTGATTTCTTTAAACACTTTTAAATCCAGGCTGAGAGCACATGAGACCACCTCCTCTACTTGTAACTGTTTATAATCATTTTAATTCATTTTAATTGTTTCTTATAATTTTAATTGCTGTCTGTATGTTGTGAGTGTAACTTTTGCAGGACTCCCTTGAAAAAGAGGTTTTTAACCTCAATGGGACTTTTCCTGGAGAAATAAAGGTTAAATAAAAAAGAATAAAGATTATCAAGGGATTAGATAATCCCCCTTCATTACATCCAACAGACATTTATCATTTTCGCAATTATTTGTTACTTTGACATTTAACGTTTACAACTTGCAATTTTTGTTACTTTCACTTTATTTAAAGAACTGGCGGATTCATTGAATCGCTCAACTCATGACCTTTACTGTTTGCATTGCCAAAAGAGGAGGAGGCAAGCTACATAGAAAAAAAAAATTGGTTACTAATTTGTCAGTTAATTCACTTCTTGGAGCTTTTGAGAACAGAATTGATGTAGGACATTATGCATATTTACAGTTTTAGGAAAATTAACGTCAAATCAAAAATTTGCTCTTCTTTTCCAAGTTCAGATGCTCCACAGGCTCAGCCGGGGAAGCTGGCTGACCATTGTGTCCCTTAAGGCTACATTATATGGGACAATTGCAGTGGAAAGAAAATCTCATCACGCTCCGTTTTAGTTTTTCTGGGTCTTGTGTTTTCTTTCTATAGATACAGAAACTTTAAATCATTTAAAATCCTCAACCCTCATGATATCCATACCTCTGCCTTTTGTACATTACAGACAATGAGTGACTTTGAGTACCTGAAGCTGCTTGGCAAAGGGACATTTGGGAAGGTGATTCTAGTCAAAGAGAAGTCTACTGGAGTTCATTATGCCATGAAAATACTGCGCAAAGAAGTCATAATAGCAAAGGTAAGTAAAAGGTGTGTTTGTTTTAAATCGAATTCATTTCAGTTTCATTAATAAACCCTACCATTCTTCCTCCATACCATCATTTCCTAAGTGCATTCAATATCCCTTTTCAGACTGCTTTTTTTCAGCTCAGCCGTCATTACGTCTTTGTACATCACTGTCAGTGCTTTGCAATGGGATGTTTGCATGTATGCCTTTGTGTTCTTCGTGTTTTGAGCAGAAAAGTACAGACTTACTGGGTGTTGCTGCTATTTTTTCTACAGATTAGCTGTTTAATTATCAGTCAACATTTTTTAATTTTTTTAATTTTTTAATTTTTTTTAATTTATAATGAGATTATTATAAAGGCCAAGTTACTACATTTTTGTTATTGAAATCGTCACAATGCTCCAGCAACACTTGTTGTATGAAGATCAACTTTATTAACAAATTAGACCGACGTGTTTCGGCTTGTGGCCTTCATCAGGGTCATCCTGTTATTGAAATCGTATCAGATGGGGTTGTTTAAAGTGGAGTGTATTGAGCTTTTACTGTTGCAAAACTATTTGCAAATGGGTTAAACAGATCCACAAATGGGTGAATGGATCTAAAAGTGCAACAATGATCTGTCTACAGCTCCAAAACAAACATATACAGATTCACAAATGCATACAAAGTCTGCAAATATGAAGAGTAATGTGTAAATTGACATAAACTGAAGTCTGAAAAGTTTAAGTGTTTTTGCTCTAAGAAAATGCAAAGGAGTCATCAGTTACACTTGAGGATCTGTTTACATATTGGCAAATAGTTTTGTTACAACAGCTCCATACAAGAGTTCTTTATTGAATCACCTACAGTACATAATATCATTAACATATTCAGAAGATCATAAGAATCTGAAGAAATCTCTGTATGCAGTGGACAAGGTCAAAAAACAATATAAGGTGGGCATGCCTTTTCAGGCACTCAAGACGGCCCTGCATTAGACAAGATTAGGTGGTGGACATCACTTCATGGGCTCAGGTGCACCTCTTATTACCATTGTCTTTGAACACAGTTCATCACTGAATTCACAAATGTGAGCTTAAACTCTACTATTCAAGGGAAACTGTGTATAAACCAGATCCTGAAATGCTGCCCCCTTCTCTTGGTCCAGGCTAATTTTAATAGATTGAGGGTAAGTGGAAAACTATCCTAAGGTGTGACGAGTTACAATTTGACTTTTTGTTAAGTAATCATGGACACCCTTATCTTGGCTCGAGAGGAGAGGGCCTGTTTTCAATACACAGTTCAAAAGCAATCCATGATGGTAGGGGGTTGATAAGTGCACATCGCATGGGTAACCTGCCCTTTTGTTAAGGCACCATCAATGCTGAACCATATATACAGGTTATGGAGCAACATATGCTGCCAAATAGACAACTGTTATTGTGACCTGCCTAAGGCACACCTCAACAGTAAGTATGCTGTCTAATCAACATCTTTATATGCCACACCTGTCAGGTTAATGGATTATCTTGGCAAAGGAGAAGTGCTCACTAACACCGATTTAAACAAGTTGAGAGGAATATGCCTTTTGTGTATATAGAAAAGTATGAAATCGTTGATTTTTATTTTTTTGGGCCTTTTTGTGCCTTTATTGGAGAGATAGGACAGTGGATAGAGATGGAAATCAGGAAGAGAGAGTGGGGATTACCATGCGGGAAAGGAGCCACAGGTTGGATTCGAACCTGGGCCGCCCGCGTTGAGGACTATAGCCTCCACATATGGGACGCGCGCACTAACCACTGCGCCACCAGCAACCCAACTTGTGAAAAATTTTAGCAAAAACAAAAATGTTGTGTATATATATATATTTTTTTTTTCAGTGTAATGCATGACTCTGTAGTAAACAAGTCCGGGTACACTTCAAACCATCAAACAAAGCAGATTTTGGTCCACCCCAAGGACAAAACTCCTAGACATCAGCACAGCAATGTTATACTGTATATGTTATCCAGTGCAATGAGGAATTCGGGATTTATAGATTGGAGAGACTAAAAAACCACTACACAAACAAATGGCACAGCATAGGAGAGCCAGCTCTTACGGACAGGATTCTACTGTCCATCTACATCTAAAGGGTACTGCTTTGAAGATGACAAGGTGCACATCCTGGCCAGGAAAGACTGTTGGTGTTAATGTAGCCATCTATGTTAAGGTGGTCTGAGACACCATGTATCACCACCACCCTACAGTACTGTTTTGAATTCTCTCTCAAAACAACTGAAGCCCCATTCCCACCTTGGAACATTTGATCCCAAAGACCCCGAGGCGAAAGGGGGTGTTAACGACTCAGCTAATGACTCTTATTTGACCATCCTTGATCATTATTGTGCTAATGATCCACAGAGGCTAATATTTCTAGCTCTGTCCACCAGTTAGTTGAAGATCTTGAAGACATTACTTGATGTCTCCACTGAAGGCTTCTTCAGTTCTTACCGCTCATAGCAAAGCCTTAATCTTTTATGTGTCTTTCTGTTCTTGTATCCTTGCAGGACGAGGTGGCCCACACAGTCACAGAGAGCAGAGTGTTACAAAACACACGACATCCCTTTCTCACGGTGAGAATGTTTTATTATACTTTCCTTAGTTTGTAAAATAATTAACCACTTGGTAGTATTTCAGTGCAGGAAAATTGCAGCTAAATGATGTGCTGTCTCAGTTTCCATTGGGCAAAACTGATATTGTAATAATTTTTCTTTCTGTGATATGAAAGAAAATTAGAAAGTTATACCAGATAAATGCAGTTTTAATGGACTCGACAGTTGTTTCTGCATTATTCAAGTCCTGTTAGAGCCCGATATGTAACAACTATCCGAAATGTAACAACGACCCGAAATGTTATAAAAAAAAATGTAATAAAACCCGAAATGTAATAACTGGTCGATAATGTAACAAAATGCTGAGCCCAAAACGTAATAACTTTTTGCCCAATTATTACCATATTAGGAGAAAACAAATTTTTTGCCTGCTCCATAATGTAATAACTGACCCAAAATGTAACAACTTGTTACATTTTGGGCAAAAAGTTATTACGTTTTGGGCTCAGCATTTTGTTACATTATCGACCAGTTATTACAAGCCCTGCAAAGTTTCTTTAGCCTATACAAGTAGCCTATATGTAAAGCTGATATATTTAGTATGACATTTTTAAGTTGTGTTTATGCACTTGTATGAATGGCAAACAATATGAAAATTTAAATTTGATCCAGATTGTGATTCATTTTCTGTGACACACGTCATACAGTGATCTTATTATGTCGTTTTTCTGGGAGAGAGAGAGAGAGAGAGAGAGAGAGAGAGAGAGAGACATACCCCAAAATAAATCTTTAAAAATAAAAAATGAATGAATAAGAGAGCAGCTTTTGTTCTCCTGTTTAGAAGAGGTCAAAATGCTCCAGCAACTCTTGTAGTATGAAGATCAACTTTATTAACAAGTTTTGACCTCTTCTAAGCCTTTCACTCTTCATGCACCTTGTTAGTTGGTGAAGTTGTGCCAGAAATTCCTCTGCTTCTTCAGTTCTCCACTTTAGAACATAAATGTGTTTTTGCTTCTAATCTGAGCTTTACCTCTTTATTATATGTGCCTCAGTCTGAGAGGGTGGGATATTGTTAAAACACAGACCCAAATTATCATTATTAAATTATTATTAATGTTTTTATTGTGTTGTATTAATATATGAAGGTCTTCAACTATTTACTTTAAATGATCACAGAAGCCGTTTACAAAACCTGTAAATGGTTCCATGTGTGCAGTAATGTCACTGCAGCAAATATCATGGGACATTTAAGCAGCAAAGCAAAAAACAGTTTTAACATTTTATAATTTGACAGGACAGAGGAAACTCTCCAGAGAGGACTGATTAAAAGTTCTCATCTAAAATACAATGTTGGACCCAGCTCTGATGGCGCTCAGTATTCGGGCGCGCACGCTGATGCAGCGACCGGGCAGTGGGTTTTCAGCATCCTGTTTTTTTTTTTTTTTTTAAACTTAGTTCTTATTTCAGATTCAAGAATTTATACAACAATATTCACATTTTTTTTGTTTACAGCTGTATCTATATGTTTACAAGGAGAAACACAATAATAAAAAAACAACAACAAGACAGATATAACTTAACTCTATCATAGGGTAAAAAAAAAAAATATATATATATACACATATATATATATGAACACATACACGAGGTGTAAAGAAAAATTCAGATAAATAATAACAACAGGAAGTAAGAGGCAAGGAGGGGATTCGCACGTGTGTGTGCATGTGTATGTCTTCAGTTTAGAAGCAGTACGGAGATGGCAGGGTTCCATCTTTTCATGAATGTTTCTTTCTGTAATCTCAGGGTGTATGTTATGCGTTCCATGTGGTAAATTTCCCGTACTTTCTCAGTCCACATACTATATGTCGTAGGGTCAGGTTTTAGCCATTTAATTGTTATACATTTAAGAGCTGCTGTAGTAAGTATTTGTAAAAGATATTTTTGCGCTCTACCATCAATGCCTATTGGTGTTAGGCCCAGTAGTGCCACAGTTGAATCTTTTGTAAACTTTTGATTGAATATCATTTCTAGAGCTTTAAAAACCTCCTCCCAAATTTTTTTTAATTTTGTACATGTCTAGAATATGTGAGTATGGTTGCCAATTTGTGTACCACAATTTCTCCAACATGTATTAGGGTATGCTGGGCCCATTTTAGCCACTATTACTGGCGTCCGGAAGAATCTCATTATTACCTTCCACTTGAATTCCCTCCATGAATTAGAATTGGTTACAAGATGGGCTTCAGTACATATTTCATCCCATGTGTCCTCTGGTATGTCTACATTCATTTTGGTTTCCCATCTTCTTTTTATCTGCAATGTATTATTCAAAGTCATACCTTCATTACCATACATGATAAAAACGACCAATAATCTTCTTACCCTCGTTTCCAGTTTGTAATTTTAACAGAAACTCCTCAATTGGAGTGGGCTCCAAGACTTTATTCCATTCTTTATGTTTAGTTAAAAATGTCCTTAATTGTAGAAGCATCCTGTTTTTGAGCGCTTTTGTGTAGTGTTGTGTCTGTCTCTGGAACACTGAAATCCTGTCTGCACAACAAATTTACCTCTGGGTACTAATAAAAAAACCTTGAACCTTGAAAACAAAACCATCCATTAAATTGTGAAGACATCTGAGGCTAATTAAAAGGACATTGATGACACCTGATCATTTTCCTCTCCTCCTCCTTCATAGGATCTCACCTTTTTATTGTTCTATTGTGAAATGCATACAGGGTTTCAAACTCGTTTATCCAAAGATATTGTATTTTATTGTATTTATTTTTCTTCTATGTGACCATTTTATTTCTGCAGACTCTGAAGTATGCCTTCCAAACTCATGATCGACTCTGTTTTGTAATGGAATACGCCAATGGTGGTGAGGTGAGACCTGAAACATACACAATACTGATGCAATTTTGTGTCAGCAGCTTGCTGTGCAAACTCAAAAACAGATCTTCTCCAATAACCAAGTGTTAAATTTCATCTGCTCTCGCCTTTTCAAGCTCTTCTTCCACTTGTCACGTGAACGAGTATTCACAGAAGACCGGGCACGCTTCTATGGTGCTGAGATTGTGTCAGCGCTTGAGTATCTCCATTCACGTGACGTTGTTTATCGTGATCTGAAGGTAATTACTTGTTTTATCAATAAGTAATAAAATAATAAGTATGCTACAGTTTAATGTGTGAATGATTACACAAGTCTGGCAAACAGCTTGGCATTTTGCATAGCAGCCTCTGCTTTTAGTTTATGACTGTGTGTGGTTAGAGGTGAATGCTGACATGTTGTATGAAGTGCTTTGAGTGGTCGGAAGACTAGAAAAACGCAATGCAAGTGCATTCCATAAATCATTTATCAATACAAAGAGTGTACGGCATTGGACATAATTGAGCTGAACCAGATTATTTTGTTTAGGTAATAAAAAACTAACAACAGCATCTTTTGATTTTGGGTCTCGTAACACATAACTCCCACAACTTGATCCAGTTCTAAAGGTTATTAGTGAACTGATTACACTTATTATAAGAGGTTATCATTTCTATGATTCTTAAGTGTAAGAATATCTTTTTATTACTTATAACACCTTTGATTTAAGTGACAGCACTGTATGAAGTTATTAAAGACACTTGTATTATACAAAAACATTTCAGATTTAGTGATCTACTCCTGGAATTAAAGTACTTTAAGCTGCACAGCTGTTTTGAAGAGACAGCCTCTTGTTGAATACTTGGATAATAATATATTATAACAATTACACCTTTAAGTATGCACAGACTCATTATAAATTTGCACTACTTCCATTCAGACAGTGCTGTACCTTGCCATGTAAATGCTGTATAACAGAGGTCTGCTCTATATTGGATAGGTCTCATTTTAATCTGTGATTTTAATTGTATATAGTTTTTTATTGTTGTACGGGGTAAATTTACATTTTATTAGTATATGTCTAATTTTTAATTGTAGGACTACGGCTTTAATTTTGATCTCTGTAAGGGTTTGTTTTACATTTCGTGCAGGTTAATAATCTATCTATCTATCTATCTATCTATCTATCTATCTATCTATCTATCTATCTATCTATCTATCTATCTATCTATCTATCTATCTATCTATCTATCTATCTATCTATCTATCTATCTATCTATCTATCTATCTATCTATCTATCTATCTATTAATTAGCAATAAAAGGTAAGGTTATTTGTGCAGCACATTTCATACAGAGGTAATGCAAAGTGCTTTACTAAAAAGATGAAAGAACACAGAAAAATATAAAGTGAAATTCACATGTAAGATGAAACAATGTTCACACTTAAATGGCTTATTGTCTGCAGTTTTCCTTTTTTTTAGTAATAGAATCGTTAAATTCTTCACACAGCTCAATCAGCAGCGTTGGTTCAGCTGTATAAAGAAAACGGCCCTCTAACTCTCCCCTCTCTGTGACTCATTTGATCGTCTTCTCATTCATCCATTCATTGGGGCTTCTAAAAAAACCTGGTGCATGCACAAAGCGAGGCTATGTAAGCCTGTCTAGAGTCAGCCTTAATTAGATAAGGCTGGATTGCATTCATGGAACGACTTGAGTCTTAATTGGGAGATGCCGATAGTTTCAGTCTGACGTTTTCAGGTGAGCTTGGCTTTCTTTAGCTACAGTGCATACGGAAAGTATTCACAGTGTTTCACTTTTTCTACATTTTGTTATGTTACAGCCTTATACCAAAATAGATTAAATTCATTTTCCCCTCAAAATTCTACACACAATACCCCATAATGACAAAGTGAAAAAAGTTTGTTTGAAATTCTGATTCTGATATGTACATTTTTTTTATTTATTTTTTTGCATCTTCAGCCAGATGCAACAGAATTTTGTTCTACTGTGTACCTCTCTGCTCTACATTTAATTTTAGTCAACTGAGGAACAAATGTGTCAGAGCAATTCGTAATGCTAAGTCAGGCTACTTTGTTGATCCATATCGGTTTGCACTAGTAATCCAGCAAAATGGAAAACAATTAAAGACCTTAATCATTGGCCTACCTTCTCTTTGCCCCAGCGTCTCTCTATGAACTTTGTCCTTGTCTCAGATAAAGAACAAATCTGTGACAATTTCAATCGAAATTTTAGCCAAAATCCTAGAAAAGCTAATCAACCTTTAATGATGTCACTTTTTCTCTGTGCACTCTATTCTAAACACAAATCAATCTGGCTTTAGACCTGGGCATAGCACTTTGACATCTGCATGTAAGGTGGTAAATGATCAAATCTGTTCAATTGATACCAAAAGGAAACCTGTATTGCCCTGATTATTGATTTGTCAAAAGCATTCGATACTGTGGATCATACCATTCTTCTATATATATTATATATATATATTCCCCTCTGGCTCAAATTGGTTTTGATACAAATGCATGTAAATGGTTTCACAATTATCTTACTGGCAGAACTCAAGCCATAGTTGCTGATGATCATCAATCTGGTTTCTGTGAAATTACAAAAGGTGTCTAACAGGGCTCAATGTTAGTTATTTTGTTCACATTGTATATTAATGACTTGGGCTTGATGGTTAGACTGCTCTTTTCATTGTTATGCAGATGACACTGTAATTCATTCATCAGCATCCTCTATAGACAAAGCGCTATAAAATTTAGAGTCCAATTTTTTTGCTATCCAACAGGCTCTATTTGGACTTAAACTTTTTTTAAATCCGGATAAAACAAATGACATGATCTTCACCAGATCCCAGCTGAAAAATTCTTTAAGTGTTTCTATTAGAACAATAACTGGGGCTCAAATTCAAAAGGTTCCATCCATGCTATATATATCTGGGTATCTAGTTAGATGATAAATTATCTTTTAAAACTCATGTTGAAGAACTGACTAAAAAGCTTAAAATAAAATTGGGTTTCTTCTTCAGAAAAAAGAAGCAGTAGATATCAGATTGTACAAGCAACTTTCTTATCAGTACTTGATTATGGGCACATAATTTACATGCATGCTGCTGCACATACTCTTCAGCCCCTTGATGCAGTATATCATAGCTCACAGAAGACAGTTTTAGGACACATCACTGTATTCTTTATAACGAGGTGGGATGGACATCACTTTCCACTAGAAGGGAACATCATTGTCTCTCCCTTATTTATAAAGCCATCCTAAATAAACTGGCTTTTTTATTTATCCTCATTTATTAATTTTAGGGATATTGAATACCTTACTCGATCTCATGACTGCATCGTTCTCAATACTCCTTTCATGAGTACAGACCTGGGTAGAACTGCTTTCTCATATTATGCTCCCTATAAATGGAATAAGCTTCAGGCCTCCCTTAAACTGGACAATCTTGTAACTCTGCAGCACTTTAAACTTTTATTGAGTGAAAAGTTGTCTGAGGAATGCTCTTGTTTTTCCTGATGGGTTTTGATTGTGTTTTATACAATGTCTTGTATTTTGTTGTATTTATGCTATGTATTTATGTTTAAATGTTATTACAGGGCACCATTGCAAAAGAGAGTTCTGCTCTCAATTGGTTTTCCATGTTTAGATAAAGGTCATATATATAAAACAATACTTTAGTGTGAACAGTTTAAGATAAAAGTTCATCTCTGCACATGGTTAAGGAACACCAGACTATTACCTAACCCATCTCATGATCAAAAGATCCATTATCTACATTTGATAAAACACCTTATCAATCCTGAACCTGTGCAAGCTCTGAACCTGTCTATTTATCCATGATAATTGGTCTTACATTTAATGTGTATGTTATTTTATTCTCTTTCAGCTTGAGAATTTGATGCTGGACAAGGATGGCCATATCAAAATCACAGATTTTGGTCTTTGTAAAGAGGGGATTACCCCTGATGCTACAATGAAAACCTTCTGTGGAACTCCTGAGTATCTGGCACCTGAGGTAAGTAGTGGATTAAAATAACACAACAACAATAATTACAGCTACGAGTTTATGATTTCTGCTGAGTTGGGCACAGGCAAAACATTGAAATTTGAAAGAAATGTTTTAAACGCAATATATTTTACAGAATTCAGCATTTTCCTCATTATTGAAGTTTTTTCAGTAATAGGTAAGGGCTTGTGTTTCAGCAAGGGTAAGGTTCAGTTCCTCTAACACAAGAAGATTTTTCCCACCCATGAACCCCAAAGTGTGTTGAGTGACCTAATTAAGTGCTTTGCTTGATTCCATCCATTCGTTCATTGTCTTACGCTTATCTTGGGCCGGGACAAAGCCACAGGAATGGTAAATGGACTTGAGCTTGTATAGCGCTTTTCTTCTGCACTTTTACACTACAGGTCACACCTACCCAATCACACCCATGCACACACTGAAAGTGACCATCAGAAGTAACTACCGTATTTTCCACACTATAGGGCGCACTGGATTATAAGGCGCACTGTCAATGAATGGTCTATTTTTGAACTTTTTTCATATATAAGGCGCACCGGACTATAAGGCGCATTAAGCGCAAAAGGCGCATTAAGCGAAACAAAACAGTCAGATAAGTCAGTCAGTCAAACTTTATTAAACACGTTCACAATAAATCTCAAAATTGTTCAGTTATAACGCGTAAAAGTTCATTCCTCGTCCACAAATCCATCAAATTCTTCATATTCAGTGTCAGAGTTTAACAATTGGGCGATTACGGCATCCAGCATGCCCGGATCCCTCTCGTCATTATCCGAGTCAGTGTCAGTGTCGTTGCTGTTACCTGGCAGTTCAGTGACGATTCCGGCCTTTGTGAAAGCTCGGACCACAGTTGAGACTGATACCTTAGCCCAGGCATCCACGATCCATTGGCAGATAGTGGCGTAAGTCGCCCGGCGCTGTCTCCCTGTCTTGATGAATGTGTGTTCGCCTTCTGTCATCCACTGCTCCCACGAAGCTCGCAGTTTAGCTTTGAACGACCTGTTGACACCAATATCTAGCGGCTGGAGTTCTTTAGTTAATCCACCCGGAATGACGGCAAACTCCGAATTAGTTTGCTTCACTTGGTTTTTAAAAGCATCGGTGAGATGGGCGCGCATGGAGTCGCGTGTCGTAAGCGTGTCTCCTGACAGGTGCCATGTTGGGGTCTTTATACACACACACTGTAATGTTATGGTAAAGCACGTGCAGTATGTATTACTCCGCGACGCTCCTGACTCTACGGTAGCCATAAGAACCAGAATTAATCCATATATAAAGCGCTCCGGATAATAAGGCGCACTGTCGTTTTTTGAGAAAATTAAAGGCTTTTAAGTGCGCCTTATAGTGCGGAAAATACGGTAATCCCATTCATACACATTCATACGCCACTGATGAAGCAGCGGGAGAAACTTGGGGTTAAGCGTCTTGCCCAAGGACACATTGGAAATGTTGCTGCGGGATCTGGGGATTAAACCCCCGACCTTCCGCTTAAAAGACGACCAACTTAACCAACTGAGTCACAGCTGCATGAGGGTAAGCTAGTTGACCCACACGTCCCTCTCTCCAACAACATTGTTACAACTCCTCCTGAGACCTTTCCAGAATTTTCAGGATCTATTCTTCTTTATTACTTGAATACAGTGAGTGCGTTTACATGGACTTGAGTATCCCGATTATGAGCCTTATCCCGGTTTTGATCATATTCCGGATATGGCGTTTATATGCACAGAGAGAAACCTGATTATTCATATCCCTGTATACATGATCAACAATAGTATCCCGGTTTCTGATTACTGCATCTTATTTGCGCAGGCGTGATGTTTATTTTTTACTACAACACAAACCGCGGAACTTTAGAAATCTGAGAAACATGAGAATACTGTGGTTTATATTGCGGGTTTATTAAATGCCAACAAATAGGTGCCGTGCCGGTCCCAATCTGGTAGGTTCCGTATCTTGTTCCGGCAGGATCTGGCACAAATTAAGCACTGTTTAACAGCAAATATTAAACATGCCCTCAACTCTGGTTGTCAGTCTGCCACTGCCACTGCATAAGGGAGCAATGGGTGATGATACGCAATCGTGACTGGTGGGACAGGGTCGTAGTAATATTTCTTGTAGCCTGTCCAACATGACCAGATATAGCCTACATTACCAATTTAAATCTTTGGTAATCCTTGGCTATATTCTCGAAGTAGCCTAATTTACGCCACATAGTGCAAATAAAAAAATGAATTATAACAAAAATATCCCTTTAATTTACCCCTTTATGAATCCAAAATAAACTAAAAGTCCCAAACAAACGAAATATGCAATATGATCTACGAAAGTTCAGTTTAAATTGTCTTTTTAGTCCACAGAAAAAGAAGGAAGCCATCCGCCGACGCAGCCGTTCGCTGATCCAAAACAAACTCAGCCCATCCAAAAAATTACAATAAATTAACAAAATAATCCAACAAAGGTAGTCGATCGATCACTGGTATACCAGAAGACAAAAGAACAAAAAAAGAAGCGATCTCACCAGGGTAGGAGGATGAATAATCCGGTCGGTCCGACCGTCTTTTTCTCAGCCCCGCCATGCGTATCCGTCGCGGGCAAGGAGACGCGGAGGGAACCTTTGGTCTATCTTCAGACATTTTCACAGCCGTTTCAGCGCTCTTTTCTTTCATTATCCAACACTTTTAAACCAAACAGACTATGAACATAACAGCAGCTGCAGCAACGTTTTCCTGGCGCTTCACTTTTCGTTATTTTCCCCCGCGGAACTCTGATTCTCCTCCTTTCCGCTGCGGCCCCATCCTGCACTTATTACCTCGGCCATATTCATCATAACACCGGTTGATTGCCCACACATAGGCCTACATCATTCGTCTCAGGATTCATTTAGGCTTTTATTGATTTTTTAATTTTTTTTGAGGACGTTGCGGGCCGGTTGGGGTCGTAGCCTATTTATTCTGCCCATGTGGGCTCTATACTATAGCCTACCTTCAATTATATTTATTTTTTTATTAGCGAAACACAAAACTTATTCCTCGCTCCGGAATAAGACGCTCTAGTTGCCGCTGTCATGTTTGTTTTGCGTGTACGTCACTTGGCTGAGTCCGCGCCTGCGCAGGTGTCGGCAGTTGTCAGAAACCGGGGTAAGGCGTATACATGGCACAGTATCCCGTTTTCTTTCGGAGTTCTCCAGGTAGCAAAACCGGGTTTCTCAAAACCGGGATAAGGGCGTATCCCGGTTTCTGGAATCGGGATATGATGTTTACATGCACAAATACAAAAACGGGATACTTAAAACCCCAATCAAAACCGGGATACTCAAGTCCATGTAAACGCACTCAGTGTTTCTACAATGTACTTGAAATTAAAATTGAGAAAGATGCTGTTACAAAGTTGACTGATTATTACTGGTTTGACAATATACGATATAGGGTTCCAAGTCAAGCTAGGATGGATTGAGGGAAACATGAGGGAAAACATAGCTTCATTCCCTTATCCATGGAATGGTTGTTGGTTTACAAGTCATGAGAAGACCGGTTCTGCCTTAAAAAACAATGACTTTTTCAGGATTAGTAAACTAGGACCAAAACGACCAGGATTTTGAAAGACATTCTTGGATACCAAAGTGAACGACAGACTTTCATACTACTGTGCAACCCAGCTTCTTATATTGTTTCCAATAAAATATGCTACCATGTCAAGTGACTTACTCACACTTTCTTCGTTTTGTAAGGTGTAAGACACTCTTAATGTGTGTAAAAGGGTGAATGGGTATTGTATTCTTATATATTGTAATATTGTATTCCAAATACCTTGTTTTGTCTTTTATTGTACTAACATGCCGTCCAAGTTTCTCAGCTTATTAGTGTGAGAGCTGCAGCTCTCACACTTATGTTATCTTCGCTCTTTATTTTTATATCTTATTATTATTATTATTATTATTATTATTATTATTCTGCCGTTTTTTGGCTTGTATCTCCTCCTATACGGTTTGTGCTAGAAACATGGTTCCAACTGGAAATGGTAGAGTTTGGTGAGGAGAAGTGCGCTACTACTTTTATTGATGCTACAATGGTACAGTGATTTTATATGAATATTTTAAACTGTAAAAATATGAATTGAATCCTATGGGACGCATTTTTGAAAGCTCATAACTCAAAAACTAAAAGTGCTAAAGTACTCAAACCTCGTAATATGGTCCCTAATGGTAAAATGTTTAACATGCTGAACGATAGTACTCATAGCGCCACCATGTGGTGAGATATTAAGCGTTTTGCTTTCAATGCTAATAAGTTGCTACCAGTTAGCTGTATGAAAATAATATTCGCACAGCGTGTTCCTTGGATGCTACTGATCATTTGCCGCGCTGCAACCTAGGGTCAATTCAGAAGTTCATCACTCTATATTTTTCAAAATATGTATAATCAATTAACTACTGTAACTCATCGAGCCTTTACCCAAATCATACCAAAATTGGTACAGCCATTGGTGAGATACTTCCCACCTTACAAATCGAATTTCATAAAGATCACTTAAAGGGTGTGCCCGTGAGGACAGTAAACGTTTTACTGTAATCAGTACTGTAGGCAAAACATTTTCTATTTCGCTAAATGTTTGATCAAACTTCACCAAATTTGTGAACAGCCCTCAGGAAAGCATCAGGATATTGTATGATTATTTTCAGAATTTTATGATCAAATTTTGAAAATTTGATGCATTTAAAGCTTAAAAGAGTTTTCCCCATGTGATGTCATTGCCTCATGTAGTGAAAGCGCATGCTGAGTCTTTGTCTTTACTGTGGCGCTTAGGCTGATGGCAAGTCCACCTAACTCGAAGATACTGGGTTCAATTCCCGAGAAAACACATAAGCTCCTCACTAACATGCAGACTCCTGGTCGTGTGTTGTGAGGGCTTTTGCTTTTCTCAACACTTAAATGTTTGAGTGATTTTAAATGAACTTTAGAAATATTAAATATCAATTGGAGCAGGTCCTGAAAGCTGATATCTCAAAAAGTAAAAGTGCTATAGTATTCAAACTTGGCCATATGGTTACTTGTTGTATGCTCAATATACTCATAAATGATCCTATAGCGCCACCATCTGGTCAGTCATCAAGAGTTTTGTTTTCAGGGCTCATAACTCGTTTACCATTAGCCTTAGGGAAGTAATATTTACACAGCAGGTTTTTGATCATGCTGATTGTTTGCTGTGCTGCAAGCTGTATTCAATTTAGAAGTTCACTACTCTCTATAGTTTTGATACTTATGTCCAACATTTTGAAAATAAAAGTGTTTTAAGTTTAAGATCTTAAAAAAAGTTTTTCCAGTGTTTTGTCATTGACTCATATTGTGGTATGGTTTGATGGTGTCTTGTCTTCTCCGTAGCTCAGTGGGCAAGACTGCTACCCAGGTAATCCGATGATTGTAGGTTCGATTCCCGAGGGTATTTCTAGATCTCATTTATGATAGGAACTTGTTCCTGTTGTGTCAACAGTCATCGATGTAGATGTTCACTGCTATCTTTTTAACATATACTTTCCACATTTTGAAAATAAATGTCTTTTAAGTTTAAGGTTAAAACAAAGCTTTTCCAGTGTTTTGTCATTGCCTCATCCTGTTGTATTGCTTGATGATGTCTTGTCATCTTTGTGGCTCACTTGGTAAAACTGCTACTTAGGTGATCCGATGGTCGTAGGTTCGAATCCTGAGAGAAGCAGATTATGTTATGAAAACTGCACATGGTAGCTTAACCATGCTCTGCAGCTCTCACACTGAAATTTCTTCAGGAATTTCCCATTCTAGTTTTGAATTTACACTTGTAAAAAATACAGTTTAAGAGAATATTTATTTTCTGATAGTGGATCGTTCTCATTCTTAATCATTTGAGACAAAATATGAACTCTTAGTCTTTATTTTTACTGCTTGATAAATTCACACACTGATGGCAGAGGCTGCTACTGTATGTGTGCTAAGTGTCCATCAGTATTATAACTAATCCATTCATACACATTCACACTGCTGACAAAGCAACAAGAGTAATTTGTGGTTCAGTGTCTTGCCCAAGGACACATGGACATGTGACCTGCAGGAGCTTGGGATCAAAACCCTGACTTTGTGGTTGAGAGACAACTTTACCACAGAGCTACAGCCACTCACAATCCACGATTGTGAAGACAATGACTTTTCCAAACTGTTGCATTTCAAACTAACAGGAAGTGATATGTCAAAACTGAGAAGAATGTAGGTTTCAGTCAGAAGAGTGTAGTGTTTCTGACCGTATTAACACCAACGAAATCACCACACTTGGACAGGTTTCATGCTGCTTTATTGCACACCTTTCCGGTAACCTACACCTTACGCTCTGTCTTAACGTCATCACGTATAACACCACACGTGAGGTACACTACATCCCTCCCTTTCTTATATGATGACTTGCATCACAACTACATAACAAAAAAATAATAATTACTCAGGTACTCAATTCACTATTCCTGTTGTTGATAATAACATATAAATCCTGAAGTATCAAATTAAACTTCCCATCTTGTCTTCTTAGCATATCAACATTGCAATAACATCTCTAACATTCAATACTGAAATAATATTTCTGAGTATTCACTTACTGTACCCTGTATTAGTATTCAGTGCAACTGCATAGTTAAAGGGATACTTCACCCATTTGCATTAAGCTTTGTATCATTAGAAACCTGGTAGTATTTTTTAATGGTCGTGCATCTGGCCCTCATTTTGCCCTGAGACGAGAAAACTGCTTATTCCTTCTGAAAAGGAGCCTCCGATGACGCAAAAATCGTCATTTTGCGTCATCGGAGGCTGCTGTGGTTAGCAGGGGTGAAACTACATCGCTAGTTCCTCATGTTTTTTTGACCACTGAAGCTACAGGCCTATCACAGATCAGTGGGCGGGACCTTACTGCCAGAATCGAAACTTAACGTCCGCCATATTGCTTGGAAGCTATGCTAACAGACTCTATGGAGAAAGCTGATAAGGACCGAGTCTGGCAAAAAAAAGTATGTTTCAACTTTAAACTGATGTGGATTTTGAAAGTCTTGTGCTCGAATCGGATATTTGTGGCTCTTTCTATGAGCCGCAATATAGCTGCCAGGTGCCTTCTGCAGACAGACAGTGGCTGTGAGACAGTGAGCCTGACCCGGACTCGAGCTGGGTGTCTCTATGGAGAAAGCTGATAAGAACCGAGAATGGCGAAAAAAGTATGTTTCAACTTCAAACTGATATGGATGAAGGGGATTTTGAAGGTCTTGTGCTTGAATCGGATGTTTGTGGCTCTTTCTACGAGCCGTAATATAGCGGCGAGCTGGCTGCTGGTGCCGACAGGCAGGCTAGCTAGCCTAGCTGGCTAGGTCCGTGGCTGTGAGAAGGAAGAAGAAACTGGGGCAGACTTGTGTTGTCGGTGCTGTCACTGTTTGCCTATGGACACAGACATAGAGTCCATTTTCTGCCATGAATTTCCATGATGCCAATTCCTTCTGGAAGAAATCTCGGAATCAGTTGAGAAAACGGCCGTATGTGTTGTTGTAAATGTCCGTGAGTAATGCTGCATTCAGGTGCTGCTCGGGTGGTCCAATTTTCCGAGTTGTGAAGTCGTTCTTCCGACTTCCCAACTCGGAGAAATCTTATTGTCAAAAGTTATGTTTAAGCAAAAAGTTGATGTGCAAATACGTGCATGAATAAAAAGTAAACCAAAGTTAACAAACCACAAAACCGACTTGAGCAGGTGTTTCATGTGCATTTTACAACTCGGAATCAAATTTTTACGATACCACGTGAATGCACCTCTCCTTTAAGCGGGAGTGTCCTGCGGTGCTGTGCATTCTGGGAGTTGTTGTCTTTCATCTACATGAGCCATGCCTTTTCTCGGTCAAGAAGGTACCTACTTCAAAAATGATATCACATTTCTACAACATATATGACCCAATTTCACTGCAGATTCAACGGGTAAAGTATCCCTTTAACATAAAGTCGGGCTCAAACAGAAATAAAACAAAAATAATTTGTACCCAGAAACATATCTGAAAGGTTTCCTTCCAGATAACAATAACCACATTTTAGTTTAAACAAAACTCATGTTTTCTTTTCACTTTTGTATTTAAACAAGAACATAACCTGAATGGCGAGGGGTGGACTACCCTGCCATTAAGACAAATGCCGGGGATCATTCTGCCCCATTATGGCAATGTCTGTCTAAGTGATAGTCCACAAGGTATGTTGGCACTCTCCTTGCTCTCTGAGGTCTAATGTCCTGTTGAGGGGTTTCAACTGGAGCTGTGCCAGCAGGTTGGGTGTCCAGCCTCTCTCTGGCCACACAGGGTTAGGGTTACGGCACAACTGTCTCTAGTTCAGGTTGAACCCACCGCTTCACAAGTGACACATGACACATCATCTCCTTGCCATCCTTTTCAAGAATAACTGAGCATCCTTTTCGGTTCACAACAGTGTTAGGGTCTCGTTCAAATGGTGTAGAAACTTTGTTTCGTTTTTGCTGTCGGAGCAGGACTTTGTCGCCCTGCTTCACTGTGCTATCTTTTTCTCTTCTGACTCTGTCCGCATCTACACGTCCCTTCTCCTATCTTGCAGCATCAGTCCTCGCCTGCAGGGGGCAGCTGGTGGTCCTTCAACAGTTCAGGAAGCTTGGTTCTGATCTGGCGATTGAATAGGAGCTCTGCTGGACTGTGTCCTGTGACACAGTGAGGGGTGCTGCGGTAAGCCATAAGGAAAACATCTAGCTCACTGCGCCAATCCTTGCCTTCAGCATGAGCTGCGTGTATGGCTTTACAGAGTGTCCTATTCTGTCTTTCAACTTCACCATTTGCCTTAGGCCAATATGGTGTGATACGGCGATGTGTGATTCAGCTCTCCTGTAAATACATTTTGAACTCCTTTGACAGAAACGGATTGCCGTTGTAAGTTACTATAGTCTCTGGTATTCCATGAGTTGCAAACAAACATTTGATTATGTTTGCTGATGTTGGACTCCTGAGGATATCAATGCTCACCCATCTGGAGTAGTAATCTGTCAGTACAAGAAGATGGTCTCCTGAAGGAAATGGTCCACACATGTCCATAGCAAGTGTCTGCCAAGGTTTAGCCGGGAGCTCTGACCTTGCGGTAGGGACATCCTGTGAAGTTGAGCTGTTGAGTTGACAAGCATGACATGACTTCACTAACTCTTCTACTTCACGATCAATTCCGGGCCACCACACTTTAGTTCTCAATCTTTGTTTTGTCTTGACTATTCCTTAATGTCCTTTGTGTGCTAAAATCAGCGTCTGGCGTCGTGCAGTCTGAGGAACAACAATCCTGGAACCTCTCAACACTATTTTCCCAACAGTGGAGAGCTCAGTTTTAACAATGTGAAAAACAGGGTCACATTTACTCTAGTCACCAGTCTTGATACAGCTCCGTAAGGTAGCTAATGTGTGATCCTCTGCTGACAAATCCTCCATCTGTCGTGGTGTGAAAGTGTGTGGCACGAAGCTACGACGTAGACATGATCCTCCATGGTGCCACACTGTACTGGCGGATTGAATGAGAGACGCAACAGCGAGTCAGCTGCATTCTGTGGTCCTGGCTTATACATGACCTTGAATCTGTAGGGCTGCAGCCGCAAAGCCCACCTTTCAATTCTCGCTGGCGGTTTGGACTTTGGTGAGTAGATAGTCTCAAGAGGCTTGTGGTCTGTGACCATTACAAAGTCTTTTCCGTAGAGAAACGTGACATTTCTAACATGCCCACACAATGGCGAGGGCTTTTTTTTCAGTCTGAGAGTAGCTTCGCTCTACATCAGACAAGGCTCGACTGGCATAATAAACAGGCTTATGTGTTCCGTCACTTTGTTTTTGGCTCAATATTGTGCCTAGTCCCACTGGACTAGCATCCACAATTACATGCGTCTCCGCATCCTGGCTGAAATACGACATTACATGGGAACTGGCCAGCTGTCTCTTGAGTTCTACAAAAGCTGTCTCCTGCTCTGATCCCCATGTCCATTTGCAGGACTACCTCGTGAACCTCCTCAGTGGTTCTGATGTCGTTGTCAGATTAGGGATGAACCTACCACGGTAGTTTACAAGCCCCAAGAAACTCCTCACCTCAGCTGCATTTGTTGGACGACGTGTGTTTTCCACTGCCTCAATCTTTGACTGAGCTGCTCCTATTCCATTTTTGGACAGTACATGACCCATGAATTCAAGTTGTGACATTCTGAATTGGCACTTTTTGCTGTTAACTGTCAATTGTCTCTCTTGCAGCCGTTGCATGACTTGTTACACTCTTTCATCGTGTTGTTGAATGGTTACTCCTGAAACAAACAATCCTGTCATCAGATATGTTGTGCTCTCCGGGGATGCCTTGTAAGACTTGTCCGATAATGTGTGTGTGATGAATGTAGTGAGCAACCTGGACTCAGGCATCAGTTCTATTTGATGATTTTTTTTTTTATTTTATATACTTTATTAATCCCCGCACACACACATGCACAAACAGTGTGCGACATGTCCAACACGACCTGTGGACATGCATTAATGGAGAGATGTCAGAGTGCGGTGGTAGCCCACAGGAGGCGCCCCCTGAGCTGGTGTGGGTTTGGTGCCTTGCTCAAGGGCACCTCGGCAGTGCTGGAGAAGTGGCCTGGAACCTCTCCAGCTACCAGACCAACTTCCATATTTTGGTCTGCATCGGGACTTGAACCGGCGACCCTCCGGTTCCCAACCCAAGTCCCTACGGACTGAGCTACTGCCGCCCCTTGAGATCCAACTTTGAAAACACTGTGGCTCGTGTCATGTCCTCCAGTATTTCATCTGTGATGGGGATAGGGTGCCTCTCTCGCACTATAGCTTAATTTGCTTTGCGTATGTCCACACGCAATCTCGGATCTTTCTTACCATGCACCACGACTAACGGAGACACCCATGGCGTTGGCCTGCTTACTATTTCAATGACATCCATCTCCTCAAGTTGTTTGAGTTTCTCATCCACTTGTTTTCTAACGCTGAATGGTATTCTGCAAACAGGCAGGGCTACTGGCTTTACACTGCTATCCACATGCAGCTCCAGCTGGAAATCCTTAAGTTTGCCTAAACCTTGAAAACAGTCTTTGTATTTCTTCTGTAGCTCAGCTGTAAAAACTACTCTATCTTTTGGTTGGAAAGCGTACACCTGTTCAATAGGGTCAATATGAAGCAGTCCCAACTTAACAGCAGTCTTTCTTCCCAGCACACATATTCGTGCTTCTTTGATCACTTGAATTTTTGCAGTGACAGTTTTCGATTCCTCACTTGGTTTGAAATCAGCCGAAAAAATCCCTCTTACATGGAGTGGTGTTGTTGAGCCAAATGGATAGACTCGGTTCTCTGGACGCTGTAGTTTGATGTCACTTTTAGACTTCAGCTGTTTGAACGTGGACTCAGTTACAATGTTTCACGAAGCCCCCGAGTCAACATTTCCACCTGCTGATCATTTATTAGCAATGTCAGTGTTCCATCTACAGCACTATCACTGACTGTAAATACATGGTCATCTTCACTGTCACTGTGACCAGTCTGTGAATCTGTGGTTGTGACTCTGTTAACTTTATGTGTTTTCTTCGTTTAACACATTATGGCAAAATGCCCTTCTGTGCCATAGTTATTGCACTTTTTATTTTTAGTTATTGTGCATTCACAACTCAGGTGTCCTTCACGCCCACACCTGTAACACTTCATGCTGTGCCCATCACGTGGTGGATGATCATTTGTTGTGGAAAATCTGGGTTTTACCGTTTTCCCCCTCCCTCTTCCAGGTTTTTTTTCCACTGCATTGACAGTTAATTTCTCCATTCTTGCAGCTTGTTGATCCTCTGTCTCCATTGCCCTTGCGATTTCTTGAAGCCCTAAAAGTTTCAAATCTTTATCACACAGCAGCTGTCAGCGCAGCGTGTTTGAAATGCACTTGTCAATCACTTGATCCTGTATGAAATCATCCTTATTATCCCCGAACTCACATGTTCCTGCCAGTTTCTTTAATCTGCTCACAAAACTGTCCATTGACTCTCCTTGAGCTTGTTCTGTTTGTCTAAATACATGTCTCTCATAGGGGATGTTTTTGTGAGGAGTGAAATATTCATTCAATCTGTCTACCGCTCCATCATAGTCAGCGTCATCTGCCGTGTCATCCAGCGTGATGAAGATATCCTGAACTTCGGCTTCTGCTAAGTGTAGCAGTAAATCCCTTTTCCGTGCAGCCTCACGGATTCCCGACGCGGCTAAATAGAGTTTAAAACTATTTATCCACTTCTGCCAGCGACCACGGACATTAGCCAAGTCCCTGGTCACATCAAAAGGAGCTACCGCCGGTAAACTTAGCGCCATGCTTATTCCGTACGTCTGTTTTTCTCCTTTTCAACAGATTAAACTTCATGCACTGGTAGAAGTTAGGCTACTCGTGCACAACACCTCAGTCCATTTCAAATCCTCGTTGCCATTTGTAGTGTTTCTGACCGTGTTAACACCAACAATATCACCACGCTTGGACAGGTTTCATGCTGCTTTATTGCACACCTTTCCGGTAACCTACAGCTTACGCTCTGTCTTAACGTCATCACGTATAACACGTGAAGTACACTACAAAGAGTCTGCAGTTTAGTTTTATGCACCTAATATATAGGGGCTTAAGGGCTGGATATTCATAAACAAGACTCCTCCATTGTTCAGAAATCTTAATAAGGCAAATGTCTGTATCTCAGGTCCTAGAGGATAATGACTACGGCCGGTCTGTGGACTGGTGGGGTCTGGGTGTGGTCATGTATGAGATGATGTGCGGCCGTCTGCCTTTCTACAACCAGGATCATGAACGATTGTTTGAGCTCATCCTTATGGAGGAGATTCGCTTCCCCAGGAACCTGTTGCCCGAGGCCAAGTCACTACTTGCTGGCCTCCTCAAGAAGGACCCTAAGCAGAGGTATCTGAGAGGGCTGATCTTTTGTTAGTTGCGTATGGAAATGTACTTCATATGAACACTCATGAGATCTTGTTGTGACTGACAGGTTAGGTGGAGGTCCCAATGATGCCAAAGAAGTAATGAATCACACATTTTTCATCACCATCAACTGGCAGGATGTAGTACAGAAGAAGGTAAGATGTCATGAGGCTATCACTATAACGCATTTTATCATTCCTGACTTTTCTTAAATACCAACTGCATCTTTTGCCTTCAGCAGCTCATAACATCCATACCTATTGAGAAATGCAGTAGGGGTTGTGAACTGTGCTGCTGGAAATAAGAGAGACAGAATAACAAAAACAGTTTATATTCACCTGTCACCTGTTTGTTTTAGTATTATAGTAACATAAGAATGTAGGGGACGCAGATGTAAGTCCTGTGATGTGACTGGCGTATATACACATTGCAGTTGCATCGTTTTATGGAGCCCTATTTGCTATTCTGAACATAAATCTACCAACACACGTTGTTGCTTTGTGTCAACTGTTGGTGGCAGTAATGTGTGCTCTTAAAAACCTTAACAAAGTAATACACTTGGTTGATCTCTAGATACTTTTAAGTTTAATGCAATTATGAGAGTTCAGTTCTTGCTCTTAATAGAATGTTTGAATGCACACAATGGCTGCACACCAAGAAGCTCCAATTTGAACAATATATTGATGTGTGAAAAGTTGGTCCGAAACGTCACTTATCAATAAATTCTTCAAACAGGAGCTTCTTGTTTGCTTTTCTTTACATTTTAGTACTACTACATAATAGTACTACTATGTACTAACTATCTATGTAGCACTGTGTGCCCAGTGCTCAAAGACTATAGACAAACAATTCTGGCCGCATCATGGACTTTTTTCTACATAAACTAAATGTATAAATCATGTTTATTCTGTTATATAGCCAGTTTATCAACATTATTCCCTTCCCATGTCAGCTCACCCCACTCTTCAGACCACAAGTGACATCAGAGACAGACACCCGTTACTTTGATGAGGAGTTCACAGCCCAGACTATTACTCTTACTCCTCCAGACAAGTGTAAGTATCCTCTGACTGGTCAACTTTTAGGTCTGGACAAGCACTGTGTGAGCATTTGCATGACTGAATTCTGGTGTCTTGTTCTTACAGATAATAGGTTGGACTGCGAGGACCCAGGTCAGCAAGCCCATTTCCCCCAGTTCTCTTATTCTGCTAGCATAAGAGAGTGAAACATCGCTGCCCCATAGACCCACATCAACACACACAAAATTAAATAAGGCATAAACACCTTGGTCAAATCCCTTTCATCTAAAAAATGCCTTTTACCTATATCCTTGACAAAGTTTTAGTCCCATCAGTATCTAAGTGCCTGGACTTATTGTTCTAGAAAAGCCTTATTTGTCTACACTACATACAAAGCCAGGGAACACTGGCTGAATCAAACTGGAGTACCTTTCATAGTAATGGGTCAGCTTTTTTGGCCAGCACAATGTGAGAATATCCGGAATACATAATCTATCAGGAGTCCATAGTACCTTTGGTGGCCTTTAAACAGCTTCCGCTGCTTTTTCAGGCTGTAAACCTCAGATAATCTTAAACACTATCCTTTTACGTCTTATGAGAAACCTTAACAGTTCACGATTGTTCCAAGTGCTCTTCTTCAAATCTATGAACTAGCCGTTACCAAGGATGACAGGTTTAAGGGAGGAAGAAGCATGATGTTGATGTTTTTTTGTTTTTTGTTTTTGCTAGGTGTGTATGTGGATATTCTTGTTTTTTTTTGTTGTTTTTAAGAGAATAGTGGCAAGATACCCAACCTGTATGTCTATATTTAGGCCAGTGTGTCAGTGACAGCATGAGCTTTGGTGTGTGTGCCTTTATAAAACAATTTTCAAGTATACAGTACATCAGCAAAAATGGCTGAATTCTGATGACACGATGATCAAAGTGTCTCTGGGAAAAAAAGAAGCATTGACAAAGTGAAATATGTGGTGTCTGAGAGTGAGACTTGTGTCATAATTATATGTACCTCTTATGTGATCATATAGTTGATGATCAAGTCAACATTTGTCAGTTAAGAATATTTCTTATCAAATTTATTGTACTTGTTTTTCGACTTTTTTTGTTAAATGAAAATAAATGTTATCCCCAAAGTAAAGAACCACTAAATGCCCAGTAATAACTCATCTTCTCATATTTTACCTGCTGGAGACTATACATGTTAGTTAATTATAGAGAAATAGCAGACCTTGGATTTCCATTATTGACCAATCAGAATCAAATATTCAATATGTATATAAGATGTAAAATCTTCCTGGCTTTTGTGTATGTCATCTTTTGCTTCTTTGTTGTTCTGTTTGCTGTCTCCGGACATCCAAACTGTGCTGCATTTCACTCATATCTGAGGTGCTTAAAAGATCTTCCAAGGAGGAGCATGAACATGGTCCATCTTGAGATAGTTTTTGAGTGCAATTGTGACATTCAAGGATGCGCTTTAATTATTTTGGATTCTCTTATCTATATTAGTTATCACTGATCAACTTTAAATTGGAAACAGGAGGGTGCACCATGAAGATTTGTAATACCCGGTGTTACTGCACAGGCACTGAACACATTATTGTATTGGTGCTGCACTGTTGAGTCACTGTTTAAATGAAAAGCTGGTGCAGACAACCTGCACAACTTTTTATTAGTCACAGAGCCTTCTACCACTTGTAGTGTTTTAAAATAATTTCATTTTTTTGTGCATGTCATTGTATTAGTTCAAAACCTATTTTTTCCCTCCATGCTTCTTGTACCTCTATGACATTCATAAATTAAGGAAACTCCTAATTGTTTAACTGACTTTCACCCTTAATATTATTTTCAAACAATTTGTTTCTATTTGTCTATGAATGTAATTATGAAAGACAATGATCAATAAATGTCTAATTTTGAACTGTCTTGAGAAATCCTCATGTTTTGTTGACTCTTTCATCCTGCTACTATAGGGAGCCTTCTTTGTGCTGAAAAAGTATGAGGCAGATGTTACCAGCAGCCAATCTGGATTGAAAAAAATAGTCTCTCTGCTCTTTCTTTAACAGTGGCCACAACCACTGCAGAACTATACCCGATAAAAGTAATGATGTCTCTCTAAAGCTACTGTTAAATGTGAACAAAGACTGATAGGTACAGATTTCTTGAAAGATTTTTTTATCCAACTGCATTTTTCACTTCAGCCATCTACCTTTTAAAGAATGCACATGCATTATTAAGCATAAGTTCCATGAAATTAATATAAGAGTGTAGCTCGATCTCCCCCAACTTTTATATATGATTTGTTTTCTGATTCACTGTCAAACAAAAAGTCTGTTAATTTTTAGTATTAAAATCAAAAGTTCATAAATGACTCCATTATTATAACAGCTAATATTTCTTTTCATGATCACTCAGACTATTTGCTCTTTTTAATTTGATCATGATGAGAATGACAGTCTGACAGAGGGAGAGTCGTCAGTTAGAAACACGTTTTACGTTCATCATGATCATTAATGATCTTATGCTTTGAAAATGTTATCCACCCTGTTTTGCTGAAATTTTGATCCTAATATAACATTGTCAATAATCCTGAGACATCCTTAGTGTTTATAAAATACAGAGTTCATTATCACATTACTAAATAATTTAATATTAAAACTGTTTGCCAGTAGAAATGATCTGTATGTTTCTTTATTAGCAGGAGTGGTGTGCACAGACTTTTTGAAGGGCAGGGGCGAAAAGAAAAAAAAGGGCTCATACAGCGCGTTCTCGCCACTAAAGAGGGCACTAAGTTCTGCTTGTATTCAAGGGCACTTTAGACATGTGTTATACAAATGGCACATTATATAGCCTTACAACAGACTAACTAAACAGACTACTCAAGTTAGTTTGTAGTTAGGATCAGCGTCCACGAGAAGTTCAACGTTCAACATTCAACGTTCAACGTTGGACTGTGAAGAACACACAGAGACATGGATGTATGAAGGAAATAAATCCTTAGGGGGTCTGGGGGACCAGAACATTTTCAATTAAGTAGATGCCATTTCCTGTATTCTAGCACATTTTAACACCATATTAACGCCAGATAACCCAAATTGGATCTGTGAGATATAGTTCTGGCTCAATATAGCGGGCACTTAAGCATGCCTTTTTTCCAAGCGCCACAGCAGTGAGAATGTGCCAGACTGGGTTCTTGCAGAGTCTTTTGATGTCCCTGTTCATTCAATGATTTGCTCTCCCTTACAGTTTTCTGCATGTAGGTCGATGAAAAATCCTGTGGTACTCCACACCTTTAAAATTTGGTTACAATTTAGGAAACATTTTGGTTTACAAAGCCCTTCAATAATGGCACCTATCATGTCTAATCACCTTTTTACGCCTGCTGTGATGGACATTGCCTTCCGTGCCTGGCATGGGAACGGAATACAGTATATTAAAGACCTCTTTTTGGATGGAGTATTTGCATCCTTTGACCAGCTAGTAAGAAAATATAAATTATCACGTATCCACTTTTTTCGATATTTGCAGCTGAGGGACTTTGTTAAAAAACAATACAGCTTCTTCCCAAACAAACCTCCAGCTTCTCCAGTTGATGATTTGCTATCTCTTAATGAAGATAAGAAATGGTTAATCTCCCAGATTTATGAAACTATTTGTGAAATTATTCCTCAACCAATAGATATACTCAAAACACAATGGGAACGGGACTTGGGCCCCTCACTTCTAAACAAGCACTGGAATGCAATTCTTAAGCAAGTTCACTCTTCATCTCCTTGCAGCAGACACGGTCTCATACAATTTAAAAATGTGCATCGTCTCCACACTACAAAAGTTAAGTTGGCTAAGATCTACCCAAATCCGGACCCCACTTGTGATAAATGTAAATCAGCACCAGCCACCTTAATTCATATGTTTTGGCTATGCCCTTCTTTGCATGTTTTTTGGGAGACCATTTTTAAATCTTTAAGCGAGGCCTACAACGTATCAGTCAAGCCAAATCCTCTGACTGCCATTTTTAGTGTAAAACCAGAAAACGCTATCTGGTCGGGAAGTCTTTGTAATGTTATCGCCTTCACCTGTTTGCTAGCGCATCGTCTGATACTGTTTCATTGGAAAGATCCTAAACCTCCTTCCATTGCCAGGCAGATGAAGGAAGTCATGTTCCATCTAAAACTTGAAAAGATTAAATGTACCATGAGGGGGAAAAAGGCCATTCAAAGCTTATTTCACTACTGTTACTGGGATAAAAATTGGAATGACACATAGCACTCTTTATGACTATGTAGTTTAATAGGAGCGGATGCATGACCTTGATTATTTGTGTTCAATGACTATGTGGATAAATGTACGTATGTGTATAAATATAGACAGTATATTATGTTATCATTGCTGTTATATGCATTGAGATGGGGTGGGACTGAGGGTGGTTTTGGGTGGTGAATGGGGGAGAATAGAGGATGGATGAGTGGATTTATAATTTGTATTTTGTACATCGTGCAGCGATTTGTACTATTCAAGTTGAAAACCCAATTAAAAAAAAACAAAATAAAAAAAACCCCACAAATACTCAAGCATTGCGTCAATGCCTTACGTCATCGAAAAACTGAGTGAAAGCGAAGATGATGAAAACACACCAGTCTGTGGGAACAATTGAGGACGACAACGCTTCAGAGGATGGCACATCTGGATGTGAACGGCACAGATGTACCATTAAAACTGGATACAGGAGCACAGGCGAACCTCCTGCCAATGGAAAACTGTAACAGACTGAAAAAAAAGCCCAAGATAAGAGACAAAAAGATGAATCAGATAACGGGAAAAAAGTGAATGCTCTTTTTGTACTTGCCGAGAGAAATAGACAAGCCATTTGAGAGTTGAAAGCCTGTTTACAGCTATGTCTGTTTAAGAAAGTTTATCTCATAGATAAAGAGAAATTGACATGTAATAAAACACAAAAAACTGAAATGATTCGATATAAGAAGGAAAGGATTTTGAACAAACATGAAATAGACTGAAGGTTTGTTAGAGTTATAGAAAAGTGGCTACTAAGAATACATGATTTAAGTTGTGTCATCTGTTAAAAAGAACAGAGTTTAAGTTAATGGTTATAATAACCTTATGTTAAGATGTCTATTATCTTTTGATGAAAAAAGGGAGATGTATTGATAAGTACTGTGGTATACGGTAGCACCAGTAGAGGCAGTAGTCATATCCTGGTAGGTTCTGGTAATCGGATGTTGTGTTATTGCGGGGCGGTAAATAAAGACGTTCTGATTATGCTACACGGTGTGTGCATGTTCATTGCAATACAAGATCTATTTATTGCACCACGGCAGAAGGTGGGCACTGATCTATTCTAGCTGAATGGTAAAGACTGTCTCTTGTTAGTAGACTATTATTCTAACTATCCTGAGGTAGCACAACTTCCAAGTACATCTGCACAGTCTGTCGTCACACTTTTGAAAGGTTTCTTTGCTAGACATGGTATCCCTGGAAGTGTGGTCAGTTGCAATGGTCCCTAGTACAACAATGCAGAATTCAGAGATTTTGCAAGGTTGCATGGATTTCAACATCTTACCTCAAGCCACCCTTTATCCACAGGCCAATGGACAGGCTGAAAAAGGAGTCCAAATTGTAAATAGACTATTTAAAATGACAAGTGATAGTAAAAGTGATCTTTACCCAAGTCTGTTAATCACAGACTAGCAGCTCTGAATGTTGGAGTGTCTCCTGCTGAACTCCTCATTGGTCGCACACTGCCTATCACACTTCTGCACACAAACTTAAACAAAAAATGAGCTGAGTCTGGAACCTCTCCAGGCAGGAATTGCTGTGAGGATTGAGGATCCTGATTTCTTGAACAGAAAGGCAACTGTCCTCAGCGTAGTAGGTCCCAGATCGTTCAAGGTGAAGACAGCGGATGGACAAGTACTTTGGAGAAACAGAAGGAGTTTGTTGAAGACATAGGAGGATATCAAGGAACAGGAACAAGAGGCTGAGTCTGAAAACACAGACTATGTAATGCTAGATATGCAACGAGGTGAACCTGCTTCATCTACTTTAGCAACTGAGACACAAGCTCTGAGAAGGTCCACCAGACCTAGACAACTACATGACAGAATGGGGGGGGTGGATAACCTGGCCACAAAACTGATCCACCTGGGCCTCAACATACACCTGTGCAGGTGGATCCATGATTTCCTCACCGACAGACCACAGACTGTGCGCATGGGAAAAATGTATCCATCATACTGAACACTGCAGGACTGTGTGCTGAGCCCTCTCCTGTTCTCCCTCTATAGGCATGACTGCAAACCCTCCCACGAGACTAACACCATCATTAAGTTTGCAGACCACCCCATCGTGGTAGGCAAAATCCCCAATAACAATGAGTTATTACTGTCTGTGTTTCTTGTTCTGGTGTTCATGTTGTTACTGCCAGAACATGGTTTCAGTAATTGAAAAGTTGTGTTGTAACGAGGTTAGAAAAATGTTATGGTTAGATCATGATGACTGTCAGTCTGTCTACACGAGACATTTAAATGATGTAGTTATTTTCATCAAGTTACTGTAACACAATATTTAATGCCAGGATGTTCCCTCTCCAGGGACAGCAGAGTGTCTGACAGTATTAATCCAACATCTCCTCTTTCTCAGATTAAATTCTGTTGAAAAACAACCCAGGCCTGTTTCTTTGTTTCTTTGGTTAGTGCATTAAATTCAACATTTCATTTGAAAAATAGAAAAATAAAGCTTATCAGCTTTATTTTTTTAAACACCTATGTGGCAACTAAGACCAATAACTTCTCAGTAGCTTGTAGGGAGCCTATCTTGCCTGCCAGGTGGGTGGTTCCATAAGCATGTGTAGTCACGTGAAAGCTATGAATTATTTAAATATGTTTCCTGAAACTTTAGCTCAATTTCTCTAAACTCAAAACTGAAAAGAGTTTATCATTTCATCCAAACTTTTAAAATTCTAACAAAATTAAATGCAGCATTCTAAAACACTTTCTCTCCTCATAACTTTTGAGCAAAACCATAAACACAGCTAACATTTGATCTGACTTTGCCTGGTTGCTCCAGAAAAAGAGATATTTCTTAGAGCTTCAAATAAACACTTTAAATGAATGAATACAGACAACAGCCAAGTTTTGTTGAATCTCAACGAAACTAAATAATTAGTTCTGGGTGGTCCCAAAAATAACCTGCCTCACCCTCTATTTAAACTACTTACGATTAAGTGACAGGAGGTGGAGCAAGTGAGCTGCTTTAAGTAGCCTGACTGGCTTAGACCAGTCTTTCACATTACTTATCATTTGGAATATATTTACAACAAAACAAAAAAACAGCAGAAACTCTTACTGCTGGGTAAACTAAGGCCAGCCAGTGCACCTTAAACAGAGTTTACCAGTCATTGATTGAAAGTGAACCCATTTTCATAATTTGAACACATTACTGTCCCAGCTTTCCTGTCAATGCAGTACAACATTATAACCATATACTGGTTAAAACACACATTTTGTTACCTATTTTGGCAAAACTAAGCAATTGCACATGAGAAAAACGACTTTAAGGAAATGTTTACACTGTCTTTTTTGGTGATTTAATAATGCATCATTAGCCTACATACTCATCTCTCCTGTGTTTACAATGAAGAACAGCTAACAGCAGGCCGCCCCCACCAACGAGGCTCCCATAAAAATGGTTAGTGGTTAGTAACTAAAATAGTACATGAAGATTTACAGATAGGGACATGCAGTAAAAAGATGTACATTTTAAATGGTAAATGGACTTGAGCTTGTATAGCGCTTTTCTACTCTTCTGCTACTCAAAGCGTTTTTACACCACATATCTCACCCATACACTGATGGCAGAGGTTGATATTTTAAATGCAAGTCTAGATTTTATACAGACAGTGAAGAGAAGCTAACCCAGGAGTAATGTGGTCCTTTTACCTTGTTCTAGTCAGTACACAAGCTGCAGCATTTTGGACTATTTGAAGAGTCTTAAGAGAATTACTAGGGCAGCCTGATAAAAGTGCATTAAAGAGCACTGTTTTGCATATATATAGCAAATATATAAGTATATCTTTGGGTGCCATAGTGTTGCGAGTCTTTGTGCATCATATCTAGTGAGTTTTTGTGGACTCATTTCAAACAGTCTCACTAGATGTCCCTGGTAAAGTTCTGCCCTATGTTGACCATCTATTTGAACTGTGCATCCATCGAGTGTGTGTGTGTGTGTGTGTGTGTGTGTGTGGGGGGGGGGGGTTGTATGTTGTGTGCACATGAAACCTGTTTATCAACTTTTTGAAGGCTCCAGGCAGGTACCCCCCACGTGATCCAGATAATGGTCAGTAAACAAGGGTTTTCTACCAAGGAGAAGCATGCCCTAAGGGAAATTACATTTAGTAGAGATATTACCTTGCTAAATCCTTTCTACCACCCCCATTTGAATCTTGAATTAAGATAACTCTTGTTTATTACATAAACAGTCAGAAATAAAAAAGTAAAAAATGAAAAGTAAATGAAGTTACATTTTTGTGCTGTAATTCAGTAATTGTTGTGGTTACTACTATATAGGGGTTTAAAATAAGGTAACAAATCAAAAGTTCAATTAAAGAGACATCATGTAATTTTTGTACTTTTCTCATTTCAACACTTAGAAAAACATTGGATGCCACAGAGTGTGAGCCAACGTACATCAATATCAGCTGCAAGAATCAATCTGCACTGTAGCTGAAATAATCATTAAACAAATGTGTCATTTTGTCAGGTTTCAGCATTTTGCCAGTGACCAGTGGTCTCATTTAGTCTATAAACATTTTGTATACACGCAAACATGGGCCTGAATCTGCCACGCCCCACACTCCCCACAAAGTTTGTGATCTATAAAAACAAACCTGACGGTAAAATGTGCGCAGCGGTTAGCAAACTGTGACCCAGGTGTAGATATATAATTGATGCCTTCCACACATTTTATTTAACGAAAATATCAAACTTTACTTTGTACCATCTGAAAACCACTTTCATTTATACATGTGCGTTTCAGTCAGGAGAAACCTAAGTAAGAGTTTACAATTATTTATTTAACAGTTTAGGAAAAGATAAATATGAAATGTCTTTGGTGGTTAGACTCCGTCATGTTGCCTTCTGGTTCCTCAGCACATCTTGCACATATTTATACCGACCCCACTGTCGGTATAAATCAACATGTTTTTTTTCGGCCATCAGGTCAGCAAACATTATGTGTTTTTGTGAGTATGTCAATGATAAGGTTGAGATGTCATTAAGAAGTAAAACAGTAGGAGTGCAAGGTATATTGTAGTTTTTAATTTTTGATAGAATAAGGCCAACTTGTCTGTGAATTGTGCTACCTCTCTGCACTACCAAAACATAAGCATAAATGAGCCAACCTGTTTTTCTGGGCAGAGATAACAATTTTTAGAAGAAGTTTTGTGAGGCAACATTTTCTGGGTGTATGATAGGTTAAATGAATGAAGTTAAAGTCTGTTAGTTGGTGACTTGGGTTCTTTGAAGTCAACAATTGTTCCCCATACTTTTTTTTCCATCTTTCATCTTCCAAAGCCCCGTTTCGACCAGACGAACTTTCCCCCAAAACTATGGTCTTTTTGAGGAACTACGTACGTTTCCACCAAATCTACCATGGTAGAAATGTAGTGCTGGGGTGGAAGTTTACCCCTAAAAAAGACCCTGCTTGGGGTTATGTACTTTCTGAAGGTCCAGGGACTTTTGACAACAGGGCATGCAGCCTCTGCAGTGCTGAATGGCTCTGATTGGTCAGTATCAGCAGGGTGTTAGATCACCCACTGTGCTTAAAAGACTACAGCTGAAAGCCCATTGTTTTTCCCCAATCTTTATTTTAATCAAAGTCTGGCTGTTACAATTATGAAAAGGTACAAAACACACACTTATAGATTAGACTAAGTATGACTTTAAGAACATATTAAATGAACTAAAAATAAATAGAAAAGCACACAACAGAAGAGTCAGAGGTTTAATCTGGATTTAAAACCTTTATAGTTTTTTTTAATGTCTTAAATTTGTTTAGTTTTTATTTAAGTGTATTTCAAGTTATTCACCCATTTATGGAGATAAAACAACTTGTTTTGACTTCTACAGAAATAATCGACATTTATGTTTGCATTGTTTGTATAAAATAATGAGGGACTTTTTCTTTCTTCATTCTCCATTAAAAAAACATCCAATAATACTCCAATATTAACTTTAAGACATTCATTGCCGGGGTAATATCATTTATCTTCCTAAAATGTGTGTCTTGATGAAATGACGGGAGTGAGGTATCCAATGTTAATTCTTCTAACATTTTGATTAGAGTCTTCTTTACTTTAATGACACACTAAACACAGCACTTACCTTCTTTCCATTGTTAATCAATGAAGTCATTTGCAAAGCAATACAGCCTGATTTGCATAAACTTCCCAGAACTTCAGGCAGCGGTGGAAACGCAGACAACCATGGGCCACAGGAACCTTTTATTCCTTGAAGAGAAGTCCCTGAACCAGTGGCGTAAATATCGACGGTGCAACCGGTGCAGCTGTCCAGGGACCAGATGCCGTCAGGGGCCCATGGAGGAAGAAAAAAAAAAAAAAGTTTTTGTGAATGAAATGGCTCGGGGGCGTAAGGTAGGCTAACGCTGAGTGGCTGGTATGGGAGGAGGAATGATCATTTGTCCAAATTCCAATCACCTTGATAGCTGTCAGTCATGATGAGTCTCAATGACGTTGTTTCAACTTTCAGCAGGAAAGAAAAGCAAGTTGACCGTAGCGTAGCATCACCATGTTTAGCAAGCATAAACAAAAAAGCGGCGCGCAAAAGAGGAAGGAAAAACAGAAGCAGGATGAGGGTAAAACTAAAATGGCCAAGTTGGACAAGTTTTTCACTCAGACCCAGGCAACCACCCATGCAAAAGCTAGCGTCCCGCCGGAGGCTAGCGGTAGCTTGCCAGTTAGATGACGCACTTCACCAGGACGCACAGCGCCTCGCGGACCACTACAGCAGGGATTTATCCTCAAGTTTCCCCTCTCAAGGAGTTGGTCGGGGGGGGAGCCTGCTTTAAGTCTGAATTAGCAAAAGAGCCAACTGTGAAGGATCTGGCTAAGATGCTAATTGTGGAAAACAGCACCATGGCAGCATCATTTACTGACGTTTGCACTGCATTACTGTTATATCTCACCATACCTGTCACTGTCGCGACTGCAGAGCGCTCATTCTCCAAACTCAAGTTGATAAAGACTTATTTAAGGTGCAGCATGGGACAAGAAAGACTCAGTGGACTGGCTATACTCTCTATTGAGAACGGCAGAGCGAGGACTTTGGACATGAGCAGTGTCGTAAATGACTTTGCTGAGCGCAAGGCCCGTAAGATGAGCTTCGAATGAGTGAGTAGTACAGCTTCTCTTCTTCATGAAGTGGAATGTGTGTAGCTTTGTTAGTGTCAGCTATATTTGAAAGTTTGATCGTTTGGAGACATCATCAGGCTGTGGTAGTTTGAGCCCAGGTCAGGGCAGGCTGTTAGATAAGTGTTGATTTGAAGCTTCGGCCGCAGTCCGTGGTGCTGAAAGGATGGCTTGCAGGATGAGTGTGTGTGTGGTGGTGCCTTTATCATTTGTTTACCCATGTGCGATTGCTACCCCTACTCTCATTGGCTGAATCATTGAGAACGTTTTAGACTCAATCAATATAAGGTCGCGGGGAGACAAAGCTCTGTTGGTTTGTATATTTTATTTTTGTAATGGTAGGAAAAAACAATACTTTATTAAAGCATGCAATTGTGAGAACAAAATAAAAATAAAACAAAGTGCTTGCATGATATTGAAGCCTACAGCGATCGTAAGTTAACTTGTGTGGTGTCTTGTCATTTGTTTACCCATGTGCCATGGCAACGCGATTGCTACCTGCTGTAGTAGTACTCTCATTGGCTGAATCTTTGGGGGGGCACAAAAAAAATATTTGCACCGGGGCCATCACCATGATGTTACGCCACTGCCCTGAACCTTCTAGTTCTGGGGGCCTTTGGTTGAAACGGGGCTATTGACAGTTTCAGCATTCTTAGACAAAAATATATTATAATATATAGCAAATATACAAGTATATCTTATTATATTAAGATATACATATATATGTATATATATTATAATATTATTATAATATGACTTTTAAATTAATCACAAAAATTGTCATTCTTCATTAATGTTGAGTTGAATCAACATCTCAAAGCTTTAATTGGTGCATAACTGAGGGTTATTTTGGAATACAATAGCATTAGTCAGGGAATATTGCAACAAATCTGAGAATGGGTCTCTTATAACCATAGACTGTAAATAATAATACAGTCTATGATTATAACACCTATACAAAGATTTAAATTGAACTTGTGTAGGAAAATCTGTGAGAGCTGCTGAAAGTTGGGGCACCCAGAACCTTATTGGTGAAAGATTGAAAATGTGAACCTCTGCCTTGTAAGGGGTCAAACTAGGTTTTTTTCAGGATTCTAATACTTATATTATTATTACTAATTGGTGAAAAAACAGCCACACACGTTTATGTAAACTTAAAAAAATAGCTTTATCTGTTGATTTCAACATCTCTCGAATACTAAAGATCAACTACTACCTAGACCATAAAGTAACATTCCAATACACAACATTCTAACATGTATACAATTATGTAAAATGAATGAAATTAATTTCATTAATGTTTAGATTTTTTTTTTTTTTAAATGTCCCCCCTTTTTAATCATATCAAATTCCTGTATACTCTTGTAAATGATAAATTGACTTGGGCTTATATCGCGCTTTTCTAGTCTTCTGACTACTCAAAGAGCTTTTACACTGCAGGTGACACGCCTACCCATTCACACCCATTCACACACTGATGGCAGTGGTCGCTATGTAGTAAGACCAAGAGAAGTAACTAACCCCATTCATACACATTCATACGCCGCCGACGAAGCAGTGGGAGCAATTCGGGGTTAAGTGTCTTGCCCAAGGACACATCGAACCCCAAACCTTCCAGTTGAGAGACAACGACTCTACCACTGAGCCATAGCCGCCACTGTATTTGTCCCTGCCCTTTTCCTCTGTCAACCAGAGCGTGGTGCATTCAGATGACTACGCCATCTCCCCCAGATTAGACGCCAAACACATGCCCCAACCAACCAGTAGGAGTCGCGAGTGTAGTTCAACAACTGTAACAGGGACACCCACCCTTGCCGGCTCCCCACCGGTGAACACTGCCAATTATGCGTGAATGTCTGGCCGAGTCGGAGGCACTGCTGCCGGAATCGAACCCGGTCTCTGCGGTGTTAGGCGGTAGACTTTACCGCTATAACAAATCTTTTGGCAAACCATTACACAAAAAAGGTTTCAATATTGTTCATGGAAAAAAGATTAAGATCAGCTACATACTGTACCATAACACTTAACATAGATTTGAGAACAGCATAAACTTCTATCACAAGTCAGAATATCTAAACAATGAGCAAGCACTGGAATCAATCGATTGCATTTGCATTAAGGACTAATTATTAAGCCTACTTAGCTCCTGCGATGTAGTATGTCAGGGGTTTTCATCCTTCCATCACACCAAATTGAGCTCTCATCAACTTTATTGCATTTGATTTGTTTCCTGGGATTTCAAAGATGACTGTCTGAATGAACTCCCAAACCTGGGCACATGGTTTAAGGTAACAGAGATCAAACACAAATGCCTTGAAACACCCATTAACTGCACCCAAAAGAGATGGGTGCAGTTTATTATCACAAATGCTTGCGAACATTGATGCCCCTCCCCCCAGCAGGAGAACAATGGGTCTTCTGTTGTCACTCTCGCCAGGTAGTCCACCATGTTGGTTCCAGTCTGAAAAAAATAATAAAAAAATACAGAACCTTTTTAGAACTGAACCTGAAATATTATGTTGGCATATACTATTTTTTACAACAGGTATAACAGGTCTGTGCTGGCTATAGCAGCGCGCAAGAAGATCACTGTCACAACCGGGATACCAAGAACTCCTGCTTTAATGTACAGATTTGACGAGATATGATACATTTGGCATCAAGGGTAAAGTACCTGGTGCATTTAAGCAGCTACCTTCAGGGTTGAAAGATGATCACCAGAAGTCGCATACAACACCCATTCAAAAAAAGCCTGTTTTTACAGCAGAAATGAACATGTTTACATCCTGGTTCAAAAACAAAAAAGGTCTGATTAGCTCATGTCTTGATCGGCACACATTGTACGGGGGTGAATTGTTTGATAACTCATCCGTTTTTGCTTTATGAAGGAAATGCTTTTTTCCCAAAAGGTGCGTAGCTGATTGATAGGTTTACGAGGTAACAATTTGTCAAGAGGCTTAAAACTCACCTCAGCTCAGACTCTCAACTTGTTGTTAGGTTGACTGAAAGTTTGAGTGAGGCAGCATTTCCAGCATGGAGACCACCATCGATGGGACTCAACTCTAAAGTCCATTTTGTTTGGCCAGTGAGACAGCTCTGTACCATGCTTTGGCACGGTATACTTCATGCATGAGCACAAGCACACAACTCTGACAGCCTTCATTATGGAGGAATGCAGAGTTTTTGGCTGTATCTGACTAGAATGACTCAAAATAAGTCACAAAGTAGCTGTCATGTTCTCCGTGTTGCTCTCTGATGTGCAGACGCGGACTCAACCGCACATCTCTTTTATTTTTTAAAATTTATTTATGGCTGTATCTGATTAAAGTGACTCAATATAAGCCGCAAAGTCAGTAAAGTAGCTGTCATGCTCTCTGTTTTGTTCTCCGATGTGCAGACTCGACTGCGCGTCCCTTTTTAAAAATATGTTTTCTCGAGTCCGCCTTTTTGTAAACTGAGCATGCTTCATAATAACATAAAGCATGCATGTGCTGTATTACGACGTTATGTACAAGAGGTAATTGTGCTTAGGAATGGATAGTCCTGGTGCAGTGTGACCGCGGGCCGTGCCGTCCAGTAGGGTAATGGCGCAGCGGGGGGCCAATCGTGCTTGAGTACGGCATGGTAGCCTACGGATTGCCAATGTGATCGCGTCCTAAGTGTAGGCCTTCAGGTACACTCACACTTAGATAGATCACACAGCTTATGCCAAACAGCCTGGAGACGAGCAGAAAGTTTTTAGATTTTCAAATTGTTTGTAAGTATTTTAATCCGGGTTTTTAGGGATCCTAATAAAAACGCTGTACTTTATATAATTCACGTCTGTTTTGCCCTCATTAAGATCTTATCTGAACAGATGTCATTCAAAAAATTAAAACTTTAATTATAAAAGTCAACTTTTTAGTTTTCACATAGGAAATGTGCTCAATGATAGCCTATTTTTTTTCTTAGGCTAACCATTTAAAGTAGCCTACTATTGCCTAAATAAGAGGCAGAGTAAATTTAGTTTATCATACACGCATTTGCTTTCAAAGGAAATGAGCTCATCGGCCAGCACCAACAGATCTCTGGGGACTGGTTTTAAAGGAATTACATTAGTAGAAAATCTCTTGTGAACACAGCGCTCTGCGCTCCTCCTGAAAATGAATCACACGGCGAGGATTCTTCAAATGACGGTGCATTGAAATTGCTAGAAAGAAGGTGGAGCGAGAAAAAGTAGTGCTGTGCTGCCTACGCGTGTTCTTAATAAAGCTACGTTTAGTTTATCGAAGCCGTAAGTGTGAGAACTAACCTACTATATCAAGCTCTTGGGTAAAAAAAAATAAAGCGACTCACTGTTGTCGTATGTCACTTGGTAGTCCGCACTTAACGGGCAATATAGAGGGGGAACACATACTGTAGTAGGGAGTTTTTATGTTTCCGACAGCCCTTTAAGGCGGCAGCAAAAGCCCCGTGGTGGAGCTTCCGTCTCTTCCTCCTGTCCTCGCGCTCAGTTCTGTTCACCCAGTTTCACCACCTGCACTGCCTCACTGAGTCACTGAGTGACGGACTTTGGTATTTTTCGGACTTTCCACGCCTCTTCAGTCTTCACCATAACCCGTAGACATTTCTGTGGCCCATATTTGTACAGCTCGGACGGACTTCAGCTCCACATTTCTTGAAGCATAGCACAAGAGTCTACAAACCCCGAGTGCTATTTCATTAGGATGGATTCAGCTTGTTTCCTGTTGCTGGCTTTCATTGGTGCCGGGACGCTGCTCCAAGGTAAGCCTCCTTCAAGTGCTGTAGGGACCGTACGCTGTGACAAAGTTCTTACATAGTAGTAGGCTATACAGACACGTTACGTCTTAGAGTAGCCCAGGCAGTATTTACATCTGAATTTACTATATTAGACGATGTTTTATTCACGTGTTTTAGGGCTGAAGTGAGACAATTGGATGTGCGTGAGGGCGTGGGACCCACGGATGGTAAAGTTGGATGATGGTACAGGCTATTTACTTAACTCTAATAGCTAATAGGTTAACTGTATCGTGAAGGGTTATAGGCTATAGCTAATCAATAATATGACAAACTTAAAAATGACAATGTTCTTAACAATAATTAGGGTTAGGGTTATTATCGCTGTCACGGTTGTGGAAAACAGGAACAGAAACCAAAATAAAATATTTAATTAAACAAAAAGGCAAACAAAACTTACTTCAAAATTTCCAACACAAATCCACAAAGATTAAAAAGGGAAACAAGGAGCCACTAGGAAAAACACTTGGAAGCACAGGTATAAGACCGACATCCAACAGTGATCCGACACAGAATGGAAGAAACACAGAGACTAACAAACAGACTAAATAGACATCAAACACAGGTGAGACAAAAAACAACAACAGGTGAAGAAAGTGAGGGCAATCAGGACTGGAGGGAAAACACACACAGAAGCAGGAAGAAATACAAGACTAGAAATACAACAAGAACTACAACATAAATCATGGAACACTAATGACTCAGAGAACTTAAGAATGTAACAACAGTATAACACACTAGAACATAGAGGGAGACAGGGATACAAAATAACACAGGAAACACTAAAGACTAAACACTAGGGAAGAATGAAACAAAATACCAAAAGAAAATCTAAACTCTGAAAATCTACTAAATATAAAACCAAATCATGACAGTAACATCACAAACAACGACAGAGAAAATAATGTGTCAGGTTCTTTTCATGAAATAAAAGAAAAAAAAAGAAATTATGAGGTTAAAAATCGGGTCAAATATTTTGAAACTTTTTTATATAGATCTACAGGTGAGGTCTATAAGAAGAGATAATTCGCTTCCATGAGCCTCTTAGGAGACAACTAATACAGCCCGCCCCCACCCTCACACACCCTCACTCTCACACACACAAACCTCAAACTTCCCCTAAATGGAGTTTCTGCTATCAGATCACTTGTTTGTAATTAATGTGGTTGTTTTTGTTGATCAAGTTTGTATTTGCTAAGTGTGTGTTTAAAATTTTGAGTTTTTTGACTGGCCCAAGAGAGGCCAGAAATAACACTGCTGCACTTACTTAATGACTTAAAGACTAGGTTTACATGCTTGTACCTGTCCGTTAAGGACATTGCACAAAAACGCCACCTGTCCCAAGCCTCCAAGATCATACAGTAAAAGACCCCACCCACCCCAACCACAGACTGTTCACCCTTCTGCCATCAGGTAGAAGGTACAGAACAATTAAAAGCAGAACAACCAGGTTCTGCAAAAGCTTCTTTCCCACTGCAATAAGACTTCTGAACCCAGAAAACCCCCACCCCCCTCCCCCCACCAATTGAATGAAATAGTAATAGAATCTGCTGAATATGGCCAATGACAAGGACTGCACTTCATATTTGAACACACCACCCTGCATCTGCACATACTGTTCTCTTTTTGCAAAAAAATATTCTTATTTGCACAAACTGTTCCATTTTGCAAAACTTCCATGTATGTGTGTATGTATCTTTTTAATATGCAAATGTAGCCTACATATTTCTATTTTATAATTTGTTTAGCGTCTTGAGCCAGCTGTTTTTTTTGTTGTGCTTATAGTTGCAACCTGGAATATTTGAAAATAACATGTTTTTTTCTCTCAGTATGTGTTTCTGAGACTGATGGTGACTTGGGCTTCTTATAGAGAAAACATTTACTGGGCAAATACTGAACCAGCAGTGGCACCGACAAGGTCTTTTGTCACTAATACATATGATAAGATTTTTTAAAGCTCTTATCACTAAGCTGTGTCTGTCACAGATCACACAGCTGCTCTTTGTCAGAGTGGCTGTAGGGCGGGTGGCCTGTCCAACTGCTGACTTAGTGTGTGTGTGAGTGCGTGGTAGAAGTTTGGAGGAGGGTGGGGGATGATTGTCAGTTGACACACCACACAGCTAGAGGCACATCTCCATCAGTTGATCTTATCTGGTCTGTATCTGGATCAGTAACTCTAATGGAGAAGGGAATGTTTGTGATATTTTGGTCACATTTGATTCATAATGAAATCCATATTTATCCTCCCCATAATGACAGCTAGCAGCACAGTGGACGGCAGCCGAGGTCAGTTTCCAGCTTGATCTTTAGCATTCCTCACATCAAAGAGGAATGCTTTCAAAGGGACTTTCAGACTCAGAAGTTTGAAGCCCAGGGTGACTTTAGAGTGGTAAGCTGCAAGCACAGATGTGAGGAGAAGTGCTGAAAAAGTGTATGGGTAGATAGCAAACACTGTTGAGAGAAGTCATCAGGATCATGGAAAGTTAATAGAAAGGGTTCCTGTTGTTTAAACATACATTTTAAATGATAATATGGATCATTAAAATTCGGTCCTGGTTGTGCCTTGAAACGCTTTGAAACTGGATCTTCCCTGGGACAATGATGTGTGCAGAGTCCTGCTCAAATTGATCCACATAAAAAAATAGCAAATAATAACAAACAAATCAACTATCTAGAGTTGTATGCTGTCCCACAGTAAAATGTGTCTGATGCCTTTTGAACCTTTAAAATACATTTCTGTAATCATGTCCATCAGTACCGGAAGCAACACCAACAAAGCCTTTTCTGGTGTCAACCACCACCGAGGGAATCTGCAGGGACTCCCCTTTAGAAGATCTATCTTTACGCAAACATAGCAGATCCACTGTGTTTTTCTTTAATTTTAATGTCCTTTAAGATGGATTATTGTGTTGTGTTTTTGTCTTGAATCCTAGCTTAAACTGCTAGGTTCTGTCAAAGATAGATTTGAGTATTTTCCCATGTTTTAATATGACAGAAAACTTAGATGGCCATGCTAGGTAGAAGTGAAAGTAGTGAACTCAGTCGAGAGACAGGACTGTGGCAATGCCAGACTTGAATGAAACCACTCTGAAAATTGACATTTGCCCTTTTCAGACTCCTTTTTGCAGGAGTGCTGTATTTGTTTTGTGTTAATATAACTTAAAGGTTTAAGGTTTATCAGGTTCTTCAAAATGTTATATTTTAAATGCAAGTTTAGGTTTTGAATATTCACAGTAAACAAATTAAAGTATGGTACACTCAAATTAAACTAATTATTATTAGTAATGTATGGTCAAAAAATACGAGTAAGTACTATACACTCAAAATAGCCGGTCATCTCTCAACCAGAAGGTCGGGGGTTCAACCCCCAGCTCCTGCAGGCACATGTCCGTTGTGTCCTTGGAAAAGAGACTTAACCCCAAGTTGCTCCCGCTGCTTCGTTGGCGGCATGTGAATATGTATGAATGGGATTAGTTAATACTGGTAGAAACTTTACATAACAACCTCTGCCATCAGTATGTGAATGGGTAGCTGTGACCTGCAGTGTAAACGTGCTTTAAGTAGTCAGAAGACTAGAACATTTCTATTCAAAGTCAAGTCTATTTTCCATGTGAGGTGGTGCTGTGTTTTGTTGATTATAGTTTCTTCCTGTCAGATCTTAATAATTTTCCTTTGAGATGGACCCGAATACTAAATGTTTCAGGTTGTCAGTCAAGCTCTTCTTTCTGAAAAAACAAAACCAAAAAACACAGGTCATGGGAGACAACACGATGGGTGTGGAATGTAGTTGCATTTGAGTTGCTTTAAAACAGAGGACTGGGCCGTTTAAAATGATATCCGCATCTGCCCCAACCTGCAGAACAGCTCATCTTTTCTGGAGGGAAAATTCCAGGTGGAGGGTCGGTGTTGCTGAGATGGGAGGGGAGGGTTGGTGGGTGGAGATAGGAGGGGGGGCAGTTGACTTCAATCACCTTCATCCAAGTACTCCAGCAGCTGATTTCTGAAAGGTCATAGTCTTTTTGAAACACCACATAAGTCTTCCTGTCAGATGTAGTTTGTTCTATTATTCAGAAGGCCCCCTGTACTGTTCAGACATGTCACATAAACTCTTATAACCTAATTGTGTCATGTGAAATGGGTCAAAGGTTTACAAGTTACCTTATGAGTGAACAAACTCCCCCTCCCACAGGCTGCTGGGCAAATCTATTCTTATCTGTTAAACAGTGTTTCAGCAATAAGGTTCACGTTTTTTATCCTCCAGCAGCAATGACACCTAAAAAAGATCAGACAGCTCAGGATGTTATGATCATCTTGTAAAACCAGCAGAAATAACTGTTGATGGTATAATGTGGTCATGGTAAAAAGGCGAGAATAGGGGTCAGAGGTGTACGATCTGCCAAAGCAGAGAGATTGTAGACAGTGTACATTCTATCTGATGCAGTTCTATCCTCCTACACAGGCACTCCCCCTCCCCTTTTGTTTTGCAGTGGAGCAGGATTTAAGGCTGAATATTGAAGTTAAACTTAATAGTTAGTCTTTGCTTGCTTGTGCAAACTGTGCCGAAGACATGTGCTAGCTAAAGCGGGCAACACCACAAACTTTTTCTACCACTTGAAACAATGTCCCCATTAGAACACACAGGAAAGCAAGAAATTACAGTCCGAAACGAGTTTTCATGGACGCTCAGCAAGCACCGGGCCAGTAAGTGTTACTCCCCAGCAGCAAACTCTCATATCATGTGCTTATGATTGTGAAACGTTCCTTTGTTCAAGTATAGTTTGTCATGTTCTTACAATAAAGAATGTTTAAACAACAATTAACCATCTGTTTTTACAACTTTCACTCAGGAGCAGAAAAAACAGCCTTTAAATAAAAAAAACATTTGACATGTATCGTGACTATTATGGATATCGACTGATATTAGGTTTTTTATTGTGATAACTTTTTTAGTCATATTGCCCAGCCCTACATGACCTGCTTGCTACTTTCAAACAGTTGTGTTGGAACAGTTCGGGTTCGCAGTTCGCAACACATCAAACATTTGAATAGAAGATGGCATCACGTGAAGGAGCTGATCACTGGAACTAGGCAAAAGAAAACAGGTGTCCTACAATTTATCACTGCTGTTTATAACAAGCTTTTGGATGGGAAACGAGACAGGATTGAAGACTATTGAAGCTTCTACTTTTTTGAGGCTATGCTGTAGTGATGTAGTAGTAGAGGACCCTGGGCTCAAGTGCGTAAGTGTTCAAGCCTTGCCTTGTAACAATGTCCCATCCTGTACTCACAGAAGCCAGTCTGGTCTTTTACTGGCTTACAGGAGTGGTGATAAAAACTATGTGACTGCACACTTGAATTATGCTTGGAGAAAAAACAAAACTGGGTCATACTGAAAATATGCGATTATCTCACTAGGGATAAGACCAACCAGCCTCTTTGTCATAGTGAGCAGTGTGCTGGTTAGTTATTGTTTCTCCCAAGCAGCTTCCAGGAACCAACAGTAACACTAACTGAAATAATAAAGGTACAGTTAAACGAAATGTGATCTTTGATAAAGCCACGCTTAGTGGCCACGCACACACACGCGCACATGCACACACCTATTGTTTTAGGTTGTTTCCATCCTGTAATGACGTGATGTTGAAAGTCATTTAAGTCTAGGGAAGTCCAGAAGCATGACTCATCAAAATGAGGAGTGAAACACTGAACTTCTCCATATTTTAGAAGGGGAAGGGTAGCTTGTGCAGGACAATTTAAATTCAATGAAGTTTGCAAAGAGAAACTATGTGTGAAAATGGCAGAAGTTAGTACAGGCAATTAAATTATGGTTACCTTGCTTCTGAATTCTGATTTACTGACTCAGCCTGATTAACGGATGGATTGCAGCCGCTTATATCTTCAAAAACTGTGCATCATTTGTTCCCGCTATTTGTTCCGTCTCAAGGTCTAATTTGTAATTTGTAATTGACATTTTTACCCAAATGACTGCACAATGGCTCATTTAAATATGTGCAAGCAGCACTATTGTACTAAGAAGCTGTTTGCTCTGCATATTTGCAATTTGCTGCTGAAACTGATGTTTCCTTAAACATCGGGAGAAGTTTAGCAGAGAATGTAAAGTATAGTGATGTGTACAATGGTTCACCCTTTAGTGCAGTGGTTCCCAAAGTGGGGGTCGTAAGACACTGAGAAGGGGGTCACAAGAATTCTTCCAAAAACATATAGAAATGAAAAAGGACTTAAAATTGCATATTTTACCCATTATTGTTAAAGTATATACACAAAATGCGGAACTTATGTTCTGCTTCTTGCATTTCTTACAATAAATTACTAAAACAATATTACCGTGTTTAGGCTGTTGTGTTCCTCCATGGACAGTGTGGGTCCATGGATTCGGCCTTTGAGTCGACCAGCCTACAGCTTTATTTAAAAATGAACATGAACTAGGAAACATTGAAGCAACATTGCACAGAAGTTCATGAAGAATTGTCAGTAATTCTCAGATTATTGGTGGCTATAGCCTCCAATTAGTCTTATTGATAGTCATTTTGGATGCATTTATAACTTTTTGCACTGACTAACTAATAAGCTATTTATCCAATGAACATAACATAATGAACATCTGAAGATTCCTGCTTGAAATTCAGGTCAGCCATTACATTAAATTCTGGAATAATAACACATTTGCTGCTTCAGCGGTTTTGCCATAAAAAAGTTTAAAACCGTGTTCTACACATTTGCTGAAACTGGTGTTAAATAACGCATATTTGATCTCTCTCAATGTTATCTTTTTTTAAGCCAGGTAATGTTTTATATTAAAGAAGACATTGGGTTGAACACTTTTGCCAAGATAATTTGAATTCTCAGCAAGACATTGGCTTTTTGCCTTCCTCCAGTTTCATCTCACAATATTTATGTTCTACACAAGCCAGATGTCAGTTTGCATACTATTCCTGCTCTGAGAAGCATTCTTGTGGATGTCAGAGGATTGTGTTACCCAGTGTATATGTAGGTAGGTTACAAACATGCCTGGGGGGGGGGGGCAGAGGTCACATCACTGACTTTTGGACTAATATTGTACAGGCAGGGGGTTATGGAGTGTGTTCTGCAACTTCTGCCTTGCTGACAGAGAGTTGCGGCGGACAACATGGGCAACAGAGGAGAAAAGAAAGTGGGTCATGTTGACATTGTTTAATTGGTACATCCCCCGCCTTCACAAAGCAAGCATTCATCTCGTGTTTTCCCATGAATGTTCCTAAAGCTTGATAAAAGCACTGCAGTTGGAGAAATTCGTGTTTGTTAAACCACTTTGAGCAAACATGTTTGCCTTCTTTAAATTCAGCTCTTGGATTCTTTGTAAGCATCAAAACAGTGGTTTTAGATTGTAAATTAACAGCTAATAGACTCAGTAGATTTAGATAATCCTGCAGGGGTTAGAATGACAGCTTATAATGCAAACTATTTTCTGCTACCAAAGACATTATGAATAATTTCTTTATTCTTTAGTGACCTACTCTTTTATTCTTATACGTATTGTACTCTAACGCCGAATTTCCACCAGATCCGTGTGCATTGCGTGTCCGCTCCGTTGCGTGACGGCTCCGTGCACCCCCATCCTTCAATACCCACCGGCTGCGTGCTCCGTCCGCAGCATGCAGAGCACAGCCGGTCAGCTGGGGTGAAGAGACAAAGGAATTCCCGCGATATTTTAAAGATTAACTCCCGACAGCGCGAGATAATACGATGTACATGGTATTAAACTCTATATTAACCTTATAAACACATAAACAAACACACATACAGTCGTTTTTCTGAACTGTTAAAACTGAGTCTTTTATTCTGAAAATAAACCGGATGTTTTAATGTTGTATCGGTGTCTGACTTCCCGTTCCGCTTGTTCTTTTCTGTGCTGAATTGATGCGTCGTGCTCCGGCATCCGGCAAAAATAGAAGTCTTGCGTATCTGCTCCGGAGGGCTCCAGACTGCCGGAGCTGAGACGGAGCTGAGACGCAGCGCAGCGGACCCAGTGGAAGCACACACATTGAATAAAGTGAAACGTATCAGCTCCGCTGCCGGAACGAAGCGGAGACGGACCGAACACGCATCTGGTGGAATTTGGCCGTAACATTTAGCTGTTTTGGTAAAGCTACTTATCAACTTATTAACACAGCATTTTTTTGAGGAGAGAAGTTTTGTCCCTTTTGTGAGTGCACATGCAAGTCACATCTTGAAAAAAATCTCAATCTGTCTTTGTCAGATGACATATTTCTTCGTTGACTGCAGTGCATTGTTGATCTTAAGTCAATTCTTTATTGATCCCAAGTGGGGAAATTCCAGGTATTTCAGGTATTGTTTGCACACAAAGGTGATCAGAAGTCACATCTGCAAAGGTTGTTTTACAGTATTTTGCTGAATGAGTAGCTGCAGAAATTAGTCCCAAGATGGAAAAGGTAGTAAACTTGACAGCGAGGCAAGGTTTTTTAAGTTTCCAACCTGGGAAAAGGCTTTGGATTGTAAGTGGAGGAGAGATAACAAAGTAGCTTTGGATGGCCTGGATTGCAGCGGGGAGATGCAAAAACATCACTTTCGCCAAGATATCTCCTTTAATGTTTGTCTGCTCTTGGCACTTAAGGGTAAGTGATTTTATTGTGTTAACAACGTTGCTAGATGCGTTTTTTTTCCCTCATAAAAAGTGGCTAATGCTAACGTCAGAGTCATGTGTTGTTTAGCCAAGCTAGAAGATTGCAGATTTCTGAACAGCAGAAGGCAAGGCAAGGCAAGGCAAGTTTATTTGTATAGCGCTTTTCATACACAAGGCAGACTCAAAGTGCTTCACATCATAACAGGTCATACAATAAAGTGAAATAAATTGCAAGAATTAAAAGACAATTAAAAAACAGAGAATAAAAACAAATTAACAATAGAAATTTTGGAAATTTTGGAGGACATTCCTTGGCATTTTTACTACTTTCAGACCCCGTACTTGTGTTTGAAAGACTCACGTGAGATTTTCCCTGAATCCTGTAAACGTCTTTGCAGGATGCGTATTTTTATGGTTGTACGCCAAACCAGACAATCCAGTACTTAGGATTTCCGTAAGATTAAGGCTTAAATCTTACTTCAAAATGCCAAGTTCAGTCCCAAATGTATGTTTGTCTAAAAACAAAGACTCTTGACTCATCCAAACAATCATAATTTATATCAATACATTCCTTGGCATTTTTACTACTTTCAGACCCCGTACTTGTGTTTGAAAGACTCACGTGAGATTTTCCCTGAATCCTGTAAACGTCTTTGCAGGATGCGTATTTTTATGGTTGTACGCCAAACCAGACAATCCAGTACTTAGGATTTCCGTAAGATTAAGGCTTAAATCTTACTTCAAAATGCCAAGTTCAGTCCCAAATGTATGTTTGTCTAAAAACAAAGACTCTTGACTCATCCAAACAATCATAATTTATATCAATACATTCCTTGGCATTTTTACTACTTTCAGACCCCGTACTTGTGTTTGAAAGACTCACGTGAGATTTTCCCTGAATCCTGTAAACGTCTTTGCAGGATGCGTATTTTTATGGTTGTACGCCAAACCGGACAATCCAGTACTTAGGATTTCCGTAAGATTAAGGCTTAAATCTTACTTCAGATACAGTAAATGCCAAGGAATGTATTAAAATAGAAAATTTAAAAATCACTGAAATTATTAAATCTGAAAATATGTTCTAGTAAAAACAATTCAAATAAAATTATAAATATAAAAATAATTAAAAGTTACAGTGCAGAAGATTAAAATCTTATTTTAATCTTCTGCAGAAACTGATTAATCAGAAACTGATTAATCTGGTCTAATTAAGATCTTAAATTAACAGGGAATCATCCTGTGTTGTATTGCTTGCGACATAACACTTTTTGTGTCATTACAGGCTAACCTTCTTATGAGATGATAGAGACTGATTCAGACTGGGCACATCACTACATCTGTCAGGATTTCATCAATGTTTTTTCAAAAGAAATGTCACCAATGTTAATTTGTTTATATAATTATATTATACAGAAACAATATATGTCTCCAAAAATGCGAACAGCCAAAATATCATTAGTGCGAAAAACCTGTTAAAGACCACCTTGATATAAATAATTACAGACCCTAAAGCCTTCTCAACATTGATGATTGTAAACTTTTTTGCAAAAATATTAGCTAAATGATTAGAAAAAGTTGTATCCACTCTTTTTCATTTGAACCGGGTGGGCTTCATCCCGGGGCAGCTTCTAGCCAATAATATGACAAGGCTTCTTCAAATAATGCATATTCCTAGCGCTCTCCAGCATCCAGTGGTAGTAGTATCACTGGATGCGGAAATGCATTGGATCAAATAGAGTGGCCATACCTGTTTATAGGGCTGGGAATCTTTGGGTGTCTCACGATTCGATTCGATTTCGATTCTTGGGGTAACGATTCGATTCAGAATCGATTTTCGATTCAAAACGATTCTGGATTAATTGATCCATGGATTCAAAGTCTATTTATGAATCAGTGCATACTTCAGGATCTACTCCAGTCATCTGTGAGACTGGCTGCATTTCTTGTTGCTCTAGTTGGCATTCTACTGATTTAAAGAGCAGGGAGTGACTGATTAGACCCCCCCTAAAAAAAAAAAAAAAATTCTTTTTTTTCTTTTTGAAAAATAAAATAGATTTTTGGAAATTATGAATCGATTTTGAATCTTAGTAGAGAAGAATCGCAATTTTTACATAAATCGATTTTTTGTCCCACCTCTACCTGTTTATACCCTATCTAGGTAGATGTTATAGTCTCATTAAAACATGTACTGTCCTGTTTTTTGTTTGTTTTTGTTTTGTTGTAGTTGCTGTCTGTTTGAGGTTGTCGTCTGTAGGCCTGGGCGATAAAACGATAACGATAATTATCGCAATATAATTTTTTTTACAATAAATATTAAAAATGTTCGATAGAATTTAACCTGTAATTACACTGCCCAACCACTGGGAAACGGGGGGGGGGGGGGGGGCTAATGTGCATTGAACGCTAGTTGCCACCCGACATTAAAGAGAAGAAGAAAACGACGTCGAACAGCCAATCATGTCGCAGGGATATGGGTAGGCGGGCTTACAGACGATCGGAGCGCAATGAAAACACAGCCGAAATAAGCGCTAGTGACGCAGAGGAAAGCGCTGAGCCTGCCAGCTCAATGCAGGAGAAAACAACGTCGACAACACGACAAGAAAGACCGCTCAGCTGCGGGAGTTTGGAGACATTTTGGATGGTCCGACAAAAAACGAGTAACATGCTCTGTTAACTGTGCGGAAGACGAGTGAAGCTAAAACGTGCAACATGCAGACCCTTCACTGTTTGACACAATATGACCCGTTAAAAACACGCTGAAGGAAATAAATGACCAAACGTCCCAAACCAGTGTTAGTGTGGACCGTATTGTAAATAATATAAACAGTGTATGGTGTGGACCCTCAGTAAGCAGCGGGCCAGTAGGCTAAGTGTTACTGCCCAGCAGCTAACTGTCATATCAGCGTTTCCAGCTCCGTGCTCTGAGCTTATGATGGTGAAATGTTCTTCTGTTTAATTATAGTTTGTCATGTTCTGACAATAAAGAAAAATTAAACCATAATTAACCATCTGGTTTCTTCAACTTTCACTCAGGAGCAAAAATCAGCTTTTAAATTTGAAAGAATCAATGATTTAACATTTATCGTGATAATTATCGATATCGACTGATATGAACATTTTTATCGTGATAACATTTTTAGTCATATCGCCCAGGCCTAGTCGTCTGTATGTATGTGTCTAATCAATACATTTTAAAAAAAAAGGACATATAGCAGTGATGTGTCATTATATACTGTGATCTGACCACATTCAAATTCGGAAATTTTGTTTCATGACCATTCATACATCTGGTTTAGCCTGAAAACATATTCTGTAGCTTGGTTTGAGTAACTCAGTGGGTGAAATTAATGTTGTTAACATCTGTTTAACTACATTTTCCAGTAGCTTGATGGTACTGTTGCAGTTTTCAGAATCAAATAGATTTTCTTTATCTACAATTCTACAATTCACTTAGCAGACGCTTTTATCCAAAGCGACGTACATCAGAGAGTAAGAACAACACAAGCAAGGATCAAGGAAAACTAAAGGAACAATGTCAGTAAGGACGAACGATCAGCTTTGAGTCTGATTGGACACACAGGTGCTGAAAGGCATTGCCCAGAGGCAAGGCACAACATTAACTGCCGTTCTGAGACTCTAATCAGTATATAAACCATCTTATACGTCGTCGTTTTCAAACAAAAACAAAAACCATCATCATTACCATCATTACAACAGTACTATCGAGATCATCATCATTAAGTTAAGTTAGTAGGTATTCCTGAAAGAGCTGGGTCTTTAGCTTTTTCTTACTCTGCAGATCGAATGGAGTTTGGAAGTTCATATCACCACCGGGGGGCGACAGAGGAGAAGAGTCTAGTCCTCGTCTTTGGACCCTGTTGTGAAGGTTGAATCAAACGCCTTTCATTGGCAGAGCGTAGTGGACGGGAGGGAGTGTAGACCTGAAATAGAGAGTTAAAGTAAGGAGGAGCCGTTTTTGTTGCTGTTTTGTAGGCGAGCAGCAGGGTTTTAAATTTAATGCGAGCAGTGACTGGGAGCCAGTGTAAGGAGATGAACAGCGGAGTGACATGAGCTCTTTTTGGAAGGTTGAAGACCAGTCGTGCTGCTGCATTCTGTATCATCTGCAGAGGTTTGGTTGTGCATGTAGGAAGACCTGCCAGTAGAGAGTTGCAGTAGTCTATGCGTGATAGCACAAGAGCCTGTACCACAAGTTGTGTAGCATGTTCTGACAGGTAAGGTTTGATCTTCCTGATGTTGTACAGGGCAAAACGACATGATCGGGCAATCGAGGCTACTTGAACCTTGAAGGTTAGCTGGTCATCAATCATGACACCCAGGTTCCGGGCAGACTTTGTGGGCATGTGTTTGGTTGTTCCAAGTTGGATATTGATCTGTGGCTGCATAGAGGGACTGGCTGGGATGACAAGGAGCTCAGTCTTTGAAAGGTTGAGTTGAAGATGCCGTTCATTCATCCATTTAGAGATATCGGTGAGGCATGACGAGACTCTAGCGGAGACTGTGACATCGCCTGGTGGAAATGACAAGAAGAGCTGGGTATCATCAGCATAGCAGTGGTATGAAAAGCCATGAGAGCGGATTATCGAACCAAGTGAGCTTGTGTATATGGAGAAGAGGAGGGGACCAAGCACTGACCCTTGAGGTACCCCTGTGGATAAGCTGTGCGCTTTGGACACTTCTCCCTTCCACGACACTCTAAAGGATCGCCCAGAGAGGTAGGACTCGAACCAGCAAAGGGCGGATCCTGAGATGCCAAGCTCAGAGAGGGTGGAAAGGAGGATTTGATGGTTGACTGTGTCAAAGGCAGCAGACAGATCTAGGAGTAGTAGAACTGATGACTGACCTGCCGCCCTGGCCGCCTTTAGCGATTCTGTAACTGAGAGTAGTGCAGTTTCAGTAGAGTGGCCCTGCTTGAAGCCTGACTGATTTGGATCAAACAGATTGTTTTTAGACAGAAACTCCGAGACTTGCTTGAAGACTGTGCGCTCAAGTACTTTTGACAGAAAGGGCAGAAGAGAAACCGGTCTGTAGTTTTCAACCTGGGCTGGGTTCAGTGTGGGTTTTTTGAGCAGAGGGGTGACCCGAGCTTGCTTGAATGCTGTGGGGAACACACCCGTTGACATAGAAGAGTTGATGATATGCTGAAGTGCATCATTAAGCGGAGAGGAGATGGTCTGCAAGAGGCTTGATGGTATAGGGTCCAAAGGACAGGTAGTCGGCCGAGAGTCTAGCACAAGCTTAGAGACTTCTTCCTCAGTCAGAGAGGAGAATGAGTCGAATGAGGCCCTTATGGTCGGTGCTTTTGGGCTGAGTTGGTCAGGCTCAGAAAACTGGTTACTGATGGTTGCAACCTTTTCAGTAAAGTACGAGGCAAACATGTCGGGTGTCAACAGATCGGAGGGTGGAGGAGGAGGAGGTTGAAGCAGTGAGTTAAAAGCAGAACATTTTTTTCTTGTATCTGTGGCATTGCATATCTTGTTCTAATAATATGTTGTCTTGGCCGTTTTTAGGCTGGAGGAGAATGAGACAAGTCTTTGCTTATAGTCATTGAGGTCAATGGATGGTTTTGATTTTCGCCATTTTCTCTCTGCTGCCCGCAGCCCTGCTCTTTGCTCGCTTATGACTTCAGTGAGCCAGGGACTAGGCTGGTTTTTGCGAGCGGGCTTGGACACCAGAGGGCAGAGTTTGTTCAGTGATGAGGCTAGAGTGGAGCAGAGTGTGTCTGTAGCCTCATCTGGAGAGAGTGCAGTAAAGACCTTGTGGGCAGGCATGGCAGCCAAGACCTCGTTGGACAGCTGGACTGGCTTGAGCGAACGCATATTTTGGTGGTATGACACCATTTGAGGTTGTGCCTGAGGAAGTTCGGGTAAGGATATTGTGAACTGAATAAAGAAGTGGTCTGATAAGTGTAGAGGGGTGACAGTCAGGTTTGCTGTCGAGCAGTTCCGGGTCAGAATTAAATCAAGGGTGTTGCCAGCTTTATGGGTAGGAGGAGTTGGGACCAGTTTGAGGTCGAAAGAGGACAACATCTTAAGTCTATTGTTGATCAAGTTGTGCAATACTCCACTGTTGTCGTCTTCCAACAAAGTCTGTGGTGCAGTATGTTCCTGAAATTTAGAGGTGGTGTTAGAAAGATTGGCACATCGGAGTGTTCACATTGCACTTCCAGCTTCTTCCACACACACAGGATGCAAAACAGCACACCATCTCCACAGTACATTTTCTGATACATTCCTATTTAATGGGATAGAGAGCTGAGATGCTGACTTTAAACTCACACATAGAAACACATGCAGAAGCACACACACTCACTGATGCAACAGCGAGTTGGATTGGTAATAATTCTTATATTATTATACATACATAACTGAGTGACACAGACGATCAGATATTGTAACAGGCTGTCCAGTGTCTCATTTGAGAACATAGCTAACAATAGTTAACATTGACCCTGTCCAATCCTGTGTCTGGACATTTTAATAATTATTGAATATCATGAAAATGTTCACCGATGTTTCTGACGTTGTGGGAATACTTCAAGGAAATATAATGCAAGTCTGCCATCAACATATTTAATAGTGTCCTGTGTGTTCAGGGGCACAATGAAAGAAGAAAAGATAAATGAGCCGGTCGAAGTTCAGTCTATTTGAGAATAAAGACAGCAATCCGCCGTTGAAATACCAACGCGCCAACCTGCAGACACACAGCACTATTAAAGGGAATGAGACTCTTTGGTTTGATTCATGTTAAGCCCAAAACACACCTATGTTTTATCAAGTGACTTAATCCAATTGTTCCACCGTGCACTGTGCCTCACTTAGCACCCAGATTGCGAGCTTAACTAGCAAAATGTAGTCACTTTGTGCAACGTGCTCTTGACAGTGCGCTTTACACCGTAAAGAAGTGCCCCTAGTGATTAAATTATTTCATCATTCCTTGGCATAATGGGTCTTAGAATTGTGTTTCCTTCCTTGGACTTGTCTCATTATAGGCATTTTCACATATACCCTCCTGAAAATATTTACTTTTTTATATTGCTATAATGGATGAATATCGGCCTTTATATTAATGCTAAGCGTAGTTCAACAGTATCATAATGTCAACAGAGTGGAGAAAAAGCTACTGCTTAACAGAAATCATAATGCTGCAGTTTAATCACATGCACAGAGATCGTAGCGGTCACATACATAAAGTCTATGCACCATGCACTGGTCACTGGATATGAGATGAGATGAGATGAGATTCAACTTTATTGTCATTACACATATACAAGTATAGGAGCAACGAAATGAGGTTTGGCATCTCACCAGAAGTGCAATAAGCAGATAGTGCTGTGCTATGTACAAAAGTAATTACAGAATTTACAGGTAATGTGAGTTAAATAAATGCTATGAATAGAAGTATAGGTATATTTCTACAGATTATAATATGCAGATTAAAATGGAGTAAACATGCTATGCTAGGTAAAAGAAAATATACAGAATATACAGAATATTGACAGATTGTACATGTATAAACGTCACCACCCCCTCTCTCAAGGTGAGTTTTCCGGATTATATCTTGCTGACTTGGACTTAATGTTGAAAAAAATACTAGTCATCCATTGATAGAGAACAGAGACACCTTCTGGCTATTTCACCACTAAGAGAGACTTTAGGGAATCCTCTGAAAAAGGGGAACGGGGAATGGGGCCTTGTTAGTGAAGTTTGGATCTGCATTAGAAAATGGCAAGAAATACTTATTATCCTGAAAGAAACTGGCACCTTTTAACTGGAGATGGAAGGAAGTGACCAAGTCCACAATTCAGAACCGAAAAGTGATTAAAAACATTCAGATGATGATTTCAATTAGTCTAATGCAAAAATAAAATCAGTCAGTATAATCTAAATACATGTCTGCTCCAAACACAGAGTTATTCACAACTAAAGTTTAGGATAACCTGTATGTGCCAACCTGAAGGAGAGTGTTTTTCTGAGTATAAGCTTCTGAGGTTGAGTAGAACAGTCTGTTCTTTTCACCTGCAGATTACCTATTGATTGTGTTGGCCATGTTACAACTTGCAGAGTGTTAGGAGTTTATGGAGGACCTTTGAGAAGTGCTGAAGGGAAAATTCCAAGTCTCCTCTTTGAAAGACTGAACAGAGAAAAAAACCCACCTCCAGATTCTCCGTTTATATACACTAAACAGCGTGATGTTGTCTTTGCTGTTGGTAGGACCTCTCAAAACCAAGTGAGGATTTAACCCCATGGGGTGGGAGCAAGCTCAGAATTAGTGTTGCTCAGTTTACCAGAATTTCTGTTCTTTTTTTATACCGTTTATTCAAACTGATCAGGTACTATAATTTCCTGAGGTTTGGACCTCGTTGAAGTTAAATGTGGCTTTGGTGTAAGTGAGTGAGAGTGTATTCCGGATGGAGAGAAAGAAAATGTATTATCTGTATTTCAACTAGACAGTATGGCAGTATGAAAAAGGTAGTCAAGTTAGACTGTCAATGGTCAGGTGGACATTAGTTTTTATAAAGAGTGAGCCTCCGCCTCAACATGTCCACTACCAACTACAACAACAGCGAGTCATCGAATACCTCCACAACTTTTACTGGTGTCCAGAACAGACTGCCGAAGTCTCATTTAAGTGCTTTGCCTACTTAGCTGACACTGATTGCGAACCCAGTGACTTATCGATTTGAACCTGTATGCTAAAGGTGCTACCCAAATAGTAGCAAAAAAACCCAATTTGGTTCGCTTTCAAAACTTCAATATCGTGACCAGTGATGGGTTACTAACGGCGTTAGTTTTTTCAGTAACGAGTAATCTAATTGATTACTCTTCCCATCATTATAACACCGTTACTGTTACTGCCCAAAAATGCAGCGCGTTACTACGACAGACCAACAAGATCTCAAAGCCGAGCGGCAAAGATATTTCTTACTGTTCTTCCTCTTTGGTGAGTGCGGACACGAGACAATCGCATAAATGATGACGATTGGCTGAGGTAGGGAAACATTTTATGATGAGCCAATCAGAGGTAGAGTTGGGCGGGTGTTGTTTACACAAATTCGAAAGCATGCATAGTCGGACACACAACGACACAAGTGAGTCAACGAGAAACAGGAATGGCGAGCAGTGTTGCTAAGTCCGCTTGTTATAAGGGACTTTGGGCTTTTTATTCTGTAAAGTCGTTGCAAATATCGTCAGTCGCGGGTTGCTGGTTTTTGGGCTTGTTTTCATAAGTGTAGTTGCTTATTTGGGCTTGCTTTGCTCCCTGTATGAACTCCTACTGATTCTCTCCCAGCTCTCCACAATAAAGCGAAACATGAACACGGTAGTTAGTTTGTCCTTTTCCAGGATCTGTCTACAACCCCGTTTCCTTGGTTAACATGCGCGCCCGATCCGGCACCCCCCCCCACACACATGAACAACTACACCTGAGTCCTGACAGAGTGACAATGCCCAGGAATAAGTGGGGAAAATAAGGAAAAGAATATGATAAAGAGTGGGAGAAAGAGACTAGATTGGCTCAGTTTTGAACCACAAAGCTAGTGTTTGCTACCAAGATTTAAAGTCAATAACTTTGTGTACTATTATTAAACAGTAAATATAATTTGATAGTGTGTTTAACAACAACAATTTTTATGGATCCACTATATAAACATAGTAATTATAATATCTACAATAATACATGACATTTGATTGGAGGCTAGTCTCACTTTGTCCCACAGCAACATTAAAATAGTTTAGATTTGTGTACACTGTTTCTGTTAATTATTGATTGTATTAAGTGTCCATTTCATTATAATATTCAGATTTATCATAAATAATTGAACATGCACATGTATTTTAAGTTCTGTTAAAGAGGGGTGGAGGTAGGGTCCAAATTCTTTGACACATTCGAACATTTAAAAATGTACTTGAAAGTAACGCAATAGTTACTTTTCAAAGTAACTAGTTACTTTTATAATTTGTTACTCAGTAACTACTTAAGTTACTTTTTGGGAGAAGTAACTAGTAACTGTAACTAATTACTTTTTTAAAGTAACTTGCCCAACACTGATCGTGACAACACTTCTCTGGATTATGAGAGAAACATTATATACATACTGGATGTTCCCATCTTGATGTCACCGCTTGGTTTCTCAACTGCTTTTAAGAAGCCTTGAGGGCCTCAGAACCAATGTGGCAGCTTGGTTGTCTGGAGCACAGAGTGACAATATTTGGACTAGACTGTGGTGCTGGTGAGGGCAGTTGGATATACAAGTTAGCAAAGTTATTCATTCTGTCCCCATGGCTAATTTATTAGCAATTAAATGAGGAAGAAAGAACCCCTTGTGTTTCACATAGAGTTTGGTTGGATTATTGGTTGTCCTTGTCTGTGCAGTGTCCTTTTGATTGATTGTGGGGAGAAGCCATCTGCATCTGCTCTCTCTGTGTATGAGGTCATACACAGATGAAATCATCGTCATGATTACTGGATAGTCTGAGCATGACATACTGCGATGCGGTTAGCAGATACTCTCAGCAGATTACTGTGTGTGGCTATTAGAATCAATGAATTAGACTTTTTTTGCATTCAGGGTAATTTGCATAGAAATAGGCCAATTTTGTCCAAAATGACTGCAGAAAGGCTCATTTGAAATATGCACAAACAGCGCCAAAGCACAGAGAGGCTGTTTACATAGTCCAACCTGATTTGTCAGATTTAGCCTATCAACAATCGATAGTCAAAAAGCTTGTTGTGTTTTTTTGCAGTCATTGATCCATATTCTGATTTGAGTTTAAACTGTTTGTCTTCTAATCTTGGAATGATTCATTATATGACAGGACATTATTTTCTCACTAATTAAACGTATAATATGCTGAATTTGGTTGCTAATGTTTTCATTAAAATATGTACATTAATTAAAAATTGACTAAACCCAGGTTATATATATTTTATTGTTGATTACTAACATTACCTCACATATTTCCAACAGTTATCACAGCCAGAGAAATCCGTAATTTTATAGTTGTAACTGGACATTTCTTGTTGAGCCGCCATGACACACCAAATGTTGATCGTTGCCAAGGAAACACCAGATGTTACGTCAAAGACCGCTGCACAAGGTAGAAGTGAGTGCTACAGTGGGTCAAAAAATTTAGAGGAATCAGGTGCTCTTCAGGAACAGGGGAAAAAAGTCAAATAAAAAAGTTTGACTGTCCTGATGACAAACAAAGTTTGAAGTGTGGAGAGGCAGTCTTTAACTGAACGTCCATGGCACATTACATGTAAAAATCCTGATTTTCAAACTTTGTTTGTCATCAGGACAGTCAAACTTTTTTATTAGCTATTTAATGTTTTCTCCCAATTGTCTTTTAACTTACCATTTGAAGATTTACTGAACTCTCCTTACCATATGATTTTAATCCAGTGAAAGATTTAATCCAATTCCAAACACATGACATCAATAACAATCCACGGAATTGTTCAAAAACGTTGCTATTCCGCTGACCTTTAGATGACACCTCATTACAGGCTATAACAGCCAATGAGAGCCTTTGTTTAAAGGTGCCTACCCCTGTTCTGCTGTCTAATTACACATGACTGTGCTAAGACTGGCATTTCCTGCAGCCAATGAAATTCTCGAGACATAGATATGCTGCCTCTATCAATACTGCAGGCAGTGCAGGGTGATTTCTTCATGCACAAACTAAGGAGATTGATTTAATGTACAAGTGGTTTTCAGAACTGCAATAAAGTATTAATAAGGTGATGTTCATACCAAGATAGGCTATGAGCCATGATTTATGTGGCGAAAATTAGACATTAAAGGTGCACTATGGAGTTTTGGTAGGCAATGTGAAAGTTGGAGAAATGTACAGATTCTGTGGTATATGTTCATAACTCTATACACTAACTGTCCTCAGAAGAAAATGTGGTCGCTGTAACACTGTTTGAAGATAAAATGCTACGCAAGAAGTTATGGTGGTGGGCCCACAACAGTGACTCAGTAACTCTCCTGGTAGCTTTTGTGCTCCAAACAGTGTTCCAGGGACCCATTTTTTACTTTGAATAAAGTTTGTATTTTAGTTCAGAAAATATAGCATAGAATTGTTTCACTTCTCCAACTTTCAAATTTTTTTTTTCAATTCAGATTTATTTTTGGGCTTTTTGTGCCTTTATTGGAGAGATAGGACAGTGGATAGAGACGGAAATCAGGGAGAATTTCACTACCAAATCTACATAGTGCACCTTTAAACACCCACATGTAGCTATAATGGAATTATCCTTGTGCTCGACTTTGAGACTGGCTGTTGACTGGGGCTCTGACGGACACATCGTAGTACTAGACTATATGGGGTCACACCACTAGTCACTTAAGGCCTGTGGCCACAGACAGCGCTTTTTATGCTCACTTCCTTTCCAGATTGCTTCTCACCAGCGCTCATTGTTGCTACGTTACGAAAGTTAACTTCTGCTTCCCTTAATTATTTACATTAGGTGTGTTTTAAATAGCTCTGTGTGCTTATTTGCTTGAATTCAAGGAAATATCATCAATAAAACATAAAAACAATGTAAAGGAGTCATGTCCTGACATCAGCAGCTGCTCTAAGCCTGGAATTTGTAACCTTGAAAAAAGACAAGTCGGACTAGAGTCTCCTCCACCATTGTTGTTGACAAAGCTGATGTTGTAAGTCCTGCCTTGTTTTGATTCTGATTGGCCGGTGAGGGAGAAAATAATTTGCATGCTGTTCCAAAAGTTGAACTGTTTTTAACTGAGAGCGCTGTGAGGGCAGTGACAAAAAACAGCTGATGCTGAGTGCGTTTTTCTTGGTCACAGTCAGACTTTCTTGTTTTCTCTTTAAATGCAATAGTCTTTTTTGAAAATCTTTTCCACAGTATTTAACTGATAACATCTGTATCCTTTTCATTTACATTTACAGTCATGTAGGTCCAAGATAGGCCTTTCTCCGTGGGGTGGTGGGATTCCTTGGGAGGATTTGTCGTTTCTAGATAACTGTTTCAATAGATAACAGACCTTGTCATGATAAAGCATCTATTCTGGCTCTGTTCAATGTCTCTCTTCTCCATATCAGCCTAGCTTGGAGCATCTCAGCATATAGCTGCTGATGGATGTTTTTTTACCAAGCTGTGTCCATTATAAACTGTGATTAAAAATGGAAAGCTGCTGTTAGCTGACTCTCTGTTTCTGGTTAGGGACCTCCATTGAGAACTGTGTAATTCACTTCCTCAACTGGCAAGTACTCACCTCATGCATGCACACTAACAGGCATAATAACAGGGCATCTGCTGAAAGTCTAAATTTGTTGTCTCCCAGTCCATCTCCTCAGCTTAGAAAACAATTGCTGGCACTGCCCATTGTTTTGGCAAATGAGGTAGTTAGTAGGAATAAAAGGGACAAAGGTTTATTTTTTTTAGCACAAGAGGCTGATGTTCTTGTCCATTTCCGCTGATGAGCAAAATGTTACTCTTCAGACATGCTGGTGCCTCTGCAGCCTGCTGAAGCAGCAGAGGGCATTTTTTTCCATAAGGAATGAATTAACTTCAATTCTCAAGGGAACTTGCCTTTCCAGTTGCACCTCCTCCATAGGTCACAACATAAAGGGGGCAAACTGAGGCCAAGCTGCAGCTCATCAGGAGGCTTACATGTATGAAGATTTTTTTTTTCTGGTTTGAAGTAAACCAGCAGTTATATGGTCCCCTGAGAGAGGCAGAGAAAAGGGTAGCAGCTGAGATTCTCAACACAGATTTAAACTAAGTTGGAGCTCTTTGTTCTTTAAGGTGCATTATTTTTTCTAGCTTAAAAATACTTAAATTTAGGAATATTGAACTATGTCAGAAATGTAAACCATGAGAACTTTTTAACACAAAGAGTTAAATAGTTGCAATTGAAAATAAAGTCAGACATGTAGCGTCTCATGAAAAATCTTTTTCACTCATTTTAAATAACTCTCAAATAATAAAATATACTCATAAGTTTAAAAAGTCACCTCTGCTTTCGTAACATGTCACTTGAGTTTCAGCTCACTAAAAGAAAAAATGTTTGATCCTGTGGTGGTCTCATTGTCTTCAACCTCCCAGTTTGAACGTGGTTAGTTCGTTTTTAATCACATTACTCTTTTTGTTCTGGCATCACTTAAACCCATAGGCATTCCTTAATCGGTCTCCCCTTCTCTCTGTCATGGTTGAAATATAAATAGTCAACCCCTCAGACCTCTGAGTAGTCTGCATTCCTTAGCATATACATCTGAGCATTAAGGAGTGATGACAGTCTAAAGAAAAATAGATCCTCACAATCTGTTTTTCTTGAGTTTTGGATCTTAAATGTGTCTCTTCTCCCAGGTAGCATGGTAATGACAAAAGCAGCTGTCAGGAATCTGTCTTCCCTTCCCACTCCCACTTTACTTCAGAGGCAGTGGGAAGAGTTAATTTGACCTCTGTGACCTGTGCAAAGGACTCATGGCTGAAAGGAGGGAGGCAAAGAGAAAGAGGGATGTTTTTCTCTCAGCCACCTGTTTAACATTTTATCATACAGCTCGTCGTGTTTGCTGTCATAGTCCATATTTGCATAGCCAGTGTTATGCCCTTTCTACCTCTCCTCAAGAAGACAGAATGTTAAAAAGCAGTGTTTCTCACTTCAGCATTGTTCCACGTGGGATGTGGGAGCAGTATGCAATACATAGTCTCAAATTCTTCAGCTTTTGAATCAGATTCTTGTGATATAGTTCAGCTAGTTTGTTATTTGAAGTGATTCCCTCCTGTGTGTGACTTACAGAAAAGTGTGCAGATGTATAGTATTGTTGACACAGTGAAGCATGTGTTTTCATGTTTGGTAATAGCAGTCAGTAGAAAGTGTCCAGATAAGCTCAGATTCAAGAACAGCAGGTTGCAAAAACAACCGTTTGCTGATCTTAGTGAAGAAAAGCCTGTGATTAGCAGAAACACAATGACAATGCTTCACTTGGAGGTTCCACATTTTCACAAAGTTACATTTCTTTAGTTTTACCTTAAGTTACATGTAGCATATAGTTTATTATTTGTTCTGCTCATGCTGTCACTATACAGGATGGCAGCCAGTTACTATTAAAAGTTGCACTCAGGGCCCACAGGGGACAGCAGTCCTTCACTCCTCTGTCTCCATAATGCTCTACCTCTCTGCATTTGCTGTCCTCCACTACTCTACATGTATCTCTGCTGTCCTCTTCTCCTCTAAATTTACATCCTCTGTCTCTATTGTCCTCTATTCCACTGTCTCTGCTGTCCTTCTCTCCTCTAAACTCTGCTGTCCTCCTCTACTATCCACTGTCTCTGCTGTCCTCCGCTCCTTTATCTCTGCTGTTCAGTGTTTCCCACGCAGGTATCGTCTATGCGTTTCTTTTTTTGATGTTTTAATGTGTTGTTTTAATTGTGACCTGCAGAGGGACTGCAGATGTAAACTGCTCTAAGCTTACTCTGGTGCAATGCATCAAATGGCACCATTTATATATCATATTGTACATGGTCCCTTTACATTTAAAAAAAATAAAATAAAATCTAATTGGATTTTATCAAATGGATTAAGCTATTATATAACAAACCAACAGCTTCAGTCATTACAAATGCTTATAGATCAGAGAGCTTCCAACTCCAATGTTCAACACCCCAAGGCTGCCCTCTTAGCCCTGCCCTTTTGCCCTTGAAGTGAAATCTTTGGCTGAGATCATCAGGCAGAACTGAACAATAAGGGGTGTAAGTGTCCGTGGAACCCTGGAAAAAAAAACTTGCTTTACGCTGACGACATTTTGTTATTTATTACAGAGTCCATGACCTCTGTTCCACGCCTCATTGAAATAATTCATCTGTTCGGTATCTTCTCTGGTTACAAAATTCATTTCTCAAAATCCCACGCAATGCCGCTGGGAACCCTCAGATAAAGAACTAATTCCTTTGTCTTGTTCTGGTGGTCCATGTCAGGATTTGTGTACCTGGGTATTAAAATTGCTAAAAAAATTTATCAGATGTTTAAGGCCAATTTTACTCCTTCTAGACACTATAAAAAAGACTTACAAAGATGGAGACCACTTCCTCTATCCCTGCTAGGCAAAGTCTCTGTCATTAAAATGAACGTACTACCCAGGTTACTGTATCCCTTACAGATGATTCTTTTATCAAACAAAGTGCTGAAAATGACTTAACAGTTGGATGAGCGACTTTATTTTGAGCAAAAGAAGGCCTAGGCTCAAAATATCGAAGTTGCAGCTTCCCAGCTCAAAAGGAGGTTAGACGTCCCCAATATAAAATGGTATCAGCTGGAATCTCAATTGAGATTTATAGGTATGTGGTTCAAGGAGAATTCTACTTCTGTTTGGTAAGACCTTAAGTCACAGACCTCTTGCTCCTTGTTGGGCCTTTTGTCCTGTAAGAACTTAAGATCAGCTAGGAATTTATGTAACAACAACCCCATTATTTCCAATACCTTAAAGGTAAGGTTTATTACACAAAAGCTTGATGGGAGGTCCAACTTAACCCCCCCCATCCATCCCAATCTAAAATAACCTGGACTTTAAACCAGGCATGACAGATATTGAGTATAACACTTGGAAATGCCAGGGGGTAAAAAAAAAAGTGATTTATTTGAGGGGACATCCTCTATCATTTGAACAAATTCAAACAAAATGTAACCTTCCCAGATGTCATTTCTTTAGATACCTCCAAATCAGAGATTTCATAAACAGAAAAAACACTTTCCATATTAATGCCATAAAATCACCAATAGAGCAGTTACTGCTTCAGTGACCAACTAAAAAGTCCATTACTGGTTTTGATGATGTCTTGAGTTTGACTGATGTGTCAAATGTTCCATCTGCTGCAAAACATGGCAGATGGAATTGGTGTAAATATTTATGAAGAAAAATGGGATGTGATATGGAACCATACGAGGAGGATATCAGTTTGTAAACATGCTAGATTGTTACATTTTAAGATCCTGCACCGCTTGCAAATCTCTCCCAGAAAAATACATAAAATGAACCAAAATTTAAATTCTGTGTTTAATATGTAAAATCTCAGAAGGGACTTATTCTCATTGTGTCTGGTCCTGTCCAAAAATGTATCATACTGGATAGACATATATCAAGATATGGAAACATTCTTGATGTGACTTTGTGTATGAATACTGTCTCTTGACTCTATCTGTTCTGTCCTCCACTCTTCTATCTCTGCTGACCTTCAGTCCACTGTCTCGGCTGTCCTCCACTCCCCTCTCTCTGTTGTGCTCAACTTTTCTATCTCTGCTGTCCTCCACTACTCATGCTGTCTTCTACTCCTATGTCTCTGCTGTCCTCCACTACTCATGCTGTCTTCTACTCCTATGTCTCTGCTGTCCTCCACTGCTCATGCTGTCTTCTACTCCTATGTCTCTGCTGTCCTCCACTGCTCATGCTGTCTTCTACTCCTACAGTATGTCTCTGCTGTCCTCCACTGCTCATGCTGTCTTCTACTCCTATGTCTCTGCTGTCCTCCACTGCTGTCCTTTACTCTTCTGTTTCTGTTGTCCTTCACTCCTTTCTGCTATCCTCTGCTGTCCGAAAACCAATATATCTTCAATGTCAAATCTTAATGCACTACTCTATAACTCTCAACCATAATCTTGATAACACCAAGAGTTATTAATCATCGTACAGATCTATCTCCCCTTGTGCTGGGAGCACCCTGTGTCTTCTGTTCCATACCAAAAAAGCCAGAAAGCCTCTGATTTTAATTCGATTTTCGAGGATAACTTTCACTCTTTGGAGTACTGTAGGTGATCCCCAAGTCACACCTACATATCGGCTATAAAGGCTGTGACTTCATTTGTGCTGAGTTAAAGCAGATTTCATCATGTTTCTTTCAATATACATGCTTAAGAAACAGCCTTAGACAGAAGCACACATACTGTATACATGTGATGTTTTGTATCACATTCAGTGATACAAAACATTAAATATGTGTTTTAAATATGATGGGAAATGTCATCCCTCCCCAGCCTAAAACTTCAACTCCCAGGACGGCATTCCCCTGCAGGCTACCCCTGTGAAGATAACTGTAACTCATGTGTGCATTAGGCAGCTGTAAGGTATTTGTGGAAAAAAAGGTAATCTGATCTCAAACAACAGTAACTGAGGAAGGAATGAAGACTTTCTAAAAATGTGTGCCCTCCTGTCTTCATGTCACTGCCTAAAAGCCTGGTATGTATGGCCAGGATGATTTGTGGCACAGGAGTGGTCATGGTTTATGTATGGTCCCCTCTCCTGCCTGAATGTAGCATCAAGTCAAGGCCACATTCCACCTGGCATTCCTGCATGTCTGTTTAATTCTTAAAATCTCACATTAACATCCCTTCTGTATCCTCACTCTATTTTAGGATTCTGGTCCTGTTGACAATTTGTTGTTTTTTTAATTTTAATAACACCTCTTCAAACGCCTTAAACTACACAGCTTTGGGATACGTAGCCAGACATACATTTTAAATTTCAGATTTTTTTTTCCATTATATTTGGCCTCCATCATCCCCTCACACATACAATCTCATTCTGTGTTTGTATGTGTGTGTTTGTGTGTGTGTATATAATTCACTGATGAATGAGGAGAGGTCTTTTTGTTTTTTTCCAGGACGAGGCAAATATTAAAGTGTGTGTATATGGGTTATAGTGCAAGTCGAAAAAGGGGATTAACTGTCAATTTTCTCTCAGCTGTAAAGTTCTTAAGATCTGAGGCTGGGGATTAGGGCTGGATCAAAGCGCATTTTCACTATTTTAGCTTTGGATTGAACTGGACTTGAGAGATGAATAGGAAGCTGGAAAGATTCAGACAGGGTGTAAACATAGCCACATTATGATAGGGCTGTGCTGTAGCTGAAGGTGTTAGGCTCTCCCTAAACAACTAAATGCCTAGTCAGAGATGATGTACAGATGAAGTTCAGGTATCAGTATAAGAAATCCTGTCTGTGTGTAATGGATAAGTAGTTATTCTTGTTGCTAGTATAAAGACCTACAATTGTGTGAGTGTGACCCCCAATTCACACATACTCTGTGCGTGCCGCGATTAATTAATAATTAATAATCTACCAAAACACAAAATGTTAAAGAAACATGTCGTCACTTTCCGGGAGTAATCGAACAACAACATGTAACAAATATGTTCCTATGTAAAAATTGCTCTTTCGTTAGATTTTGCAGCCAATTCATTCTGATTTTAGAAAATAATGATTAAAACTGTCAACGGTATTTTAGGCATTTGTGGTGAAGTCATTTTGACAGCTACCTTTAATATCAGAGTCAGGAATTATTAGGTGATCACCATCACATGATCAAAAATGAGTCCTGCTGCCTCTTTCTGGCAGGAGTTGCCTTGAGTAACTTGCATCCCAAAAACATAGGCAGCCTTTGTAACGCCTCTGTAACTACCTTCTATGATTGCTCAACAGCTGAACAACTCTGCTCCACCATCATGCCTCTATAACATTTTGATGTTGAGGCATAACAGAGACATAACAGTCTTGTACAGAAAATGTAAAAGGGACTAAGGTATCACTAAACGGTCATACCCCAGGCCAAATTTAGGTACCTGAGACTGCTTGGCATCTTATCTTGCCTCAAGTATCTCCCATTATCTTAGCTTGTGAAAAAGAGGCTGTGTGTGTCTCTGTCTGTCTGTGCTAATATGGCCTGTCCATCATGATCCAAAATACTTTGATGTGTCACTGATAATGATTCTTCCCGACCTCCTACCCTTCATTCTTGGTACCACCCCACGAACCTGCCAAGTATCAGTTGGGATCAGGTCTGTAATATATCACAGTGCCTGCCTGATTGCAGAGAGCACTTTATCTTATACAGACCAGACTGATAAGTGTCCATGTAAAGCTCAGGTTAGCTGCTTTGCCCCATGGTCTCGACTCATTAACACATGTTATCGCCTTTTTTCTGCCTTAAACACTTCAACAGTGGGGGAGATATGTGTGAACCTGTGGGGGAAGTAATGGAAGTTACAAGGTTATTTTTACATGCTTAAGTGAGACATTAGGGCATTCCTCAGATAGCTTGACCTCAGATATTTGTGAACCTATGTTCCATCTAGGACTGATCCTGACTAAGAATATACATGATTTGTCAAATTTTGCCTATCGTCGACTGATAGTCGAAAGTCTGTTTTTTTGCTCTCATTGATACACGATTCATATTCTCATTTGAGTTTAACCACATCATTAAACTATTCGTCTTCTAATCTTATAACAACAATGTATTACTGATATAAATGTATCCATCATTTTTCTCACTCATCAAGACTGCATTAAGGTGACCTTATAACAATCTTACACATGTCCAATACAGAAGGCACAAACACTGACGGCCCAGTGTGTGCAGGTCATACCATTGACAAAAAGGTTCTTTTAACTTCACCATTTGTGCAGCTTTACTCTCCTGATCATAATATTCCACCAAAAATTAGTCCCCACAATTTAAATCCAGTAAAAGATTGATTTTAAACACATTACATCCAAAATGGTCCACAGAACTGTTAAAAAACTCAGCTATTCCGCTGACCTTCTGATGACACTTCATAACTGTTTTCTTCACACTAAGGAGATTGATTTAAAGTACGAGTGGTTTTCAGAACTGCACTTAAAGTATTGATAAACTGATATGCATACCAAGATAGGCTATGAGGCATGAATTATTTGGAGAAAAAAGTCAAATCTATGTAAAATTAGACATTAAACAACCCCATATAGCTGGCATGGAAAGATTCTTGTGCTTGGCTGTAAGACTGGCAGTCGCCTAAGGCTCTGACAAACGAGTCATCGAGTATTCGATACTTAATACGTAGGGTCACCCCTAGTTTCATCCTTGAAGTTTTTTAATTGAAGCTTCTTCCAGTTAAATCCTTACTATCCTACAGTACGTTTCATGTTGCATTATTCTGTAGCCGGTATTCATTATGTCGGTGGAATTACTTTAAACTGTCTGAGATTGAAATGAGCACTCAGAGGAAAGATGGCACATTTCTTTTGTTTTAAGAAAAGTACAAGTGGATCAATGTTTAATCCAAACCAATAGGTATGATGTATTTCTGCGTGGTATAACCTGTCAAATAATACAAAATGATAGGTGAATGCTTATGTTGTAAGTGTAACTTAATTAACATAGAAAATCACTTTATTTTTTCAAACGATTATAGAGACACATAGAAACATTAGTCCAACTTGCAAGAACATTGTGGGTAATACACACATTTATTCACTCACCTTCATTTTCATTCTGTTATTTTTTTTAAGGATGCAGCTGCTCCAGTCATTAATGACTATTCTTACAAGCGGCATAATAACACATTGCGCACAAACTGCTGTAAATTCATAAAAGCTTTTTAGGAGGAGGATTTTATGACAGTGTTTGCAAAACCTTATGTGTGCATAAAAAGACAGAGCAGAATGGAATGCACAAAATGTCCTCCTTAAAAAAACATGCTGGAGGACATAGGTAGTGTTTACACCGTGAAGGAGAAAGAGGATTTCACTGGGAGTCACAAGGCTTATTCTGACCCCACACCACAAATCACTGGCCTTGTCCTTCTTCTAATCCAGCGAGGGTGGGTAGATTTCTTTCCGTAATGTATGCCTGTGCTGTCTTTGCAAAATAAACCTCATGGGTTTCTCTTTATTTACCAGGAATGTATGGACTACAGTACATGTCATCCCTACATTGTTTCTTCTGCTACACCAACAACGTGTGAATGTTTGTGAATGGATAACTACTGATGAGCAGTTGGGCACATAGCAGCCTCAGTGTGTGAATGTGGTGTAAATGGGTGAATGTGACATGTATAGTACAGTAGTATAAAAGTGTTTTTAATGATTGGAAGGCAAAAAGTGTGAAGTCGAGAACAGAGAAGGAAATATTCAGGAAAATTCACCAGGAGTGAGTGGGAGGGGGTGAGGACATTTATATCCTACGACTAGCGCGCCACCAAAGACTGTATGTGTGCGCCCTGTGCTATTTCTGTGCACATAATGAAACTGCTTCAATCTGTTGCTTCAACACCAAGGGATCCCTACAACTCTACAATTAATTTAGCAAGGATCTAGAGAGTTGGAAACAACGTCAGTAAGTGCAAACTAACAGTTTAAGTCCAATCGGACACATTTGCTGATAGGCAGCTGAGGTAGAGCACTTTAAAATAAATAAATAAGTAAAGTTAAAGGGATACTTCACCCATTGAAACATGAATCTGTAGTGAAATTGGGTCATATATGAAGTAGAAATGTGAAATAAATTTTGAAGTTGGTGCCTTCTTGACCGAGAAAAGGCAGAAAGTGTCTTTTTGCCTTATGTAGATTAGAGACAACAACTCCCAGAATGCACAGCACCGCAGGACACTCCCGCTGAAGGAGAGGTGCATTCATGTGGTATCGGAAAAATGAGATTTCGAGTTGTAAAATGCACATGAAACACCTGCACAAGTCGGTTTTGTGTTTTGTTAACATACTTTTTATTCATGCACGTATTGCACATCAACTTTTTGCTCAAATGTAACTTTTGACAATAAGATTTCTCTAAGAAACTTGGACCACCCGAGCAGCACTTGAATGCAGCATTACTCGCGGGCAATAATACAGCAGTTTCCTCAACTGAATCAGAGATTTCTTTCAGAAGGAAATGGCATCTTGGAAATTCCTGGCAGAAAACAGACTCTATGTCTGTGTCCATAGGCAAACAGTCACAGCACCGACAACACAAGTCTGCCTCGGCTCCTTCTTCCTCTCACAGCCGCGGACCTAGCCAGCTAGGCTAGCTAGCCTGCCTGTCGGCACCAGCAGCTGGCTCGCCGCTACATTGCGGCTCGTAGAAAGAGCCACGAACATCCGATTCGAGCACAAAACCTTTAAAATCCCCTCCATCCATATCAGTTTGAAGTTGAAACATACTTTTTTCGCCATTCTTGTCCTTCAGATTTAGCCATAAAGACACCCAGCTTGAGCCGGCTCAGGCTCCCTGTCTCACAGCAGCTGTCTGTCTGCAGAAGGCACCTGGCAGCAATATTGCAGGCGGCTCGTAGAAAGAGCCACGAACATCCGTTTCGAGCACAAAACCTTCAAAATCCCCTTCATTCATATCAGTTTGTAGTTGACTTTCCGCCATTGTCGGTTTTACTCAGCTTTATCCACAGAGCCTGTTAGCACAGCTTCCAACTAAGCAATATGGCGGATGTTAAGTTTCGTTTTTGGGAGTGAGGTCCCGCCCACTGATCTGTGATTGGTCTGTAGCTTCAGTGGTTGAAAACATGAGGAACTAGCAATGTAGTTTCACCCTGCTAACCACAACAGACGCCAGTGATGCAATATGACGATTTTTGCATCACTGGAGGCAGCTTCTCAGAAAAGAAATTACAGATATTTCTCATCTTAGGGGGAAATGAGGGCTGGATGCAAGACCATTCAATAAAAACACAAGTTTACTACTGATACAAAGCTTAATGCAAATGGGTGAAGTATCCCTTTAATATATTGTCATCAACACCAACATCAACAGCTATTCTTGAAAGTTATAATAGGAATAAAAACCATCCTAAATATCATCATCATCATTATGATGACGAGTCTAACCTGATAAAGCTGTTTTACATAAAGATGAAGAGCTAGGAGGGGAGGAGAAACCTTTACAGTGTTTATTTTGATGCCAGACTTGAAACATGTAAAATTTAGGGCTGTCAAACAATTGAGATTTTTAATCATGATTAATCCCTAAATTTCAATAGTTAATCACAAATAAATGCATTCTTATTCGCATGTTTAAAATTCCGTTATTTCACATTTAAAAATAGAAATTGTTGGCTTTTATTTAGAATTTTAGGACAATCTTAAGCTAAGAATACTTCACATGCTGTTAGAATTCAAACATGGTTTTATTTTAAATTATAGTACAGTATAGTAACCTTCCTACTTTATTTCGAGGGTCACAACATTGACTTAACCATAAAAAAAGGAACTCTAATGAAAACAGCTAAAAGGAATGGTAAAAAAGTCAAATGTCTGATGTCAGGTGGATATCACTTTTATCTTTTCAACTGAGCTGCCTGGGAGTTTTTTTAAGTGAAATGAGAGATTCAAAGATACTGCAGTGTCTTTCTATTTCCATCACTGTTAGTACAGGGAGACACTACTTCTAAAGGGACAAAATAGCATGCGATTAATTGCGGGAATTTTAATGCCGACAGCATTAGTAAAATCATTTCCCCAGTTTAGAATAAAGCTTCCTCTCTGAATGGAGCAAGCAAGGGCAATCTGGAGAGAGAAAAAACACTTGCATCCTTGTGCGTAACAACTCCAAAACGTCTCCATAGATGTGGATGAGGTGTTGAGTTGCTGACAGCCATGGTATGATTTAAGCCCTGTTTATATGTACTCTTATAAATACTGTGACACAGTAGCTACCAGCTGAATGCACATTTCAGTTAGCTGAGAGAGAGAGAGAGAAAAGGGAGAAGGAGAAATGTAATACATAGTACCGGTAAGCTGCAGCGGCAATTAGCACTGGTCTTTGTGGATGATATGGTATATGCAAGTATGCTTATTTGCATAGGAAGGGGGCACTTTTGCTCAGAATTTTTGAATATTCCCTAATTTACATAGATGTAAATGAGACAGGCACACCAAGACGCTGTCTGCTTGACAGTGCATTTCACCCTTTGCACATGCTTTTTGGATTCCATGCTATCTTTTCTCTCATTTGCACATGGCACCCACAAAAGCAGCGCAATCCTTTTTTGGTTCTGGCCCTTAGTTTTTTAATCAAAACATGAAAATAGTTGCTACATGATTGCTGTGATGTAGTGGTGTGCCTTATAAATGTAAAATCGCTAACCGTTTAAACGTTAATTTGTATGTTTTTTAAACATTTGGTAAGGTGCGCGACATGCGCAGAGACATACTGCACAAAGCACAGAGCAACAGCTGTTTCAGCGAAGCATCTGTCACGTGCTTCACAGTGCGCACGCAGTGACTTTTTTATCTTCCCTCCCTACCTCCCTCTCTCCCCTCCTTTTCAAAGCTGTTCTTCTAAAGAAGTGTAGAGCGCTTCAGTGAACTCACACTCCAGATCGATATTAATGTAATGTTACGTGCCGATAATGTTTTAAATGATGGGAGTTTCAAAAATCAGAATAGCCTATTGTTTAACATTCAAGAATGTTATATTCTGTTAACGTCACTCGAGGTGGTGTCCCTGTGTTTACCTATTGAGGGAAATACTTACATAATACTTTGTTAAATACCGTTTATTTAACAAGCGTTCGCCGCCGCGCACCCCCCCTTAACATTTATTTATCAAGCCGCAGCGCACGGAGCGAGAAAGCCCAAGCCACCCAAGCATTTCCTGTGCAGCGCGTTCAAACACAGTCAGGGGTTTATAAGCATGACAAAATACAGGATCGTATCGAAATTTTAACAATAATGTTTTTGGGGCACTCTGAGACTTATTCAAACTTGTTGAAAAGGAATATATGTGACCTTCAAAGATAGTGTATAAGGGAATTCAGCTCTGAGCAAAGTCTTAAGGACAAGCGTGAAGCCTGACAGTCCGCAGCTGCACCTTTGCATTTTGTGGCATCATCACTCTGGAATGATCAGAACCTGAACTATTCTTGTTCTACCTGTTGACCTCAAATATCAAAGATAAGAAGTTGAAGCTAGAAGACATTAGTGTCCTACATTCCAGTCTACTCTTACCTCTATCCATCCACCTTTTCTTCATACCTTTTTCTGCCTCCTCTCAAGTTGCAGTGACTGTGTGGGTTTTGTGGTGTTGTTGCAACAGGAGCACTGAGCTTTGTATTTTGACTCTCACCCTCTGCTCTCCAACTTAAAGGGATACTTCACCCGTTGAAACATGAACCTGTATTGAAATTAGGTCATATATGTAGTAGAAATGTGAAATAAATTTTGAAGTTGGTGCCTTCTTGACCGAGAAATGGCAGAAAGTGTATTTTTGACTCATGTGGATGAAAGACAACAACTCCCAGAATGCACAGCACCGCAGGCCACTCCCACTGAAGCTACGGTGCTTTATTTCCAGTCTATGTCAAGAAGAATTGGCATCTTAGAAATTCCTGGCAGCAAACGGACTCTATGTCTGTGTCCATACGCAAACAGTGAGAGCACCGACACCACCAGTCTGCCCCAGCTCGAGCTGATCGGACTAACAGATGTAGACAGATGTAAACAGAACTATAAGCAGTAAATGGGAATTAAATATATATAAACAGAGCTTTGTGCAAGTCGGGAATAATAAAACAACATAACTAAGTATGTACAGAGCTGTATAAGCTGTATGAAAACCGACCTGGTGTCACAGGATCTGTTTTGTCAGCTAAGTTTCCCACAGCCTGTGACAGTAGTTTAAATAGGAACATTTTAATGTGGATGTTCTTAATCATAGCAGAATATTTGAGGGAAGCCAGAGCATGTATCTTTCCCTTTATCTACCCAGATTTGGCTAAAGAGGCCTGGGGACTCATTTATAAACAGTGCATAGAAAGTGTTTTAAATTCTGTCTTACGAATGAAATTTAGAATGTGCTAAAGTACAAAAAAATCTGTATTTATCAAACATGCGGACTGCGATCATACGCACATTGGTAGCTAATCAGTGTTGTTAAATTTCATGTTCCTAACCAGCAGGCTCGTGCACGATAGGGGACATTTGCATTCAGAAACGCCTCCAATAAACCATTTATGGTAACAACACACCTTTAAAAAAACGTGAATATATTTACCTCGCTGGAATAATACGAGAGCAAGACAAGGGGTGGATTCGGATTGTCCCTCCTTTCCCCTTTCACTATCCACTTTACCTTAACCCCGGGGAAAACGTTATGAGGTTTATGAAAGGTGTTAGGAGAATTCATAGAGGACTTATGGAAAGGCGACCGTGTTGCTCTGACAATCTGACGGAATTTCCACTAGGCAACATAATTATGCGACAGTGGAGGCTAGTGACGTGGGTCTGCCGTGGCGAAACTACAATTTTCCAAAAAGGGACTACTAAAAGCGCATCTAAAAAACTTTCCCCTGTGCCTTCTTACCAGTGAAATAATCCTAATAACCACAAGGTTGGAATTAAAATAAAAGGGATAAAGGGTACCAGGCTTCTTCACTTGATCGTTTTACAACATCATGTTCATAGTTCACCTATGGGATTAAGATTATTGAAAGTTGTGAAAGGCATATTATTGCAGTGGTAACTTACATGATCTGTATCACTTTTCGGTCATCGTTAGTTTTCTTCTTTTTTTTTTTACAACATTATATATTACAATTTCTCGTAGGAATCAACATCAAATAACAGCAAGGCGTCTTCACTACACATCATACAAGAATGTATAAAAGCAATGTTCACTTTCTTCACGCACACAAAATAAGAATAAAGAAATAAAATAAATACAAAGGCAGTAACAAATTACAAGTCAAATCAATAAATAAACCAAATCAAACCAAATATCAAGCAGTGACGGTCTCCCAACAGAACAGAACCAAACAGATCAGTGCACTCTTTTGAAATACACTTACTGCGAGCGCACGGTTCGCCAAATCATCTAATAATGCAAAACGAGCCATGATGTAACATTTCAAATGCCTGTCACAGCAGTCTTTTTAAGGTTTTGAGACCAATGAGGCAAACTAGACAAAATCCCTAATTTGGGTTTTTAAATAAAGAAAACTCGGAACATGCATCTATGTTGAGATTGATTAAGGCGTGCTGTGACACTCGTAGTGCTTTTTATTTGTAATTTCAATGTTCTACTGCTAGATTCTGTGCGTAAGCATGGTCAGAGCTGTGCTTATATTTACACACATTTCTAAGTAAAAGTACAAGTTGATAAATTCCACTTTTTTTGCGTGGGAATGTTCTTACGCACTCATTACGCACAGATCCATGCGTATGCACTTAAATGAGGCCCCTGGAGTGCAGAAGCACTCAGGACAAAGCTGTTGTTTCAATTGTGATTTTTTAAAATTAAAACTGTCTGTTGCCTTTTTGTCTTGTAGTGAGGGCTACTGAAAGCGTGACTGCCATTTATGGAGAGACCATTGTAATACCATGCAACGGTGGAACTCCAGCACCAGAGGATCTGATGTTCATTAAATGGAAATATGTGAGTAGATATTGATAAAAGTGTTCCTCGTCTTTCTTGTTTGTGTTCAGTAAAGATGAAACCCTCATTATACTCATAGACAGCACTGAGAGTCCATGTGTTATGGCTACCACAGTGTATTTGGTAGTGCCCCATTTTAATGTTTTCTTATGTCATGTCAGTTAGTAAGGATTCTCATAATTCAGAGTATAATTTCACCATATCAAAAATATTACTGATGCTTGTCATGCTGACTATGCTAATATTTGAAGAAACAGTACATATTTTTTTATTTACATTTGGTTAATGGTCATACTGTACAACTTGAATATTATATTTGCTAAGTTCTTTAAAAACTGTGCCCTAGATTGTAATTTATTAGTTCCTCTCTCTGTTTGAGAAAACTTTTATTATGATTCAGGAATGCAGAAGTAAAGTTTAAAAAAGTTGCCCTTATATGTTACCTCTCTTTCTTGTTTCAGGAAAAAGATGACGCCACTCTCGGCGATTTGTTGATCAAACAGGCTCGCAGCGAGCAAGCAACAATTCAGGCCACAGACAGTTATGCTCAGCGGGTCAGCACTGATGACAAGTTCAGCCTGCTTATCAGTCAGGCCACACTCAAAGACCAGAAGACCTTCACCTGCATGGTGGTGTCAGACACCAACCTTATGGAGTACCCCATCTCTGTTGTTGTTTACAGTAAGCTCAATATTGACACATAACCCTGAAATACATATAAAAGAATATATATTTACTATATTTTTCTCCAACTTAAACTAAAGGCGCTCTCAACATAAACATTGTTATGTAGATCTTCAGTCTATACAATGTTGGTCCTATCTCTTCCCTCAAAGGCTCACTACTGTGGAGCTTTTACTTAAACACATTTTTTTCACAAAGTCCAAATTCGGATATAAAAACAGAAAATTCCCACATTTTACATATTCTCTGTCTGAAAAAAGATCAAAACAAAGTGTCATTTCTGTACAATTAACTCAATGTCTTTGGCGATGGCATTTCAATTTGCTACAAATTTATTTTTAAAGACAGATATTTAAAGATACATGGGTAAGACTTTGATTAATCTTTTTGCTTACACAGGTTGTACATAATTGCACTGACTTTCTGTTATTGACTGTATTTCTTTCTGTTCTTTTCTGTTTCTTTCTTTCAAACACTAAGAAACACTGAGAATGTAAATGTATCACTCAAAGCTTCTCATGTGCTAATGGGCATTACTAAACCAAGCATGACAAATGCAGAAAATAGCTAAACAGAAGAGTAAATTGTTGTAATTAGCTAGGGGCAAATAAAAATGATGTCCCAAATATAAACAATGCAATGGGTTTGCAGTCAAGCTTTAAGATGTGCTCCACTTGTTGCCAGTTGTACAATGTCAGTGAAACTTTTGACTTACTAGTTTAACTAGTTTGTTCCTATTGTACCCCAAAGTTTCATTGACATTTAGGAATGATTGACAGAATAAAAATTCTACAACCTTAATCTCTCCTTGTGTGTTTAAAGAGAAACCATCTTCAGTGCAGATTATGGACAAGCCTGAGGTCCTGAAGAAGGACAAACCTGTAACGGTAAGATCAAAACACCTATGTCCTAACAGCATGCATTGACAGCTAGTGCCAGCGACAAAATCAGCTTGGTTTAATTGTTTCCTTTTAAAGTATAATAGCAGCCCGCCACGTGACATGAATGAGGTACGAGGAAGGAGTAGGCTCTACAAGGCACTGGCACACTTTTATCACTCAACAGAGCTTGTCAGCCACTATCTCCATTTTAAGTGGAGCTAGTGGTGTATTAATAAAATCCATATCTGTGTTGAACTATTGTGCTTTGACTTGTGTAAACACCAGAGAATAACTTTGTTAATTGATGAGCCTTTGAGTGTTTTGATCTGAGTCAAAAGCTTGTCAATACAAAGAGCCACACTTCTGTTTGTCCACATTCAATACAAAATCACTGTATGTTATACTATTTGCAAGGGGAAACTGAAAATCACAGAGTAAAGAATAAAATATTGAACGGATGCAATGTGGACAACAAGTGTGCAATCATGCGCGATGCAAGGCGATATCCAGCTCCCACTCTTGTTGCTGTTAGGAGATGGTGTTATACATAATGGGTTTGGATAGTAGACATGTGAAACCATGCTGTCACACAACATCCTCTGCACACATCAAATGATCTAAAAGCAGATGGTGAACTTTGGACAGTAGATGTCACCACTAATCGAGCAGCCATGTTGGATGTATTCAGGTCTCGTCTCTCTGACCAAGTCAGCACCTTCCTGCAAAATAGACTCAGGGTACAGGTAAAGATTGAACTAAATGCACATGCTGTGATGAATAGAGCCAATATTACTTCTAACTACAAATGCACTTAATTAAGTGAGCACAGGAAAAGTAGCAACATTTTTCTGTGGCTATAGACCAATTTGGAGTAGACATCACAATTACGTCACAGCAGTTGCATGGGCATCGTTGTAGCAGAAAAACAGCAAAAAGCCAGTGGAAAGAATAGCAGAGAAGCTGCACTTATAGTAAATTACATTGTTCTAACATACATTAAACAATTAATTTAATTAACAAAGAGTTAATACTAAAGAGTGACGAGTGCAGTTCACTGTCAGTATGTCGTTTTTGACTTCTTAATGATAGACCACGTCTTGTGTAACTGCATTTTATGTGCCTACCGCTGGCTAGGCCCTTGCCTGTCAGGAGTTGAGCATCCCAAGACTGCTCCATGGCTAGCTAGCCTTTGACCTTTTGACATCACAAAGCCCAGCAGTCCCAGAGCAGTCACATTATCACTCAGAAGCATTGTCAGTGTGTCCAAATAGGCAAAACAAGGCAAATTCCTTTAGCAGTACTGTGGTAGAGGCAGCTGCGTCAGACTTTAAACCCTGCTGCACCCTTAAAGGACACAGGTTCTTGCTCATGGCATTTTAACCTAAGGAGAAACTAGAATCATAATGAGATCAGAGGCTGACCTTAAACACTTCAAGTCCACTTACAAAACAGCAGATTGAGCCATCAGAAACAAAAAACAAAGCTTAGTGTGTGCCCCAATGGTTGTATTTTATCAGAGCAATTTGCACTGGAATTGTTTTATTGTTTATTGTGGAAAAAAAGTACTTTTTTTCATTCAACTATGTCATTACATTCTTTAATCTTTAACTTTGCATAGTAAACCACTCGACATCAGATGTCAAATGCCAATAAATTGTTGAACTGAATTGAACTGAATCAAATGAATATGTTGCATGTCTTGATCTTTTGTCAAGACATTAAACCGTCATTTTTCTTTTTAAGTATTCTGGATTTGAAGTAGGTTAGATTTTGAGGAATTTTTGGAGAGGGAACTTTTTGTAGGAAAAAAAACATCAGATGATTGCTTTACTTTTTTAAGACTTTTGAATTTCCTGACTAAATTCTTAAACATCTTTTATAGTTAGTCACGTTCACTGAAAGGCACAGCACAGGAAGTAAAACTCAGTGCTGTGGGAAAGGAATGCTCTCATGACGCACTCCTTATCTAGTAACATAGAATGTATCTACTACTGTGACTGACCTTCAATGTTATAAGATGTAGCAATGATGGAGGGAGACAGCATGAGCACAGAAGTCAGTTTATTCCTGAATGAAACAGTTGCTTTTCATTTCTGGCCTACATCCATCATTCTCCTGTTAATGTGCTACTTTACTAAACATGTGTAAGGCATGGAAATAAGATTCATTTTGTAATCTTTGTCAGAGGCAGAAACAAACTATTTCACTTATTTTGAGGAAAGAAATACCTTCAGTGCTGCCACACAAACAGTTAAATAAGAATGAGACTGAGACCAACATTCAGTAGATTCATCTCTTCCATTTTTCTGTTTTGGTTTAGTTGGGAACATGTGTTGCAGCAGAGGCAAACCCTGCTGCTACAATCACATGGACGAGGAATGCAAAGCCCTTGGTAGCTGATGGGAAAGGTAATTTATCACATCTGATGACCTGAAAGTATTCAACATACACTGCACTCAGGTTGCAGTTGTACACAGATCACGGGAGGAGACAGTGAGTGTTATTGTATGATGATAGGAGAGCAAATATTATGGAGATCTTATTATAGCAAAACAATTTGAAATACATAAAAATACTTTTTATTTGTATTTGTTTATTTAACAGAGACGCATGCAATGAACATAGCCGTATATATAAAAGTACTTTATCAGCAAGTAGATGCCATCCATACAGGTTTATAGCCATGGCTAATTAGCAACCCCTGTCGCTCACTAGGTTTTATGATTAAAACAGAATCATCAGACCTAAAGGTACAATTGAATTTTATTAGAATGTTTACATTTAAATATCTAAATTAATTAATTAATTGACTAAATATAAAATATAAATATATAATTTTTTGTTGAGTACTTACATTACCTCAAATATTTCTAACAGTTATCAAAGCCAGAGAAACCTGTGATTTTATAGTTGTAATGGGACGTGTCTTGTCGCCATGATGAGCCGCCATTACAGAGACAAATTGTTTATTGTTGCCAAGGAAACACCGGATGTTATGTCAAAGATAACTGCATAAGGAAGCAGGAGCTGCTACTGAAAGCTGCAGTACTGTTGCTGTATGTGCTGCTTTGATTAAAAGGTCATGTAAATTATACTTGGATACATCGTCGGTAAACATACTCTCTTTCTCAGGTCGGTTTCGCCCATTCATATTGACTACTGTTACCTAAAATCATGGCATGCATTTTATGGCATGCTTTTAGAGATATACTGCCTTATACGTAAATGAAAACAATTTAAATTAGTTTTGACAGTTTTGCATAACTTCTTCACATCTATCAAACTTCGGCTGAGAATCTAAAATAACACCAAAAATTTAACTCATTATCACTTTCACATTCACATTCACTTTTCTTTTTATTGAGAAACACATTGAGACTGTTTTATCATAGTTCAAAATCAGATTATCAGAATCAGCTTTATTGGCCAGGTATGCAAGGAACACAAGGAATTTAACTTTGATGAACTATGCTCTCTTTGTACAAAGGTATAACCTTAAATATCAACAATAAACACAAATAAGCAAAGACTATGTATAAGACTAAATAAAGGTAATAGTGCAGTGGTGAGTATTGCAGAAGATGCTGAAGTAAACATTATTATTTCGTAGCCACTGTGACACACTAGACATTTCTTTTGAGAGTATCTCAGCTGCATCTAAAGTTGTATTTTGCAGACATGTAAACAACTGTAAATCTACACAGACACATTTACACTGTCTGTGTAAATGTGTACACAGACACACACAAATGTTTATAAAGATCCACAATACTGTAAAACTCATTAACAAATGTTTACACAGATCCACAATTGTATACAATGAAGCAAAAAATGTGTACATAGATCCACAAATGAATACAATGATGCACACTGTTTAGCAAACTTTGGATTTAGTTTGTTTAATCCAAACTGCTCCAGACTGCTACTGTTAGAGTACTTGACAGTAAAGACAACCTACCACCTTTTTTGATACAACCAGACTGAGGTGTGTTACACATGCAGTACTTAATATATTGTGTGCCTTTGTCTGTGTATGTGTTTGCCATCCCTTCCTTTGAAGCTGTTGTGATCAACCCCAGCATTAAGCTTGATCCAGCCACAGGCCTGTCCACCACCTCCTCCACCCTCCAGTATGCAGCCACCAAGGAAGACATTGGTGCAGTCTTTGCCTGCGTGTCCACACACGAACTGACCAATCAGGAAGCTGAATTAGAACCCTTCCCCATTCACTGTGAGTAAAATACAATCTCTTCCATCAGGCGTAACATTTCTTCTTAAGGTATAAGGTGAGGTAAGTATTACCTTAAACATTCAGTTCTGATAGTGTTTTGATCCATGGGAATATTTCAGATTGTCAGATTACTATTGACTGCACTTAATAGTAAATGGCAAATGGACTGCACTTGTGTACCACCATTGTTGTCCACTCAAGTGCTTTGAGTCATAGAATCAATAATGAAATGTAGTGCTACGTGCTGTAGCACTACATTTCATTATTGACTCTTTCACACATACAGTACATCCATACAATAAGACATTGACCTGTGAGGTCACTAATCAGCTAAACAGTCACACATGAATACACTTGAGACAGATTGAGATAGTGTGTGAGAGAGAAATTGATAAATTCACCTTTTGAGATGTAGGGCTTTTCCTTTAAATGCCTTCTGAACTTTTTCAGATCCGTCAGAGAAGGTTAGCCTTCAAATAATGTCCAAGGGGCCCATAGTGGAGGGAGATAACGTGACGCTGAAGTGTCATGCTGACGGCAACCCTCCACCCAAGTCCTTCTTCTTCTACTTAAAGGTCAGTCAGAACACTCAAGCATCTCAAGTAGGAGCCTTTTTAAAACATGTCTGAATCTAACTTTTATGTTTTTGGGTTGGCACTGGCTGTTGTCTGAGCGATTATTTTATTGGTTGTCTATCCATTCGTAAATATGCATGTTGATCCTGTTCTTATGAACAACTAAGGAATGCTTCAAAAGCTTTAAATGTGGAAAATATATCTGGTTAGACTAAAGAATTTATTGATCTGCTTCTGGTGTTCAAAGGTCAAACCAACTCTGACCATACACCACCAACAATCTCGTAAATGTGATACGTCCGTAAATACTGGAGGGTATTATTTTTAACTTTGGCTAAAAAAAATCTATAAAAGTAATAAGTGACCAAAGACAAAGTAGAAAAAACCTGTTTGGCCAGATGTTACATTTTCAAAGGAGCAGTCAAATTGAAAAATCTTCACTTTCAGACTTTATCTGTTCTTGTCTTTAAAAGAAGCTCCATTAGCAACATGTAAGACAATAAATATACAAGAAAATTTTCATCACAACCTAGATGGACAGTAGTACAAGACCAGTTTGCAGATGCAAATTAGTCTGAAACAACTCAGTTGAAATCTGATTTTGAAAGGGCTGTTTGCAGACCAAAGTGTTTATGGACGTTACAACCAATCAGAGTCATGAAACGGGCGACTTTAGCTGTACTCTGTAGCTTGTTCCATTGTCCAGTTAATGTGGTTTCTAGTTTGATGTAATACCTTTACATTTTGCAAGACATTATCTCTTCACTTATCAACAGGGCCAAAAAACGCTGGTGGAAAATTCCGACACCTATACTTTGATTGCTGTCAGCAGAGAGGCTGCAGGAGAATACAAATGCTCCCTGGCTGACAACGAGATATTGGAAGCCACCCAAAGTATTCTTGTGAGCTGTGAGTTCCCACGTCAAGACACTTTTAAAGCTGCTCCAAAACAAGCAGGGAAATCCTGCTGTGTCAAAGACCAAAACCTCTAACCTCATCTTGCTCTGCCAAAAAATAGAGCCAACAAATAGCAGTTTCCCATATTTCACTCAGTGTACCTTGATCAAAATGTCTGAACATATTATACATAAGGTGTCAAATTGAATTTGCTATAAATAAACTCATGGGAGCAAAGTAATGCTAACTGAATTTGACCTTTGAGAGCCCTGCCTGGCAGGGAGCAATAGTGTGCCAGAAAGGGAGGAGGGGAACTGTTTCTGACATGGAAAGAGCAAAAGTGACTAAAAGTTTGGGTGGTTGAAGAGCTCAGGTGACCCATAAACTGTGCCTCTTTACTACCACCCATCCTTGTGAGTGATTACTCCCTTGCTCCTAGGTGTTGGTTTCTGAGCTCAATCAATCAATCAATCAATCAATCAATCAATCAATCAATCAATCATTATTTGTATAGCTCCAATTCATAACAAGTGTTATCTCAAGACACTTTACAAAAAGCAGTTTAAAGACCATAGACCAAAAGTATCTGTCACTTGAAACGTAGCCTGTCTTCATCATCATAATTAAAACAAAATGTGACTTTGAGTTTGAGACTGATAAAAGAAAAGCAGTAGCTCTTTAAAGGCTCATTAAGAGATTTTTGTGATGATCAATATGGAACACTTCCTTCAAAACTAGATAATGACTTGCACCAAAAACAAATGTTCTAGACTTACATACACTGAAATCACAACCAGAATTGTTTAAGGGATGTGTTTTAGTGAGTAGTTCTTTTATGGTAGAATTACACTGTATATGCATATTAGAAATAATGTATCAATCAAATAAAAAATAATAAAAATCTATCAATTCAATGTGTACCTAACATAGCTTTTTCTGTCTTGGCTTGTCAGACCTGGACCTGAGTCTAAGTCCAACTGGAAAAATTGTGAAGACATTAGGAGACACCTTGTTCGTGAAGATGGAAAAAAATGCCTCAGGTGATGCTAAAGTGTCATGGACAAAGGTAATGGTGATAGCTTTGAGTTATTCTTCAGGGAGATTCAGCACTGAATTATAGAAAGATATTGAAAGAGAAGAGTGTTTGTCTACCTGTTATTTTCTCTTTAGACAGTAATAAAACCTGATAGCAAAAAAATCTAATTGAGCTCTCACATGCTTTGAATAGTATATCGACCCTGATGATTTACTCTGCACTCAGCAGAGCTTATGCCAAACTTCAAACACATAGTGTTGACCTTTTTAGATGGTATGATTTATAAAAAGGACACTATTTCTCAAAAGCTTATCTTGAATCAATTTGATGTGTTTAAAAAAAAAAGATGAGTACTTATCGGTGTGGTGTTGTCGAAGCAGCAACAACTGAATGTACTGTAAATATGTACTGTATATAATTTAAATAATATATATATATATAATATAGAGTAGGTAACAGTGCTGTGTAATCATCATTGTTGTGACCTTGAACATTGGAAGTGAGTGTAACAGGCAACGTTGAAAAATGCAGCCAATGCAGAAAGGCAAAAAACTGCAGTTCCTCAAATGTCCACTTGAAAAGTCACATTTAACAGCCCATCACAGCCTGGAACATAAAACTAATATAGTCTGAATAGTTCATGTCCTAATCAGGACATTTTTTCTGATCTGTTTTGATTTGATGAAGGATAAGAGTCATACATAATTTAGGCGTGACTGATATGACTGCAAGTGGGCGCATTGTAGCTGTTCGCCAGGAGGCCCAAGGCCACCTCAGCTCCACTCTTTTGCCTGCTACCAGGTTGACTGATAGTTTGGTTGAGACAGCCTCTCCAATATGGCACTGTAGTTGGGCTTCAGAACTTCCCCCTATGTCCATGTTTCTTATAGTTTATGGTGTAAAAGTGACATCTGGCTTTTATAAATATTGTTATATTTCAAATTTAATTTGAGGAACGCTTTTCTTTAGAAGACACAGAATGATTAAGTGACGTTTTTTCAGAATGGAAAACCTTCAAAGGAGCCAGAGTTTAACAAGTTGACCTATGCCGATGGAGGAGTCTATGTATGTGAGGTTTCCATGAGCATCCTCTCACATCGTCAGAGCTTTGAACTGGTGGTAGAAGGTGAGTATGTATGTGTGTGTTGTAGTCAAAACCTTCATGGCTGACATTAGCTAAACACTGACCTTGCAAAAGGAGTGGAATAGCTGCAGGGGCCTTTGTAATAATTGCATAAAGTTGTTCTTTGGGTACTTTGGTTTGCTATGCATAATTTATCTAGTAATGAAATGGAAAAACATAATTAAAATCAAGGCTGTTGTTTGCAGCATGTAGGGTATTTTTAAATATACATTTTAAATGTAAAAAAAGGCATTTTAAATGTATACAAATCCTACAGTGTGCCTTGAGTTGTTTTTGAGGGACAATTGCAGTTTGTACACTGGCTTAGAAAAACAACAAGTTTTAATGTAATCCATTAGAGCCTACTGCTTCCATCAGTTTGCCCAAAGTGTGCTTTAGGGAAACATTCAGTGAATTTTGTAACCATAATTGTGCTTCTGATGAAACATTACTAAAGAAATAATTTCTGCAACAAATGCTGCTGCTCTATTTCTTCCTCTGTTCACACTATTGTCCAACAAAGCTGTTTCTGATTCTGATCAGGAAAGCCTGTGATCACCAGCCTAACCAAACACCGTGAAAATGATGCCAATTACAAAATCCTGACCTGCGAGGCTGAGGGAGTACCAAAACCCACTTTGAAGTGGAACGTCAACAGCACAGACGTAAGTGTCAAGCATTGGTCTGTGAGTGCCTGTATGTACTTTTACTGTCTTTAATGTATCCATAAATAAGGAAAGAAAAGGGGTTGCAGCAGAATATAGCAAATACAGCAGTAAACAGTAAAGTCTGCAGTGTGATTAAATTATCTGAAGGTCAGCTCACTTTGCCTATGAGATCAAAGTAAAAAGAGGTGTCACTCATTTCTACCATATCTTCTGTGTGGCTGAAATCTGTAGAGTGTTGTTACTGTTGCTTAGTGGTCATGATAGATTAATGTTGGTCTTTGTAGATAATATAACAATGAGTAAGGTATTTTATCTGCTCTTTTGTAAGATAATATAACAAAAGTCACAGACCTACATAGTGCAGAAATGTTCCAGCAGTCATTTAGTACTGAAGCAGTTGAATTAGGATAGGTTCTGGTTTTAATAATACATCATATGGAATTTATGCTTTTTACTTTTTGGGCCAATATTTAAAAAAAGCTACATACTAAATAGTTTTACATTGCATCTTGTAAATTTCCGTCGGGTAAATATCCTCTGAAAACTTTATTTCCCAGGTCCACTTGTTTGAAAGTAAAAATGAAAAAGAAGAGAAAAATAATTCATCTTGAAATCGTGTTGTTCAAAAGAAAAAAAAATTAACCAGGGTCAGGTAATCCAATCCTGCTTTTAAATTGGTATTCCAGATTTGGTATCCTTAAAAGTCTGTTCTGGGTCAGGTTGATTCAATCCAGTTTTCTTTGTAAAACTGGGATTAAAGTGAGCTGGATTACAAGGATTACCAAATTATATGTACAAAGACTTCTAGTTCCAAAGTGCAGAACGAAGAACTATAGGAACATCTTTGTCCCAGCAGCCATTATAAAGCGGAACAAGTCATAGGGTATGTGTATCATGTTTTTCCTCTTTGCTGCTTGATGTGGTATGTTGTAATTTCATGGAGGTCTTGCATGGAGGGACAGAGATAGCAAGCTGGAAAGCTGTTGTCATGCTTCGCAGTGGTTCTTTATTCATTTATTATTTATTTTGGTTTCGTCTCTGTAACTTTTACAGATCAACTTGTTTTATCAATTGTTCAATGGAACCTGCACAGTTTATGCACCTCAGCACTTTTGCCCATGCATTTGCACTTTGTATGTTTTATGTATTGCCTGTGTTGTATTAAGTGACCAACCAAATTTACCCAGGGGTACAAATAAAGTAACCTAAACCTTATATGATAGTTCACCCAATAAAAACTTTTTTTTCGTTTACACATTTGATAATGTGTGTGTAATGGGGTTCTCAGTGTCTACCCCCCCACCCCTTTTTATTAAAAGCCCTTATTTCTTGTGTGCTTTTTGTTCTTTATCCAGGAGGAGAGCTCATACATCAATGGCAAGGCAACCCATAAAATAACTGTGGTCCCAAGGGTGAACCTGACTGTCACCTGCAGTGTCTCTAACAAGCTGGGGGAGGACTTCAGGGCCATCAATGTTTCCTCAGGTAAACTGTGCCTATTATCATCTTGGTCTGCTGGTTTTATTTTGATTCATAATTCTTTTAATAGTTTGAAATTGGAAAGGAATGGTTATTACATCCAGTCGAGAACTAAATACATAGCTTTGAACAGAGAAATCTTACTTTTCACTTGCTTGGCTGTGATAATTCCTTTTGTGTTTTGAGCTACTGTATTAGACCAACTGGGCTATAAAGTCAGTGCTAGTTAAAAAACAGAAAGAGACACATTATTTAATAACATTTCAGATTAACCCCCTTTATTAGCCATTCTTCTTGAATGGCTTTAAATGTTTGGAATCACAGAAAATTCCCTTGAATCTCTTTTTAGCCAATGAACTTGTTGACTTTCCTCATACCCGTTTTCCTGCAGTTCACATGTCTATAGTGACAAGGAAGGCTATAGAGGAAGGCTCTGACTGTTGTGTCTTCATATGCACCCAACAGCAGTTCAGAGTACAAGACCTTCTTGAAATCTCTGGGTGGAGTCCTGGAAGAGGTTCTGCCTTGGGACTCTATAGTTCTACTGGGAGACTTCTAAACTCATATGGGCAATGATGGAGACAGATGGAGGAACAGCCTGCCCAATCAGAACCCGAGTGGTGTATTGTTGTCTGACTTCTATGATAGTCATGGATTGGCTTTAACAAACACCATTTACGAACATAGGACAGTTCATAAGTGTTCTTGGTACCAGAACACCCTAGGCCAAAGATCGATGATCGACTTTGTAGTTGTTTCATCAGATCTGCAACCGAATGTTTTGGACACTCGGGTGAACAGAGCTGTCAACTTATCACCACCTGGTGGTCAGTTGGATCAGATGGCAGGGAAGGCTGCCGGACAGACCTGGTAAATCCAAACGTGTAGTGCGGGTGAACTGGGAACATCTGGCCCCTGTCTGTGGGGTCTTTACCTACCACCTCTGGAAGAATTTCTCTTACAATCCGGCGGGAGTATTGGGACAAGGGGTCCGTAGTCCATGTTCAAAGCCTCCATTGTGGAACCGGCTGCTAGGAGTTGCAGTCAGAAAACCATTGGTGCCTGTTGTGGCGGCAACCTAAGAACCAGATGGTGGACACCATCGGTAAGGCTGAAGGAGGCCTTTTAGGCTTGGTTAGCCCAGGGGTCTCTGGAAGCAGCTGACGGGTATCAGGTGGCTCGTAGGGCTGTGGCTTTAGTGATTGCAGAAGCAAAAACCCGGGTGAGGGAGAAGTTTGGGGAGACTCTGGAGAAGGATTTTAGGTTGGCCTCAAGGAAGTTCTGGCAAACCTTTCGACAGCTCAGGAAGAGAAAGCAGGGCTTGCCCCAGGCTGTTATTAGCAGTGGAGGAGAACCGCTGACCCTTACTGGGGACATCTTTGGACAGTGGAAGGAATACTTTGAGGAACTCCTGAACCCAGACAACACGTCCTATGAAGGGGAGGCAGAGTCTGAAGATCCGGGGGAGGCCTTATCACTTACCTTGGCAGAGGTCACTGAGGCAGTTAGAAAGCTTCTCAGTTGCAAGGCAAGGGTGGATGAGATTCGCCCCGAGATGCTTAATGCTCTGGACATTGTTGGGCTGTCTTGACTAACACTCGTGTATGTCTAGGACAGTGCCTGTGGAGTGGCAGACCAGTGTGGTGGTTTCCAATTTTAAAAAGGGGTGACCGGATGGTGTGCTCCAATTATCAATGGACCAGCTCTTTACCCACACAGGGCTTCTTGGGGGGGTCATGGGAATTTGGTCATCCAGTCCAAATGTATTTTGTGGACTTGGAGAAGGCTTATGATCGTGTCTCTCGAGGGATCATGTGGGGGGTACAGCGGGAATATGGGGTCCCGGGACTGTTGCTACAAGCCATTCGGTCCCTGAATAACCAAAGTGGAAACTGTGTCATGGACATTCTCTTATTAAACTGGTTGTAATTAGCCGAATCAAACTGTTTTTTGTGCTCTTGTAGTGCATGCATGCTGTGCCATTGCAGTAGCCATTAATTTGTTTGAGTCAGTCGGTTCTTATCCTCTGTTCTTTTGTCTTTTCTTTACTATCTCCCTAGATTTTCTGTTCTTTGTTTTTGCAAGGTGCTAAATATGTCTCTCCTTTCCTTCCAGTGAGCCTGGCATGTCCTCTGACAGCAAAGTAAATTTGCTGCTTTGACAATGTGTTGGTGTTAACTCTTTGAAAGAGATTTTTATGAATCAAAATTAGGAAACCCTTTGATTTCATGGTTTTGAGGCTGCACCTGTCCAGGCTTTTTATCACTGCAGTATTATTATTTTTACAAAAAGTATTCATATTTTGTTTGGATTTCACTTTTTATAAATTCTAATATTTTGTATTCATATTTGCTTTCAGTTATTCAAGATAGAGCTGAGGAACAAGGTAAGATTTTTATTTTTTTTGCTGATATCTTTCTCTTCTTTACTTTTTAAAGTAAATTTTGAGGTATATTTCCTGAAAAATATTAAAACTAGTTTTAAGCTAAAACCAGGTATGTTAAATTTAGCAACATTTTAAAATAATTATTTTATGCACTAACCACAATATATTTAAACTGAGCCACAGACAGTAGTGTGACAAAAGACAACGTATCAGACACCATCTCCTCCTACATAACAAGAACAGAGGGGTATGGATTTAAACATACAGTACCCAGTCTATCTTTAAGTAAGCTGACTCGATTACCACGGTTACCACGAAGCTGGTTATGAACATTATTTGTCAGTTCATAAGCTCTCTGTGTCAGGCTATGTGCGCACTCACCGAAAAAGGGGGCTTTAGCACATCATTTGATGCTACTTTTGCACAAAAAGGAATGATCAGCTGTCTGCTTCTGTCAAACTAAAATAAAAGACTCTGCTGAAAATGACTTAATCCTTATATACATTAATTAGTTAATTTTGCCATGCCACAAACTGTGTGTGCTTCTTGTCGAATTCTGTAGCATTTCACTGCATGAAAAATATGTGGAAATAACTTTAGTATTATTATTAAGTGTATTATATTTAATATGTGACGAAACCTAGACCAATCATTTGTATTATCTGTGTTTCCATTGCAATGCCAGGTGTGTTTAATGGACTTTGAGGATATTAGGATCAGACATAAAAACAAGTTTCTTAATATACCTCCCTCATCGATCCTTTACTGCCTGATGATCTGCTGAAATTGAAAATGGGAATTAGACCTGAAACAAACAGACAGAAAACAAAGGGAGATAAAATGAATGGTTGTTAGATAAGCACTAACTGAATACTTGGCTCCTGTGAAAGGATGCAGGCATGTGTTTCTAGAACTGCAAACGAATGTTTAAACAAAAGGAGGAAACAAAAAAGTAAGATAATAGAGTATAAACTAGATTGAGAAGATGGTAGCACTGTGGCTGAAATGGTAGCATAACAATGTCTGATTTACAAAGGACATGAGTTCTGACATTGTTTCTGTGTGGTCATTTTGCTCTATAAGAAAGCTTCTATATGAGGGTTGCTGTCTGTTTGCAGACCCTAAGGAGGATTCAGGGGACCAAGCAAAGCTCATAGGAGGCATCGTGGCCGGACTTATCATAGCTGCTGCTGTGGTGGGACTCATCTACTGGCTCTACATGAAAAATTCAAGGTGAAGTATTCATTTGAGTCCCTGCACAAGTCATGGTGGCAATGCTACATCTACCCGACATCAGAAGGCTGCATAAGTCTAGAAATAATTTCCTGTGGGCCAAACTGTACGGGTGGCAGAGGGGCTAAGATCCCGTGGTCTGTGAGGAAGTGGAAAACAAAAACGTGACTCCAAAGAAATCAGAATAAATACTCCTGAGTGAGTGTTGGGTATGAATCTAACAGAATCTGTTGATCCACAGTCTCTGTTTAAAGATGAAACACACTTCTGTCTGGCCTTAAGTGATCACATGAGTTAAAGAAGTACTGTAATAAGTAATTACGAATACAGAATAACAAATGTGCTATTTTTATACTGGAGAGGCAAGTTTGCAGCCTACTTTATAGTAACTAACAGTTCTCTGTAGCAGGCAGGGTAAGAAGGTAAGACTATAGCAGAAGTTCATCATATTTATGATTTCTGTATGACCTACAGACAAGGAAGCTGGAAAACTGGTGAAAAGGAGATGGGAACACCTGAGGAGAGCAAGAAACTAGATGAGAACAATCACACAGTTTGAAGGCTGTGCTACATGGGATAAAAGAGGTATGAATAGGCCCCTTTATGTATATACACTGACACAGGAACAGTGAGTCTTATCAAATAACTTGTTGTTTCATGTGCAAATTTCAAATTACTACTATTAAATACTATTTAAACATCTTTTTACACACACATGAAAGTTATATAAATCTCATAGCTTAGATTCTAGTCCTTTGATATGCCATCCCCAGCACTGATATATGTTTCTGTGAAGCTTGGGCACATCATCTTCGTTAAAAAAAAAAAAAACACACAACATTTTACTTTAGGGGCCGGATGCACAAGCCTGTATAGATAATGACCAAAGGAAAGTGGACACACAATGACAGAAATCCATGTGCTTTTTTCTGTGAAATTGATAAAGCTGTCCACATACCTGTTTCAGCTTATAGTCTTAATCATTGTTAAAGATGCCTCATTTCTGTAAATGGAGAAAGTATTACCCTTAACCATATTATGCAAAATACTATCTATACAGTAGCCCTTTACAGATTGCAACTCCACAATAGCGCTGTAACAAAGTTCCACCGTCATTACGCCTTTGTAGTGACTGTACACATTGCATCTGCAACAGTGTTATATTGTTTTTCCAGTGTGTGATTTCACATTGCAATACAGCATTGCGGAAGCGCAAAAGGCACTGTATATGAAAACATAGTGTTATCACAAGCTGTAGAAACAGAGAAAATGGACCCAAATGCAGGCAAGAAATACAGGCAGGCAGGCTGATGCAGGCAAACAAAAAGATCCAGGTACCAAAAACAGAGCAAACAGACAAGGAACCTACAGCAAAAACTCACATAATGAACTGGCAACTAAAAGGGAACAACTGGCTGGTTATATACAGAGGAGTTGACAGAAAATGTGAAACAGGTGTGTGAAGGAGACAACAGGCTGGTGAACAGATGAAACTAATAAGAGTGTGGCAGGCAGGGGAGGAGGGAACAGGAGGGAAAAACACAAAGGCAGGGAGCCAAACAGAGGACATGGAGACACAGGAGACATGAACTTACGACATTGGCCCATCATTCCAACTTCATGTGTTACACATTGCAGACAAGGCGTAACAGAGGCATACATATCCTGCCTTGAACTGGCAATATGTAAGCACCAAGAGTCTGTTTCAAATCTAAAAAGACTTGTTAGTGGAAATGTGTGGCGTGCTATAACAGACTGTGTGACAATGGCCCCCCCTCCCCATTTATACTCATGTTCATGCTCAAAATGTATTTCAAATTATATTTGAAGATCAAATAGTCTCATTAGTCAGTGTTATTAAGAGCAGTTTCTTTTACAGTGTGCTTGTCTGTGCTCCCTGCGCGTGTTTTTTTAAATTGCAGTAGAAGTATATTAAATACGGAAGCTTTAAAGGCTTTTCCTTCACACATTTTAATATACTCAGACTGCTGAAGTGCCAATAATCACTACAAAGTTTTTTGCACTAAGCACCATACATTTTGCCCAGCATCCCTTTAATAACGGCTCCTTCTGAAGGGATCCTTTAATGAGCAGTATGAGGAGGATGATTACATCAAGCAATAGCATCCATCTGTTTGGATTGTGGAAACAGCTGAATTATGGATTGTGACTGTTTAGAACAGACTTTAATATTTGTAGGCCCATCTGTTACATAGTAGAAATGTATCAATGATTGAGCTTTTGACATAGTGCTTCACTTTTTAGTGAAATGAAAAGACCATGAACAAGGGAAATAAAGTGATAAAGAATTGTAAATCTGATCACACAGAAGTTGTTAGCATAGTTGAAACTTGTAACTAACAACATTAAAGTTACATCCTAACACTGAGGTGAAATTGAAAACAGTGGCATTACTCCAGACATTGTGTTTTAAGTCTTTAAAGCCCCTTTTTTCTCTTCATGTCCACCACTGAGGTCCAGACCAAAATATCTGTTTGTATTAGATGTTATAATGTGTATTAGATGAATTACTAGCTTGTGTGTTAGAGGTGGGGTCGTTAAGGTAGATTTTTTTTGGTGTGCTTTTGAAGCATTTTCGCCCTTGCTTTATGTACTAGTCCTGTAGTGATGTTACCATATTTTTAAATCTCAATGCTTACTTTAGTAGGTACAAGGATATCATGTATGATAGGACTGACAGTCAATTGTATGATCTCTGAGAATTTGGAATTGCTTTTTAAGACTAATTTTAAAAATTATGATTATGTATTACATTTTGTCTCTCATCAACATAGGAAGTAGCAGGTTGAAGCCAACTGGCCTCATTAAACACACATCCTGTTGACTGCTGATGCACTCAATCAGTCTCCACATACCAAGAACCAAGTCCTGTCACCAGCCTGCTGTCCCACCTCACTGTTTGAAGTCCACACTGAGGCCACCATGTCACTGTGTCATTCTTTCTTCTTTTTTATTTGCGTTCCTAGTGAATACTCCTTGTAATGTTGTTTGAGAACTTCTGTTAGACTTTTTGGTTGGAGCTCTGACTAGTGACAGTATATTTTTTGTATTTCTTTGGTTTGTTCTTCAAAGAATGTCTATGAGTTGCAAACTTTTTAAGGCCTGAATAAACATTAGGCTAATGTGTCTGTCCTGGCTGAGCATGCCAAAGTTTTTACTTTGCACTTCCTGTGCGCTTTGTGCCTCTTTTTTGGCTGTGTTCAGAGAAAAAGACACTTCACTGCTGTATGACCCTACTGAAACTATCCTCAAACTGTTACCAAAATGACCTCAACATATCATAACCTCCTGACGGGTTTAGAAACACTGAACAATGAACTCTCCTAATAACTTATCAATGGTTAACCACAACAGAGTGCTAGTTATAGTCAGGATATTAATGAAATGTCACTGTGCCCACTGTAATAAAAAACTATGTTGTAAAACGCATTAGTGCACACCTAAGTTTGACACATGGAGCAACACGATACAGACATTTCTAAGACATTTTTGTGAAAGACTTTATTTTAGTCTGAAGTGGGATTCTTTACTTGTTTATTTTTCGACTAATTAAAGATTTAAAAAGAAAGAAGAAGTAATTGGAAAAGAGCAACACGTTAGAAATACAACAGCATTATGTTCTTCCATAATGTCTAATAAATTCATGTTAGGATTTAGTTTGATACACTACATGTCATCTTCATGTCTTTACCTCACTGCTTCACTGTTCTTATACCAACCCTTCAAGGCTGGGATCATGGTTTTGGAGAAAGTTTATTTTATCTTTAATGTTCTCTGTTTATGCCTTATTGTCCCGGGTCTGAATAATGTAATTTTTTTTTTATGTACATTTCTTTAATGTATTTACCTGGATGGCGATACAGCATGTAAGGCAGTATTTTTTTTTCAAGCCTACGTTGACGGTATCACGTTTTTGAAATGGTACTGAATGATTGAGAAGTCACATGACAGTCAGTTAAATATGCTACTTATTTATGTTCATTGGCTTTATTTTCAGAACAGGACTCTTAGCTCGGAGTTGTGAAGGATGACATAAACTGAAGACAGTAGTTGAAATGTAGAGACTAGTAAAGCTGCTTGGCTCTCTGGATTTATATCTTCATCAGCCATTTATCTTGTTCATTGTACAACACATAACCCAATTGGCCAGCAAAGAGTACGAATTGTAAAGACAGTTAGAGAAGAGTATTTATAACAGTAAAAGTTCAGTACATAGTTTGCTAAGGAAACTGGTTAATTTTGAAATATGACATTTTGCTGAATACATATACATATTTATGATTTATGTTGTTTTTCTAATATCTATTTTGATCTATTTAACATGTCACCTCATTCTCATTTACGTATGTTCTTTCATTGGATGAAAACCATTGCCAATAGTAAAACTTTGAGTATTTATGTAGTAATGTCATTAGGAAAGAAATGTTTTTCAGATCTTGTGACTGCAACAGTTAACAAAAACTCCATCCAAGGGACGAAAAGATGACATTTCATTCTGTTGTTTTTTAAACTGTAAAAGATAGAAATAAAGCACACAAACTTGCCCAGCTTTTTCACAATTACATAGTTGCAAAATTGTATGAAAGGAATGCTGTTTTCTCATGCTGTTTGTTGCTTTCAAGTAATCAGGTAAACAGTGAAACCAAAGAGGGTAAAGAAGAGAAGGCTTAAGTAGAGTTGTAAATACAGACAGAATTGTTTTTCTTTTTTTTACTTTTGCCAATAAAGTGTCCATTAAAAAAAATGTATGTGTTAGTTTATGGTATTAAGAAAACATATATCTATCTTCACATAGATGTAGTTCTTAGTTTTTTGTTCAATGCTGATGTTTACACTAAGGAAGTTACCAAGTTATTAATCGTTACCAATGTTTACTCTTTTTAATATAGCTTGTTAGCAATCATTAAACTGATTAAAATGCACAAAATGAACACATAGCCCAAAACACAAACACAACTATTAAATTAATCTTAACAAACTAATAAATATATAAATGTATTCAACTAAGTATTTTTATCTTAGAGTCTGTGTTGTAATTTAGCTTTCCTACAATTGGAAAAAAACAGACAACAATAAAACGGGCCCATTTGTCTTTTTTCCCGTTTGAAACCCAAAATGAGAAAACAAGTCAATTTTCCCTCTTTTCAGTATACATAAACATTTAAAATCAAGTTGAAGTTGAAGTGAAAACACGGCTTGTTTTTGGTTTGGTGTCAGTTCCATTTTCTTTTTTCCCTTTCTCTTTAGCTGACTGAAAGGAATGGAGAGGGGAACCCAGAAGTAAAATTAAACCAACAAAATAAAAGTGAAACATGTGCCACTGTCATTACATTAAGGCACTTTGCAAATTAATTTGTTGCTTGTATCTTCAAGTTATGCTAAAGTTAGTTAGTGCAATATATAGTGATTATTTTAGTCGACTGGTATTAATTAATTGTTAATGTTAATCCATAGTCTTACCCAAATAATAGTATTAGTGACCGCAGGTTAGGCACATAGTACCCATGAACACAGATCTTTTCAAGTGAGGAGATGCAGATAAGCAAGCCCGCACCAATTCTCCGCCTGCAGTTTTCTGACAACTCCTCAGATTTATCCTAAATTGTGTAGCATCTCACAAGCTAAAAAAATGTTGTTGAATTATGCAGTTTCGTTCTGGATCACTGAAAACTGTGTTGGGGGGAGGGGGGGAAGTTACGAGGTCTGGCTGGCTAGGATAGTGGTACAAAGATTATCTACCAAGGTGCAATGAAAAATAAGGTAGACTACACCCTAACATAAAGAGGGGCCATGATGTCACAGAACCTGTAGCGAGACCTTACTCTTTTACCAATTTGAAAAGTGCTAAGGTTACATTTTTATGGCCCAAATAGAATTTGACATAAAGTCATTGTTTTTGTAAATACTCATTATTCTTTGTGGTGGGGCCCATCACAAAGAATAATGTTGTCCAGGGTGCGGAGGTCAGCCATCACTTTTTCAGTGAGCATGGTGATGTTTGCCTTCCTCTCGGTGAAAAAGAGGATCAGGGTAGCCCTCCAGAACATTTCCACACTTTATATGTAATTTCTGTTCTCCTGGTGCACAACACAACTATGTACTGCCATTATATTGCCCTTGCAGCAGACTACACAAAATAGAGGCAAGTATGCAAGCATTCACACATTGTGAATAGCAAACGGGGGAAGGTTACAGCAGAGATAATTTAGTCTAGATAGGCTTTGGTCACAGTATCTACATTTCAGGTCTGGTGCTGTAGTTGCAGGGTGCAGGGTTGTCAGAATTTTGCAGACACAGAATTGAGGCGGCTGTGGCTCAGTTGGTAGAGTCATCGTCTCTCAACTAGAAGGTCGTGGGTTTGATCCCTAGCTCCTGCAGCAACATGTCTGATGTGTCCTTGGGCAAGACACTTAACCCCGAATTGCTCCTGCTGCTTCGTCGGCGGTGTGTGAATGCGTATAAATGGGATTAGTTACTTCTGATGGTCTCACTACATAGCAACCACTGGCAACAGTGTGTGAATGGATAGGTGTGACATGCGGTGTAAAAAGCGCTTTGACTAGTCAGAAGAGTAGAAAAGCGCTATACAAGCTCAAGTCCATTTACCATCTGCATCTCCCAGCTTGAAAAGATTTGTGTACATGGGTAGTACATTATGGGCCTTTCGTCACTGATGGGCAGAGAACCCCTCAAGGACATCAGACCACCAGACATGGCAATGGGAACTGGGAATCAGCACTGACTAATGAACTGGGTCCAGACACAGGCCCAGCGGCGAGGAGGACCGCCCCTCTCAGGGCCCCTATTCACTAGAGTAACAGTAGTCCCACTGTGCCACTTACTGGCTGAGAAGGATATGCTTTCAGAGCTTTCATCATGACTTGCCTGCAGGAGCTGGGGATCGAACCCCCAACCTTCCGGTTGAAGCAACCAACTCTACCAACTGATACACAGCTGCCCACAGCAGTCTGTGGAACTGTTTATTTACGGGAAAGAATAAGAGAGACAGGTAGACAGTTTTGTTTAGGTAGAAAATGTATATTTTGAAGGACACCGAATAACATCAATATTACACAAACGACATTAAAGCGTGTTGCATCGTTGAACGACACAGAATAACATCAATATTACAGAAATTAGATTAAAGCGAGTTCGACTTGGATTTTGACTTTGGACAGCCGAAAGGGGGCTCTGTTGCTGTAGCCCAGGTATGCCTGGAGCTAGTGCTAGTATAGCTCTGGGGCTAAAAAGCACCAACCCCAACACATCCCTCTGCACTCGCTTTCACAGCCTACACTTCGTGCTTTCACCCCCTCTCCATGAGTCCGGGTTGAACTCGCTGTTCATCTTTTTGCTACAGTTTAACATAACTCCCTATCATCAAACAATGACACTTGTTATAAAGACCTGTTTTGCACATTAACAATGGGGCATAGTCCAGGAGAAACGCTGCACCGGTAGGCTATGTGGTTTGATAATAAATCCACTTCCTCGTCTCCCTCCCACAACTGTGAGCATCCTTCTGTAGAGACCTGAGGGGGATTCAGTGAGAGCAGCCCTTATGGGCTATGCCTGGAGCAAAGCCCTGCACACATTTTCTTTGTTATTTTGGCCATTTACTTACCTTGGAAGAAAATTAAACTGCTGCTTAAAATCTGAATGTGTCATGTGTTGCTGGCTTGCTTGGGAGTAGGAAGAGTGGGGGTCACTCATGTTGTCTAGGTTTCCCTAGACCGGGGATATAACACAAAGCAAAAAATCGAGCAAAGTATTCATGACTTTATTTACTAATTCATGAAAATAACTTATCAAGAAAAACATATATTGTGTATAAATTAATTGCACATTAATCTATGCCCTACATATTATCAACACTTAAATTGTTTTTACCAGACCACATTAATAAGAAAATGAAATAAGAAAACATAAACTACTACATAAACTATCTAAAATCTTTCTATTAAATGTGGTGGCCTGGTTTTCAAGATATAAATAAGGGTCACTGTCTAACTTTCAAAATGGACTAGTTTTAATAGTTTTCTGCCTTTGGATTGGCCTCGATGACAAGGAACCAATCTCAACTAATTGCATACAGCTCCTCAGTATGTCAAACTACAAACAGTTAATCATTCTTATAGCTGTTCAGGAAAAAAACATTGAGGGGAAATGGGTCAATGCTTTAGTGGCTCTCCGTGCGTTTGTTTGCTTTCTTAATTAGTACATGGGGCTAAGTCACATCACAAAGGAGGAAGTTCTGAGAGACTGCTAAGAGCTCACTTTGCTCCAACAACTGTGTGTATAATAAGTATTTTAGTCCAGGTATTGAGTAAGCATGACATAATAAGATCCAAATATCGTATTGATACATTACATTAAATAAAATACTCACTGCAGAGCTGATCTATCTACATTCCAGCATGCCAATGCTCAGTCTCTGTTAAACACATATTTATCAGACTACTGCTATGGAAGTAAATACAACTTGTAGAATTAAGAGGTCATTCTTTCTTTGAATGTCAAATACTACAGGTATCAATTTTAATGACAAACTTCAAAGGATATTTTAGGTTTTTTTTGTTTCATTTTTTTTTTTACAGCTTGGGTCTTTTTTTGCCACCATTTCTATTAGTCAGAATACAATTGCACTCTCTATACTGCAGAGATGTGGAAGTTCAGTAGCATTGCTATAGATATAAAAAAACAATGTGTTTGTGCAGGAGAAAACTGAAGAAAGCTTTTCCTATAAAAACATTGGTGTACATACTCAGGGGTATTTACAGCCTGTGTGTTTGCAATAAATTGTTTCAATGGCAAAACAATTATTTAAAAAGTCAAAAAACTGAAATAAGCATCTAAATGGAATGATTACACTAGCCTGGTTTCACCATCTATTTTAAACATGTGCCCAGAGTGATGAAAAAACTACCCCTATGCCAGGTCCAGCACACTATTATATAACAAAACAAAATGGCCATAAAAAAATATTTTCTTATATTTAAATAACTCCAATAACTTATGGGAGACATCTTGAAGTCATAAGGCAGAAATACAGCTTCCAGATTTTAAGTTAAGGCAGTTTAAATTCACCCGTACTGCACAGTGAAGTTGCATATGTCTTGTCTATTTTACCATCGTCTTTAGAGGATTCTGTTAGTCTCTACTGGGTTTACACTGCAGCACAGCATTAGAAAAAAGCTTCTGCAGTGCAACCAGATGACTCAAACTCCACTTTTGATTGAGAAAATTCCTCAAACATTGGGGAAATTTGACACTTTCACCATGTGATGACTTTGATATTAAATTGGATCCAGCAACAGTATGACAACCGCTGAGCTTTTCATCTGTGAGCTCAGACCTCAGACACACATCATTTTGCACGCTGATCAACATAACAATATACACCTGTCATTTGAATGTTTAGGCTAAAATGCAGGCACAATTGTCTCTGGCTTTTGATGTTGAAAAATAATTAAAAATATCTAAAACACTAAAATTTCTCTCTTCTAGTCCATGTAAGACACTAGGTGATAAATAATGCTGCTCCACCAGTCCAGAGCTGTCATGAACTTTCTCCAGCTCTGAAGGAGTCAATAAGGCATCCTCAGGCTCTTTCTGACTCCCACCTGAAAGTCATTCTCATTCTGAAAAAAGATATTTCCTGTGAGGGGTAACAGTCATTAAGAGGAACAAAAGGAAACGTGGAGAAGTGACCCTAACATCTGCTAAAAAAATAGGTTGAAATGAGCTGAAATTATTTTTTTCTGTTTAAAGGCCACCTTCTAAAAAGTGTGGAGGCTAGTACAGTAGAATATGACGGGAACATTGCAACAGTAGCAGGATCATAGCTATAGAACAGGCACTCAATCAAACCATGAGACAGAAGCGTTGGAAACAGAGGGCAGAACTGGCAGAGCAAACTGTAAACATTAACAAACCTGGTTCTTTTTTGTTCAGGTTTAAATCGTCAAAAGGTACCGGTATGTTCTCTGATTTTGTGTTTCTGCAAAGTTTTGGTTATAGTCACTCTGTGATGTGAAGTAAACTCTGCTTGGTAACAGAATTGAGGACTCCTTTAAAAATGTTCTTTATTGAGCACATTTTTGTGACTGAGGCCATTTTTTAGTCAGTCAATTCAGATAACCACTTAATTGCTGTGCTTCCTTTACAATGTCTCAAGTACTAGAGGTTTAGTCTCGGGGCCATTAAGGCAAACTCTCGGAGAATGCCTCTGGCCACATCGACTTTGTACTGGGCGATGGTCAATGCCCGCTTCACGTCCTCAAAGGAGTAACCCTCCCCCATCAACTTGGCTATCTTTGCATCCACAGTCTCCAGATCCAGGCACTGGGGTTTACCTGGCTGACTATCTGAAGGGATCTTCCTCGGTAGTGGCTTGGGCGGTCTGGCGGGGGCCTGCAAACAGTCCATCGAAACTTGGAGAGAGAGGAGAGAAATCATTTCAGAGGAAAAAGTGCCCCTCATGCTAAGATCTACACTTAAGTTATTAGTGATCAAGGAATGGTTAATAGACTTTTCTCGTCTTCTGACCACTCAGAGCCCTTTTACATGAGATGTCACATTCACACACACATGTATACACACATGTATATACATAAAATACAAAGTCAATTAAGAGATAACTGAATCTACCACTAAAGGCGGGCATACACTGTGCAATGTTTTCGATAGTTCTGAAAATCTCAGACTCAAACTGCACGAGTAAATCGCATGCGATGAAAAGCCAAAGCTCACGATTTATGTGCGCACACTGTGCGGTCCGATGCTCGGCTGCGACCTGATTGCTCACACTATAAGAGCGAAATAAACACGTCGGGTCCCCAAATCCGGAAGAGGACTGGAGAGATGCTTAAGAAGGAGAAACGTGCTGCCTTGGCCATTTGTGCCATTCTATGCGCTGAAACGTCAGTAAAGGCATGAGTGTGCCTGCAACATCTGAACAACAGTGCTTAATTTGTAAACCCTGAGACCCGGAGCACAGAGAGAGTGCTGTTCCGGCGCGGCAGGAAGAAGAGCGGACACACGGAAATCAGTGTGCACTTATTGCACGTTAGAAATGTTTGGACAGCGTCTGTTAACAGAGACTACAGTCTGCAGTGTAGATCCCACTATTCTGTGCTAAACTGACTTACATTAGAACTGATGATTGATTGAAGTTTCTGTTTCAAGTCTCTCCACCTCTGTGCGCAAAGTTTCAAGTCTCTCCACCTCTGTGCGTAATGGCACACTCACGCTTATCTGTATGAGCTCACTCCCTTTCAGAGGTTGTTCTGCAGTTATTAAAATAATAATCAACTAAAACTCCAAAATCTAGGATAGCATCTACTGTAGTTGCTGCTCTGTCTGACAGGATGATCAAATGTCTTTGGTTTCTTTGATTATGTTTGAAAACTTCTCCGCGACACTTCAACGTTTGCGCAACGATATAGAAGCTCTGACCAGCTGGGAGTTGTGGGCCTGTCACTCAGCAGAAATTATTAGTTTGTAAGTTTAAATCTTTTAATAACCTAATGGTTTTAATTGTGCCTGATTTAGGGGGCGCTGCCTACTTCTTGTGTCCCGGCACAAACAGCAACAATTTCATCATCACACTCGCCACTCTACTAAACAATTATCAACACGACACAGCAGCACAGCAGAGAATAACATTCCTAGTTATTTAAATACAAAAAAGAATGTCAGAACAGTTAATATTATATTGCGCCAAATGTAATGAGAGATTTGGATAGTGACAAAGGGGCTGGATCCAAACAAACAGGTGCCGGTCCCGAATCTGGTAGGTGCCGGATCTTGTTCCGGCAGGATCCGGCACAAATTAAGCACTGCTCAACAAGTCTGGCCTCCATGTCCTGAGTCCAAACCACACGCTACGGCGGCACCGACATGACGACATGCTTCTTCTTCTGGACGTGGTAATGTTTACATTTTTCACGCAGGCGCAAAGAGGGAAAAACCCACTGATCTCAGGTGAATCGGCTCTTAGCTCTGCTTCAACTGTGCGATACCCTCACGAGGGGCGACCAAAATATCAAACAGGTTTGATTTTCAGGCGACCAGCCGATTGCTGGTCGGGAGCTGGTCAGGAGGGGTATATCGGTGCTCGTTGCCATCTGCTTACTACACGACTCAGGATTCACGATTAAGCTGAAATTTGGCCCGACTCCAAAAATTCTCGCACTACTCAGAAATCGGCCCAAAATAGGGAAAAAATCGCACAGTGTATGCCCGCCTTAAGCCACACTGAGACTAAATAGACACAGGGGTAATTAGACACAGGTGAGACTAGCGACACAGGTGAAGACAATAAGGGCAATCAACACTGGAGGGAAACCAGACAATGGGAGGACGTAAGACAAGACAAGAAAAAAGAACTACAAAATAAAACAGGAAATACTTAAGACACACAAACTCAAGAATGTAACAGTAACAATAGACACTAGGAAATAGAGAAACACAAGGATAAGAAATGACAAAATGAGGCACTAAAATCTAAATTCTGAAATAAACAAAATACAAAACTAAACCAGAAACCCATGACACCACAGCTGCCCAGACAAAACAATGTGTAGTATAAACTAAATATTGGGGAAAACATGTCACAGCCTTGTTCTGGGACATTTTTCCCCCCAATAGTTTTCGAGTTGGCACCTTTATCAATAATAAAGACCTATCTGTAATATCTAGACAGCAGATAATAAAGAATTTCAGCTTTTAGAATCCTGGAATACTAAGGGATGGTAAAATATGGTCTGTCTGGTTCAAGATCTAGAGGAAATAAAACAACTGGAAGTAAGATTAAAAGATCTCCACAGGACTTCTTCTTCATGTTGTCATTTTTGATTACTCATCATCTATATGTGTTTATTTGACAGAACTAAGCCTCGTCAGTAGGATAGCTTCTCTCCACAAAACAAGAGCAAAATGTACAGAGTAGGACAGCTGTACGGCTGGTTTTCGTCTTCAATAGCCATAACCTAATATGCTTTGAAGGACCTTGAGACATTGAGAGATGTGACTCTACCTTGACTGTCTTTGAAATAGTTGAATTCTAGGCAGCATCTGGAGCCTTTAAGATTTTCTGTAGTTCTTCTGACCGGAGGCAGAGGAACAGCATTGTTCAGCATGTCAAACACTGTGTCTAAACCACAGATGACACAAAACATGTAGATACCAGGTAATGTGTCAGTTAACAAAGTCATGTGATATATTATGCACAGTGTGATACTACTTTTTATGAGAGAGCCAGCTCACCTGGGGTTAAAAGCAAGTGATCCTGACCAGAGGACAGCCTGTGTGGTTTTGTGAGGACAGAAGAGGAGGAGGAGGAGGAGTTGCAGGATGAGGCCGTCCTCAAACAGGAGGAGAGATCTGTGAGGCTGTGTCGAGCTGGTGGAGGAGGCGGAGGCTGGGAGGGTGGGCAGCTATTAAAAGCGTCTTTTAAAGCTGAAACACAACAGAATCCAAAACTGAGCTCTCTGATATGATTACACGTGTGTACTACATACATATTCAACAGGGAGGTGGCTAACACTGCTATAAAGTCAAAAAAAAACACACGATGGAGAGCGGCTGCCATGTCGGCCTTTAGAAGAAAATCAAGGAAGGCTCTTTTTCTAATATTAAGCTTAGCCATGCACAGTACACAAGTGTTTGTGTTTGTCTTGGTAGATACAGGCCTGAAATTCAGCTTATAAGGCATCAAACTTAAAGAAAACCTTGAGGGGGCAGCAGAATGTCATAGTCAGATGATGAATTGTTGGCGTTGAAGAGGCTGGAGGCATCATGTGCCGCCCCCCTGAGCGAGTCTGAGTATCCCCCTAAAAAAACAAGCAGAGTGCAGCAAAACAGTTTACACAGCTATTTTAACAGAGCACCGCATGCAATTTTGATATCACTCTTTTTTTAATGAGAAAGAATAAGCGCTTAATGAAGTTTACATTTTTTAAACAAGATAGAATAAAATTGATCACCCCTACTATTTTTACAACATTGGAATAAGAACCTGAAAAGACAAACAAACAAACAATTGATCTGTAGTTGAAACCAATTGCATGATCTGATGCTTTTTCAACAGAACTAAAATATCATTGACCCAATAGTCAGCGGATTAAATGACTTGTTTAGATGTGTTCATTAAGTGTTTTTTGTGCAACACATTCATCCTGCTTTCTGAAACCGTAAGTTTAATTAAAACGTTATCTATGTATACTTATTAAGAATATGGGATCGTTGTGATATACAGATCAATGCAAGTATATGCAGATTGTGTTCGCGGACAGACGCTTGCACAACTGTTTGAAATATTTTGAGCCCTGTCATCATTTTTTTGCAGATTTGAAGACTATCTACATCAGAGTTATCAATGATTTAAAAAGTGTAACATAAATATGATGTTGAATAATCTCTGTTGGCGTAAGGACTCACTGGGCTCAGGAGGGCCAGGCTTCTTCTCCTTGGTGCAGGGCTCTGGGGAGCTGTTCTCAAAGTTTCTGGATGACAAAGATTCACAGCAGTTTAATTTTACTCTTACTCAAATATTGTTGGTGTATCATCGTGTTAAAGTTTGATATGAGGCTGGTACCTGCTGGGTATAGAGAGGCAAAGGGGAGCCTGACTCAGGCAGAGGTTGGATGTAGGGATCTGGTAATCCTGCACCCTCACCATCGCTCCACGCTGATTCTCCACCACAGCACTGCTGAAAAGGTTGGACAGTCAAAGCTTACAATCAAGGGTCACAAAAATGCAACTTGCTTTCTCACTTCTGACAGGCTATTGGTAACAGCAGTAGGAAGTTATGACTGAAAATATTAGTCAGTTACACTTTGCAATGTCTGTGATCCTTAACATTACATAAGTATATGAGCTGTCTTTTTTATCTTTGATTTATGTGGAAAAACAGTTGGGAAAACATCCTTTAGCTGACTCAACTGCGACCATTTTGTCCTAGAGTCTCTGCTCTCTCGAACTTCACCCTACAAAAAGGCACCGTGTATAATGTGCTCACAACAGCAGCCTCCCATTACATAACAAAATGTTTGTAACCAGTACGGATATGTGTGATACACTTCTGTACACCAAAATGCAATTAAATTAAGTCTACATAAAAGTGAAAAAATAGACATTTCATATTTGCATTAACTATTTAAAGTTCAATAAGTATCTGCCAATTCTGCAGCAGCGTCTCTCCATGCATCTCTGGTGGGAGGGACTAAGAAGCAAGTGCGGAAAACAAGTGGAGGAAACATCGATGCAATTTAAAAGACATGAGAAGTACCCTCAGTCATCTCAGAATCCAAGACAGGATTTGGAAATAGGAGGCATTCTTCTTCCAATGTCTGAAGGCTTCCCAAAGTCATTCATACCCGCCCTCCTCTACTGAACAGGAGGTCTAACATCTTTGTCTGATGTAGAGTCTTTTTAGCCTACAATAGGGTGGAGTGCACCTGCATGTGATGACACATTGGAGCTGGTTATGGCCACAGGCAGCAGCAGTGTAGAGAGTGTGTTAGCTTTGACTGTTTTCCTGTGTCTACTATCCTCCTGGACACCTTTGGCGTCTTCTCCGGATATAAATAATATATTTTGAAAAGAGTATTTATTCAAATTGGCTGCAGAAATGTCACCTGCATCTGTACAAATAAAAGTATCACAATCAGGAATTAGATACCTCGGTATTAATATCACATATTCTATCTGTACACTGTGGAAACAAAATGTTTCTGCTTTAACAATCGCAGTCAAAACAAATCTACTGAGATGAAAAGCTTGCTGCTGTCTGCAGGGTACAGACTGTTAAATAAATATACTACCTAGGTATTTGTATTTATTTTAGTGCTGTGTTGGCTACTATTGGTCAGCTATCCTACAATAAATTATACTATGTTTTTTTCCACCCCAGTGCAGTTGGTGTAGATTGGAGAGGCTCTTGCTCTTCTTCTCTCCCATTTTGGCATGCAGTATCATCTAAGACTGTTGCAATAGGCACACTTAAAATATGGTCACCTACAGTATTTATAGCGGCTAAGATTGACCCACGATTTATAGCTTTAGAGAAAAAAGGCCTTCACTGCCATTGAGAACTATACATAAATGGTCTGTTTGCCAGCTTTGATCCATTACGTTCAGCTTTTGATTTACCCAGCTTAGACTTTTCCCGATATTTTCAGCTTTGTGATTTTTCAAGGGCCCACTCGCTCCTGCCAGGGGCCAGGTTTTTTACCTGTATGGCCTTCTGTCAACAACTAATTAATCTGCAGTGAATCAGATCAGAGCTAATTGGGAAACCAAACTGCAAATTAGGCTTTCTCATGATTTCTGGAAACAGGCTCTATGTGCTGTGCACAGACTCTCTCTCGTCCAATTTAAAGTGCTTCACAGACTCCCTTGAAGCAAACTCCTCATACTTTTCCCAGATAGAATCAATACAAATATTTAGTAGGTGCTTCCAAGCAACCGCTCACATATTTTGGTCATGTTCCTAATGATCTAGCAAATGGTAATCCTTTTACCAAGTATATCTTTGACATATTGGGTATAATTATCAGTCCGTCCCCACATACAACTATTTTTGGTAGATCTGCTACAGTAAAGAACTCGCCACCACATCCACCCAAGATAATGTTATTGCTTTGCCACTTTGATTGCCCATAGGAAGATCCTTTTCAAATGGAAATGCCCACAGCCACTCTCCTTACAGCTTACTGAATGATGTTTTTTTTCCCTCAAGCCGGAAAAAGTAACATTAAATCTTAGATGCTCTTCTTATAGGTTTTATTGCCTCTGGAAGCCACTGCTTGACTATGTGGATACTGTATACTTGCTCACCTGGCTAAGGGTCTGGCCTATTTACACCAGACCCTTTCCTCTGTGCCAGATACGCATCCAGCCACTAGATACGACCCCCTGAATCTGAGGTGGTGTGAACCTGCGGGTGCATGGATACCCAACTTTATTCTGGGTCTATCAACTTTATTTTTGTTTGAGTCCAGCCAGCAACTTTTTGTATTTTAAGCCGACCTGCTCCAATCCATCCTATCTGCCTGTTCCCCTTCAATCTAATGGAAAAAAATCAAACACAAAAAAGAAAATGGGTGTATGTTTTTGTTTCTGAAAAGTAACCTGTGCTCACATACTGCATTTGTTAACCCATCTGTGTAAATGAAGTGTGTGTTTATGCCACTTTGAAAAATACTTACAATATTTTACAACTCTACAACCAGAACTTCCCCTATTGGCGCATGCTTCATCAAAAGTGACATCTCTGAACACAACTTCACTACCGCTCATTTTGTAAAAAATCCTAATCTAATTATGGCAGCAGCTAAAAGGTTCTTAGGTATGCAGCCAACATTTTCAAAGCTGTTTTACACAGGAATTCTCCCTAAGGCTACCCAACCTCACTGGTAAACATCCCTTAAGAAAGTAAGGATGGTCAGGAAATGGAATCTAGGACAAAAAGTTCATGTCTAAAGTCAAACAGGATTTTGTGTGTGTGTGTGCTTGTACTTACTTTTGGCTACTGGTAATTGTGGACAGTATTGGTGAGTCTCGGGAGGGAAGGATGTCATACTCGTCGTTGACTTGTACACCATTTGAGAAGGGCTGTACAACAGAGAAGGACAGGGGAACTTCAACAAAATCAACTACTATAAGGTGTATTATTTTACCATCCGTCCATTTTCTCATTTTATTATCTAACTTATTTTATTATCTGTTCTGTTCTTCAACAGATTTGATTCTGGTCACACTCCCTACCCCACCTACCAGAGCATGGACCAGCATGCATTGCCCCGCTCATCCCCACACTCAAGCCTTTATAACCGCTGCACTTTGATGGTCATGTTCTTTGACTTTTCCACTGCCTTCAACACAATCCAGCTCTTAGCGCTCAAGGGGAAACAGGATAGACTGTCACCTGGCTGCATGGACAGGAGACTACTTCACTAGCAGACCACAGTATTTGAGACTTTAGGACTTTGTGTCTGACATGGTGGTCTAAAGCACAGGGGCACAGTTCTCCAACAACACGTTTTCGTGGGTTGTGTATATAAGGAAATTGAACAGGACCGCAGGTAGGTCATCATTGACTTTATCAACTGGTTTGAACCATCTTCAGCTCAACACCAGCAAGACAAAGGAGATGGTGATAGACTTCCATAGGAAGACACCCCAGACTGCCCTGGTTAACTTGCAGGGATTCGACATTGAGAAGGTGGAGACATACAAATACTTGGGTGTTTACCTAAACAAACTGGACAGGTCACACAACACAGCTGCCTGTATATACAGAACCAAACTGCAGCTGCTGAGGAGACTGAGGTTCTTTGGAGTGTGCAGTTCTAAGGACAGGAGTGAGCGCAGAGAGGGACAGAAACAGACTGAACAAACTGGTCAGGATCTTTTCTGGACTGTCCTCTGGATTCAATACAGTAGAGGAGGTAGGTGAGAGGAGGATGTTATCAAAGCTGACATCCATGTGGGACAGTTTCTTTCACCTCTTTCATGAGACTGTAGAAGCCTTTACCAACTCTTTAAGCAGCAGACCTTTGTTACCCATCCTGCAACAAGTAGGCCTATTGTTTGTAGGTCATTCATGCCATCTGCTGATATACTTTGGAAATCCAGTTTCCCAACTACAAGCAGAATTTGTCTCATCCTGAAGTGTTTCCTCTGCTACAACAACCCACTTATTCTAAAGTATCCCATTATTTTCACACGTCTTTAATAGTTCATTCTAATTCGCCATAAAAGCTTATAAAAGTCTACTGGTCTTAACAGCAGACCATTAGAAGAGGCTGTTACTACAGACTACTACTGTTCTCTCCTCCTACAGTACAAAATAGTGTACTAATGTTAACTGTTTTAGTTTGTGGGAGTTAGAGATGTGTATATTATTTTTTGGAGGAGGGGGGGGGGGGGGGATCTAGGGGGTCTGTGTGTGTTTGTGTGTTCTGAACAAAGCTTTGAGTAAACTGTATTATCAAAGAAAAAACAAGTTGTACATAAAACATGGATTGAAATAAGCTGAAATGTAGAATTTAGAAAAGGTATGGGGGATATGTGTATTAATATTTGTTTAAAACAACCACCAAGGAAGCCATAAGGTGACGATAGTTTCAGCCTTTTAAATCCTCTCACCTCAGATGTTTAAACAGAAATCGTATTCCTACCTTGCAGCTTTCTGAGTTTCCTGTCCTGTCGATTTTGTTATGCAACTTTCCAAATTCTGCAGATGGACAACTGAACGGTCGTCCATTCAGGTGAGGGGGGCAACTGGGTCCTGGTTGGAGCAGATGCTCAGATCCAGTCCTATGGTCATCTGAAGAGGGGCTGTCCCTGGAGAGAAATGTCTGAGGGGTTATATGGAAATCTGCCAGCCCACTGTTATTGGAAGCCATGGAAGAAGAACTGGAAAGCCAAGAATTGCATGACTCAGAGGAGAAGAGAGGAGGACGTTCAGGCGGAGGTAAAGGAGGTGGGTCCCTCTGGGGTGGAGGTGGTGCTGGAAGAGGCTTGTCCTGCTTTCTGGACATGCTTGGCGAAGACTAAAGAGATGGAGAGATATACTTCATTCGCTGATATTACATATTAATCAACAACTTGGAAAACATTTTTTTTGTTTGTAGGACGGGCAAGGCTTAGGAGAAATATGCACACAATCCAAATAACAATACATTTCAGAAGCAGTCTTAGTCTCAGAAGTCTTAGTGCAATAATGAAATATAAAACATGCCTATTGACTGAAAGTTGTGCAGAAAGTTTTTTTACACACCCATTGCCAAAGTTTTAAGCTACTGAGAAGAAATTGGCAATTCATAGTATTAATACTATCCTTTAGAAACTCAAACATACAGTAGCTTACAGCCAGTCTGGGTCATCAAACTGCTTTTAGCCATGCCAGTTTTATATTTGTGTATTTATAAGTTTTAATGCCCTCTTTACCACACTAACCTTTATCTATTTTGCATCTGTTTCATAGGTTTACATCCTCCTAGTGTAAATATCATTCTTGTGGACCCTGTTAAGCTCCTCCCAAACTTATATTGAATATGTTTAAAATGTATTTGTGTTAGTCTACTGGTAATTGACTTTAAAGATTATGTACAGGAAAATGTAGGTAACCCATTATTCTTGGTATAGTGAGAAGGCAGTTATTCACCTTCGGGGAACTGCTGGGACTGGAGGATGGGGAGTGGATGGCGCCCTTCTGGATAAGGTCAAGCCGGGGTGGAACAGGAGGAAGGCTGAGGTGCTGCAAGCAGTGACTTTGGTCTCCCCCATGAGCTTTTCTGTGTTGGCTGACAGGTGAAGAACTAGGAGACACCATGGGTGAGTTCTGGCGCTCAGCACAGTGCTAAAAGAAAAGTAAAATATCTCTTACTGCAAGTCATTCATTATCAGCTTGGGGTGTAGTCACAATATAAATGCATCATCTGGGCTCGTATTCACCCAACTAATAATTTGGATCTAAAAACAAATACATTTAGAAAATAATCTGACTTCTTAAAATCCCCATGTGACATGTGACTTTAAAGTGAATGAAGCTCTCTTTTGTTAAGACTTGTGTTTGGACAACTTTGGCACAGAAACAGGAATGATAACAGACCATTTAGTATATATTCATGACTCTACGTACAATATGATCAAACTACTTTGATCATCATTAATAATGTGTTTGCTGAAGATTTATTTATGTTGAATACTAGCAGTCAAAAGTTTGGACACACAACAGTAACAGTGTTTTCAGTAAGACAGTATAATATATTATTATAATATAGCTACTGTAAGTTGTACCTGCTAATAGAACGGCTCTCTATTTTTACTATTTTCCACATTTTAGAATAATAGTAGATATTAAAACAATAAAAAATAAAACACTTAATTTCATTTTTGTTTTTGGAAAGAAATGCATACATCTGTAGGCATCAACTTCAATATTTCTATTTATATAAGAAACACATGTCAAACATTCAAGCATAAGCCTTTAGATCAAAATGTCTTTAAGATAATAACATGCATTTCAATCAGGTGTGTCCAAACATTTGTCTAGTGTAGTAAAGCCAACACTTCAGAGTCAAATAGTATCCAGCACAATATGTGTGAAACCCTTGTTTTGTCTGACAAACTCATCAAAACTGTTAGAATGTTGCTTCTAGTGTTACAGCAACCCAATCTGCACATTGGAGGTGGGAACAAGTTCATTTGATGTTTCAGAATTAAAGTAGAACCATTCATCTAATCTTTAAGAACATTTTCCTTAAAAATATTTCCATATCACTGTTAAATTAAACTTTCCTAATGCATCAGAAATCAAAAGTTTGAAACATTTTGAAATAGTTTTAGCACCACCTGCTGGCAACAGGAAAGAATACTGGCCACAGAAAGCAGGCTATGTATTTACAAATATCATTCAAAATTTCAACCTCATAATTTTAATCATTTTTCATGGACCACTTCTGATCACAGTTTGTTAAAAATGTAACAGTTATAGTTATAGATGATCTAGTTACAAAAAGAACTACTTGTCAAGGTAGAAACAGAAAAATGTCATTATATTTGGAAAATTATAAGCCCAATTTGAATTTGATGCTGACAAGATCTTTCATAAAGTTGGGACAGGGTCATATTTACCACTCTGTTGCATTACTTTTTCTTTTAACAATTCTTTGTAAGCGCTTTGGGAAATGAGAAGACCAATTAAACATTCTTACTTATTTTAGGATTTCCAGCTTCATGGTTCAGGGTATCCTTTGTAGCATTAAGAAGCGAAAAATAAGACAAACATTTTCAACGGATAGCAAGTACGGGCTGCAGGAAGTGCCAGTTTATTACACAGACTCTTTTACTAAAAAGCCATTCAGTTGTAATACATTCAGAACGTGGTTTGGCATTGTCTTGCTGAAATACTTAAGGCCTTCCCTGAAAAAGAAGTTGTCTAATCAGTGGCATGTTTTCCAAACTTGTTTAAATGGCATTAATGGAGCCTTCACAAATGTGCAGCCATGTAAACTAATGCACTTCCATACCGTCACAGATACTGACTTTTGAACTGAGCACTGATAACAAGCGGGATGATCCCTCTCTTCTTTAGTGTAGAGACGAGGCATCCAGGGTTTCCAAACAGAAAGTTAAATTTCCGCTTGTCAGACATCAGGATAGTTTTCTGCTTTCAAGTCTTTTGTTGCAACCTTCCCAACTTTTTTAACCTTCTTGTTGGCATGAAATACAAACTGGGCAGTTTGTATAGTTTTCCAAAAAGAATGACATATCTCAGTTTGAACATTTGACATGTTATCTTTGTGCTTTTTAAATTAAATATGGGGTTTTAATGTTTTGCAAATCATTACATTTTGTATAATTTTTTCATGTTTTAAAAGATTCACACCAATAAAATGAATACTTTAAAAACTTAAACCACAAATGTTTCTGCATGCTTACTATACATGAGTTTACGAAAAAATGGGATTCTTAGAAGTTTAATAAAAATAGACCTGACCTTTACCCTGTAAGAAAAAACAACTAAAGAGAGAAGCAATCAGAATGCTTTAAGCCCTTTCCTTATTCAATAGATTTAGGACCAGGTTATTCTCGAAATATTTACCTTTCTGATGTTGGCCAGTCCATTCATAACCAGGCAGTCCTCTCGGTCTTCATCGTCATCCAGCTCCAGGAAGGGGCAGCTGTGCTGGTCCAAGAAGAAGCACTTGTTGCCCTCATTTCGTGGGTCAAAGGGATCCACAATTATGGGCTCAGTGCCTTTGATTTCACATCGACAGAAAGGACAACCCTGACCATCTGATTCCTGGATGAACACACACACACACACACACACACACACACACACACACACACACACACACACACACACACACACACACACACACACACACACACACACACACACACACACACACACACACACACACACACACACACACACACACACACACACACACACACACACACACACACACACACACACACACACACACACACACACAGAGAAGTGCTCAAAGTGAAGCAGTTTTCACAAGAAGCAGAGGAATTTCTGGCACAACTTCACCAACTAACAAGGTGCATGAAGAGTGACAGGCTTAGAAGAGGTCAAAATGCTCCAGCAACACTTGTAGTATGAAGCTCAACTCAATTAACAAGTTAGACTGGTTTTCACACACATGGTTAATTTATGTGCTGCTTCACTACTGCCATATGTCTTACCCCCTACCAACCCCATTCCTGAAAAGACTCTGGCAAAGTTGACTAAACCCATGCTCATGTAGACACTCAAAATGGAAAACTTGAGTGAAACTTCGTCACATGTATTGGTCCCACGCGCATATTCCACAGGGCAGCTGTTGTAAAACAGAAATTATAATGTCAGTGAATCTCTTTCCATTGCCCTCTCACAAGCTACAATCAGACAATATTTCCAAAGAGCAAAGCTGCATTTGTGGCAAACATATTCAGTAGTTGTGGGAGGAGATGCTTGAATACTGATCAGTGTGGGTGAAAGAGGAAGAGCGAGGTAAGAAATAACCCCTTTTATATGTCTTGTTAACATGGACTCCTGAGGCATTTTAATAAACATCTAAAACAATATTACCACATTAAAACTTTGAAAAGTTAAAATAGTGTATGTGTTAGCCAGTTTGTTGGCCACCGACACACACAAGTACGAAAGAGTAATGTAAAATTTGAAAGCTGATAGCTTAATAAGAGCCCTTTAGGTTCTCAGCGAAACATTGTCTGATTAGTTAATTAATTGTTCAATGACATGTTTACTATCAAAATAGTCATTAGTTGCAGCCCTGATTGTTGTTCTACATTTTTAATGGGACAATTTAACTTGTAAAACCAAATAAAGGTTGGGTTGAGCATTTTTAGCCTAGACTTCTTGTGAAATTAAAGTTTCCAAATAAATACCCTACAGAAAGTATCATAATCATTGGGAATTGTGAAGTACACGATACTATCGGAAAACGTTTTTTTTAAAACTGTGGAAAATGCTGACTCCATCCTATGTGAAAATGACTAATGACTACTTACTAATCTCCAGATAACGTAATTTGTCAGCTACACAAACCTGTATATCTAAACCTTGTCTATCTCATGTAATCTACAGCCAGTCTTTGGAGACTATTCTCCCACAGTCTGTAGAGATTCAAAATATAGACACGAAAGAGAGAACAGGATGTGGAACTGCATTGATCAACAGTCAACTGTGGGTGAGAGGTGTATGTTAGATTCACCCCAGCACACTAATCTACAGAGTGTAAGGAGAGTCAGGGAACTACCACAATGAGCTGAGCGTGTTACTTACAATCAGGAGGGTCCCCCCCTCTCTCTAAATCATTAGTTATTAATAATAATAATACTTTATTTGTATAGCACTTTTCAATAAAGGTAACAAAGTGCTTCACAGCAGACAATAAAAGCAAACAACTAATAAAAGCAAAAAAGAAAGTTTTCTTTGAGGAGAAAAATATCTAATTTCTGAAGCATATTAACATATACATACACTGACATACAAAGATGAATCTGTGGCTGTAGTCAGGCACATGGAGAAGGAGAATGTGTCACATTCAGCTGTCATAACAGGAAGTACCACAAACAAACATAGTTGACGACAGTGCTGCCAAATCCTGTTGTAAGAGTACAGGACTGTGCTCTTGGACTACTTGGGTCACAGGCTAAACCTATCACTATGTTCAGAGAAAAGCCACCTCCTGCTTTGATGCAATTCAAAATCCCCCACTTTGGGCATGTGTCCGATGAATGAGCCACTTGTGCTGGCAGTGCCCACGACCTGAGTTTCAGAGTGCTTCTCACTGGCGCTAACTGTTGCTAAGTTATGAAATGTAACTCCTGCTTCCCTTGGTAGCAACGGTTAGGTCAGTTTTATTACCTCCTTGTGCTTAATATTTTCCTATAGTAAAGGAATTTGACTTAAAAAAAACACAACATGAAAATATTGTAAATAAATCCTGTCATGGCATTAGCAACATCTCTGTTGTTGACAAAACTGATATCAGGAGTGCCCCTTTTTGATTTTTATTGGTAGGTTATGGAGAAGTGACACGGATGAGTGGGGCGTTATTACAAAAAGTGAACTGATTTCAAATGAAAGCACTGTGAGCTCAGCGATAAAAAAAAGCTGACAGCTAAAACATTTTCGTGCTCAGGATGCTGAGTTCAATATTGAGCGCTGAAAACGCTGAACCGCATTGGTTTTGTATTACTAGTTTGACATCTCAACTGAAAATGACCTGTTGCCAAGTAATCCAAACCTTTGTTGGCCTCAAAAAGTATTTCAGTAGAAAAAAAGTATGACTGACTTTTACCTGCAGAAGTTACAACAAGATACAGGCTGTTATTAAATTAGGTCCTACAGTAAATGTCTTTTGCCTGCATGCCCGTTCTTTGCCATGAGAACATATACCTTCAGCCAAACAAAAAATAATCTTCATTTAAATTTTATACACGTGTAATATCAAATTGTGTCCCAGTGATGTTGTTCTATATCAGCAGTAATGGGATGGCATATTGGGATGAAAACTTTAAACATTGTCATACCTGCCAGGCTGTAAGACAGGAAGTACACATCAGATGACCGCAGGGTTCAATCTTGACGTCTTTGTCGTTTTCAGCACATATCTTACAAAGCTGGAAGGTGGAGCCCATCTCACAGTACAGCTCATACTGCTCCTGTACATGCAGGAAAACATAATGAATGTAGCCAATTATAAATATAATAAAAACACACAAATAGATAGATACAAACATACAGCATACATAGATTGAGAGCTTCCCATCAAGGGCCCCTTATATGTAACTGCAATTATGTGTTCACAACTTCCCATCAATAACTCAGAGGTATTCCATGACCTTAAACTGTCATGATTAATGTTCTTTTTATAGATGAAGAGTCTATTTTTGTAATGTCACAAACACTATGCTTGTGACCCATCTGTTTAACACCCCAATATTAACTGATTTTGCTTTTTTTCGGAAAACAAATCTAACGAAATTATCAGATCAGAAAATGGCTGCCACACACGACAAGCCTATGGATTTCTCTTACTACACATGAATCATAATCAGTTTAGTAGGCATTATTAAGTACAAAATGTTTGAACATGTAGAAGCTGTAGGTTAGTGTCAGATTTTTAACACAGCCATGTAACCTGCTCTATAAATCACAGAATATGATCACTGTAAGATCACAGGACTGTATATTAAAATGGAAAGCGCTTCTCTGTTTCCTTCTGTTGTACTGAATCGAACCACAATGCCCCTGCAATGGGCCCTAACACATTTTTCTTGGGACGTAATTTGGAGCCAAGACGTGCACAGAAGGGAGCTGGCTAGGGGAACCTTAGAATTGGCAACACAGCCCTTCTTCTTACCGCAGAACACACTAAACGTACTGATTAAATGTCAAAGATCCCTCAGAATGGTACAGCCTGCAGCAGAACAGATTCTTGTGTCGTATTGGAGTAGACACTCACGGCTACATAAAGCTATATGAATGTATTGTTAGTTTTTGTTACATTTTCTCTTGCCTTTCCTCCTATACTCTCCGAGCCGGTTGAGAATGCTGTGAGGACTTGCTTCGTCAACAATGCTGTTGATCATGACGCTACAACCACTCCTTTTTATATACAATAACTCATTAAAACCAAACTTCTCAGAATGATCAGCTGGAAATAAATTATCATGAGAAAAAAGTATTTGTGTGTATTTTAACTTGGGGTTAAACTATAGTTTGACCCATGTCCCATAATTTATTATTAAGGAGGCAGGGTTTATGACCTATGCTGCAGCCAGTAAGCAGGGTGAAATCTTTTGGCTTCACTCCCATGCTGCTGTTGCTCCATCCATCTTAATATCAGTCAATGGTTTGGGTCTGGTTGGAACACTGCATGTGATTCAGAGTCAGCCACAGAGTTAACCCGCCACACACCACACACAGACACATGGTCTTGTATTTTGTAGATTTGTTTTTGTGTCTTTCTGCTTTATTGACATTATTCATTAGCGGTACGCTAAAGATGTGTGCTTTATTTTCAAAATTAAAGTTTGTGTAACAAACAAGTTTAATCTGCCAATCTTAATTCAGTTCCCTAGTTATTCTCTTATCCCCACAAACGCACACACCCCACGGACGCACGGACGCACGGACGCACGCACGCACGCACGCACACACACACACACACACACACACACACACACACACACACACACACACACACACACACACACACACACACACACACACACACACACACACACACACACACACACACACACACACACACACACACACACACACACACACACACACACACACACACACACACACACAAACAAACACACACAAACACACACACCCACTTGTGTCACTTTGATGTGATCATGAGGGGTTGGCTCACATAAACCAGTGAGATCAGGATTGTAACTGCGACCATCAGGGAACAGGTAGCTGTGGATGAAAAAAGCTGAAATGAGCTAACAGTTTTAAGTACACAGAAAGATATTTGCACCAAATATTTTCACTGTGTCTTCCAACATGTTATCAAGTATGCATTTCAGGAATTGCACAAAAGGAACTTGTTTGTACATGTTGATATATTTCATATTATATTTAAAAATATGATTATAAGCAATTGTAATGAGCATTTTTATTTTTCTAAAATAAAAACAATATGAGTTGCTAATGCCTCTCCAAGTCAATTATAGCCATCAGACATTACTCAATTTACAAGGCATGATGATAACACAATCCTCTTGCTTTTTTTGGGTGGTCAGACCTGGTATTAACATCCGTCCTTGCTGATCAAATCACAAGTGGACAGCTCTACGCACATCTGTTCACACCTGGCCACTGATCTTGTCTCCAAATATGTCTCCAGTGATCTCTTGTGAAAGAATCTCACTTTTCCACTTCAAATTCAAATAAACATGGAGCTTAGTACGGTAAACGAGGCTCCATTAGAGAAACGCAAGAAAACTCAGGAAGGAGAAAGGAAACATGTTTTAAGAGACATGAGACGTCCTTTCCTCCATTATGTCACATGAATTAACGTCAGTTAGTGATGATAATATCAGATCACCGCTCAACTGTCAGCAGGTTAACAGCTGTTTGTGTCAGTACACATGTTCACTGATTAATTATAATAAAATGTCCACAAAAACAGAATGTTGTCTCTGTATGTTACCTGATAGCAGACATCTAAACACGGTATTTACTGATAATCTTGGGAACTCTGTCTTTTATAAACACAGATCCTTTGTATTGTGTCATAAACTATCTGTCTGTAAGGGGGGCTGGATAGCCCGGAAGTTGTGTCGCGTGCCCATGTGTTGAGGCTGTGGGTTCAAGTTTGGCTAAAGTTATTTGCTGCATGTCTTCCCCCACTCTCTCTCCTCCTGTCTCTCTTCAGCTGTTCTATCCATTGAAGGCAAACATGCGCCAAAAAGTCTTTTAAAAAAACTCTCTGTAACAAAACCATGAATTTCAGGAGTATATTGAAATGATAAAACAATTATCAAATTTGACACTAAGTATCAATCAGCCTTATATTAACTATATCGACAGGACGATGAATGTAAAAAACGTTTCTTAGTGATAGACTCCCACTCTCATATTTTAGTTATCTTCATAATAGAATTCAATCAAGAATGATACACTCTATTATACTGATTTCTTTAAAGTTATGCTCAATATTTCATTGTCAATCCTCCTGTCAAACACTTTGTGTCTGTTTAAGTGTCTGTTGTGTCTGTTGAGCATTGTTTTTACGTCTGTCTTTTTCCATTATTAAACTCTGGTGATGTTGATAAGTTTCATTGAACTCCGTTTCGCTGCAGTGTTCAATCAATAAATAGTCTGCTCTATAACAGATATCCCATAAGGGAGTGTGTCTGTCAGTAAAAAGACTTCCATGAAATCTTCTCTCATGTATCTACGCTCATAGCTCTTCAGATTTCCCTTCTTTCTCCCCGATCCTCTCTCCTCTGCTAAGCTTAGCATTACGTATATCTCCTCATCCCTTACCATAAACATGGAACGACTTTATTCTCACTTCGATGCTTAATTAAACTACGATAAACTACTTGTTGATCAAATCTTTGACTTTCCTTCTCCTACTCTTTTCTCATCAGTGTGGGATCGTCCATTACAAAAAAATGAAATGCAGTCTTCCTAACTGAGTATTTACATTAGATTTATAGAACTAGACGTGAATATCCTGTATGAGAGGAAAGAGCGAGAAACTCAGATGACCACTCGCGGGTCACATCTACCGATCCCATCACTCACAGCATGTGAAGGCGGCTATGCACTGAATCACAGGAAAAATAGTGTCCCTTATGGAATGAGGAACAGAGCATCACAGACAGAAAGACACATCCATGAAAAGGGTTCCTGTAATACATCTGTATCTTCACTGTGCTCACTTTGATCCATGAGCAGAGTTTATAATAAAGTAAAGTGGGACTTGCACTGTCTTGCCCTCTGTTCTCATCAGTCGGAGAATTTCCTAAATTGATAAATTAAATGCAGTTTTCCCGACTGAATGGAAAGACTATATATCCATTTGTGCAAACTTGGCTATATTGCATTAGCTACGTTTTCTCAAGTTGGTATTGCATGAGAAATTAAAAAGATTGTCACGGCATGCAGGTGCAAAATATGAAATCACTTATGTATGAGAGAAAAGGGGTCTGTTACACCACGTGATCGTTTCCATGGATACCTTCCTCAATGTGGCCCAAGACAAATGAGCATACAGACTGATAAAACAATATGGACAAATGTGTCCTTGACCACCTCTGTACAGTATGTGGCCCGAGTGATCAGATCTCATTTCATCCTCAGTCTTATTGGGTGGATTTATACCTGTAAGATAGGCTGTCCACTTGTGATCCAATCACTCAGTAGGGATGTTGATACCAGGTTTAAATAGGTTCTAAAGAGAGTAGGAGTGTGTAAAAGGTTACGTACAAACCCTCCCTGTAACCATCGATGAGGGCCTGGAAGAGCGGTTTGTTGTTGGGGATGGTCTGTAGAATGTTGCCATCATTGGTGACATAGCCTATGGCCCACTGGCCGAGCCGAGTACAACTTAATCTGAAGATGTAACTGTTAAAAGAGAAAGATGACAGAAATGCATGTTGAACAAATAAACAAACTGCGAAACAAAACCTGATTAACTAAATTACATTACAGCGTCCTTTTATTCATTTTGAGTTGTAATATTAGCTACATATAAGTGACTTTTAGAAGAATTAAACTGGTTCATGTTCAAAATTTTTTTTTTCAATTGAGCAGTGACTACACCAAATCAAATTATAGTGCATACCACAGTAACAAGAGTCTACATCTGTTTTATAACAGCTTGATATATTACACAACAGTAAACATTCTTATGTACCGTTTCATGACATTTTGCTGTTACAGTTTGCGGTGGTTTATTCATTGAATTTTCTGTATATGTTGTGTTATATGTATAATTATGTAAAACACTTTGAGTTGACGGGTCATGTAATGCCCTAGATAAATAAAATTGCCTTGCTTCATCCAAGCGAGTTCCACCAAATCAATAGGAAAACATATTCAACAACACACCTAAAACAAAACAATTATACATACCTGAGTATAGGAACTTGACATCACATGACTACCTGTTATTAGTTTTCTGATTTCAGAGCTGAATTTAAAATCTAACAAAATTATTTTTTGTTTAGTTTTTTGAAAAATATCCTCAAGCAGCAATAGAAGTGTTGTATTGTGTTGAACACTTAATTACACATGTGATCGCTTATTTTAACCACCAAACAGAAAACGGACTGCCCTTATAGAGCTCCTGTCTTGTTTTTTGTTGACTCAAAATGCTTTGCACTCAATTCAGCATTTACACTGCTGACATACACACATATTGTCGCTTATCTAATTGATAAATTGTTATTGATGTTTTATGAGCTCAGTGAGCTATCATTTATTAGCCAATTGTATTGTGACTGTCACCTGTTCTCTAGTTCTAATTTGTAATAAGGAAATAATAGTTTAAATTACATATCATTATCATCACATTAAACTTTGAATCCTAGTGTCTTTGCCCTAATAATCAGTAATATTAATCCATCTCCTTGGCATGTAAATTATCCTCACAGAAATTAGAGACACAAATTTAAAAGTTTACAGACACACCAGACTGATTGCGCTGCACAATTTCCAGAGCACCTAAACAAACACTCCAAGCTGCAAACTATTTTATCTCACATTTGTACATCACACCTCCCTAACCTAAAAGCATGTAAGGACATCATTTATATTTTGAGAGGGCTGTACAAGTAATCCCAGTTTCATTATCACAGTATATGCAATACATGCATGATGAGAAAATATATTTTTATGTAAACAATCAATGTTTTCTCACTCAGCATGTGTACAATTTAACTGTTGGATGGAGGCCTGGTGGGTATAATTATCATGCATTCCTATCGTTTAAAGAAGTCAGGTGAAGCTTAAGCTAGCTATCAGCCACCCTTCAGTTCATTTGGAGCCAATTTGGTAGAAAAAAAGACTTTTTGGATTTATTTATGATTTTAGAGGGAATCTGTTCCAAACAGATATTTTGTAAAACATGCAGAACAGCAGGTGGATAGCTGGGAGTTATTAATAATAAACTCCATTTAATATTGTTTATTTATCGCACATCATATCATTAAAGCATAACTGGAAAACTGATGGCACATTACAGGTTTTTCACATATTCTGCAGGCCTTGTACAATCAAAAAACCTTTGTTACATTAACAATTTCAAATCAGTTATCAAAAGGCCTCATGGTGACTAACACATTAATGATCAATTCCTTTAAACTCTCCCTTACTATTACTACTGTAGCCCTAATTACACCTGATATCAACATGTAGAGGAAACTAATACAAGTTTAATGAACTGTCAATGAATTAGATCATAGCCTATCAATCTAGATTGAAAACAGATCGTCTTGTAAAGGAGAGATTCGCACACCCAGTGTTCGCCTCTAACTATTCTAACACTTCAATTTTCTTTCCTTGTAGAAGTTTACAAATAATGTAAGTGCATATGAAATGCTGTAAAGTAAAACTTAGATATTTTTTTAAAAGGGGACACAGAGGCTAATTTCAAGTTTGATATTTTCACTCTGAGCTTAGCTTTACATGATTTACAGTTCCAAAAAACTCTCTGTTGTCAGTGAAAACCCTCAGTTTAGCCCCTGTTTACCTTTCCAAATAAAGTTTCCCATACCTAGATAATAACTTGTTCTTTAAATGTAGCTCTGATTGTTGTTCATTTAGGTTGCTTTCACATATGAAGTTAAAATCACTTGGTGTGATTCAGGGGTGAAATTGCAACATTGTTGCATTTTTCATTTGGACGGTTTGCTTTCACATTGCACTTTGTCAAGGGCACAAAAGCCTGTCAAATGTTGTGTATCGTAGCCACCCGCCATTAGTTGTGGCTACTACCATCCAACCAAATGCTGCACTATAACCCAAGAGTAAACAACAGGACAGTGGAAGAATGGCATCTCATAGTGTGATGTAGTTTGACAGTAGAACAGGTATGTGGACGTTAACCTGGAAGGAGGATTGAAGGCTGACGTTGTTAGCAGTGCTAATGTTAGCCACGCTCGGCAAACCTATTTGACATCGTTTACAGACGGACAAGTTCAACCCACAAGGCACTAAAATTTGGTTCACTTCCATAGTGTGGTTTGGATCGCGTTCTCACCAAACAGCTTAGGTGTGAATGCACCCTTAGTCAATTATACGTTATATAATAAAGAAATACTCCTTTTTAAAGTGAATGAAAATAAAGATAATAGTCACCATACCTCCCCTGCTTGTTGATGTATTTGTGCAGTCGGGCTTTGACTTCATCATAAGTAAGGAAAGCCATGTAGCCGGGGTGTGTCACTGCCAGGAAATTCCAGTTCCTTAGAATTGAACTCCATGGCTGAAAAAGACAATCCAATATTGTTATTTAAGTGATATTAACTTCAGTATGGAGACATTGCTGAAACTAGCTATTGACTAATTAGCAACTTCAAAGCATTAAGTCATGTGTGCACCTGTAAAATCAAATGTGCACATGTATGTTTCAATGACTCCAAAATTGATTCAAAATTATTTGATTCTGACATGGAAAAGCTCGACAGCAAACCTTACTATCACCCTTCTGCATCTATCAGACCATTTATTCATTTAAATTACTATCTTTTTTCGTGCATTCCCCCTGAAGGAACTCCCTCAGGCACAGCCACAAATGGTTTCATACCATTAAAACATCCGATCCTTTAAACCAACTCTCACCAGGTCTTGGCTGCCATGCCTGCCCATAAGGATTTTGCCACACTCTCTTCAGATGAGGCTACAGACAAACTCTGCTCCACACTAGCCTCATCTCTGAACAAACCCTTGTGTCCAAACCCAATCTTAAAACCTCCCCTAGTCCATGGCTAAATGAAATCATCAGAGAGCGAAGGACAGAGCTCAGGGCAACAGAGAGACAACATTTTATCAGAACAAGATCTGCAAGGCCACAGATGCAAGAAAAATGTTTTCTGCTTTTAACTCACTGCTCGAACCACCTCCTCCACCCTGCACTCTGCTCACACCAGACATGTTTGCCTCATATTTTATTGAAAAGGTTTCAACCATCAATAACCAGTTTTCTGAGCCTGACCAACTCAGCCCAAAGGCACCAACCAAATGTGCCTCACTCCCCTCATTCTCCCCTCTGACAAAGGACGAAGCCTCTAAGCTTATGCTAGACTCTCGGACCACCACCTGTCCTCTAGACCCAATACCATCAAGCCTCCTAAAGACCATTTCCTCTACACGTAATGCAGCAGTTATGCATATTAAGGCCTCTCTGTCAACGGGTGTGTTCCCTACGGCATTCAAGCAAGCATGGGTCACCCCTCTGCTCAAAAAACCCACACTTAACCCAGCCCAGGTTTAAATGTACAGACCGGTTTCACTTCAGCCCTTTCTTACAAAAATACTGAAGAAACTAAAAAAAGTTAAAACCAGAAATAAGTGAGGAGGGCAATGCAGTAATAGATAGAAATACCAAGGAAGGACTGGTGTTCATTGTGGAGCACTCAACAAGGCCTGGTTTGCTGTTTTCTCAATATTTGTTTCATATAGAGAAATAAACTGCCTGAATACAGACCCAATAGGAAAGTGTCATGTGTGTCAAAGTTAGTTGATTCACAGGTTAAAAACATTTTTCGGTTGACCTACCTGGAAGAGGCGTGTGAAAATGTCGAACTCAAATACAGAAATATAATCGTTGCAGGTGAGGTCAATGGTTGATTTTAGGGCCATTGCCTCCAGGCCTGAGCTGATGGGATGCATTTCATGAAGGCAGTGCCGGAAGACTTTCCAAGGAACAATGGTCCTACAAGAGAGCAACAAGTTAAATCACAAAAGCAAAGATACATTCATTTGTAAGGCAAAATGTATTTAAAGGGATACTTCACCCATTTGCATTAAGCTTTGTATCATTAGAAACCTGGTAGTATTTTTAAATGGTCGTGCATCCCCCCCCCCTCTCATTTTCCCCTGAGACGGGAAAGCTCTGTGTTTCTTGTCTTGTCATCGAAGGCTGCTTTGGTTAGAGGGGGTGAAACTACATCGCTAGTTCCTCATGTTTTCAACCTGCCCATAGGGGGTGGGACCCACTGAAGCTACAGACCTAGTACAGATCAGTGGGTGGGACCTCACTCCCAGAATCTAAAAGCAACATCCGCCATCTTGCTTGGAAGCTATGCTAACAGGCTCTGTGGAGAAAGCTGAGAAGCACTGATGGTCAGTTGTGTGTGTGCAGTGTAACAATTGGCCATTTTCTTGAAGTTGTTGCATCTCCCTTGTGTTATGCCCTTGAGAAACACCATGTGCTTTTTGAAAAAAAAAGAATGTGACAGTAAAAAAAACACACAACAAAAACAAGACAAAAATCCACAGACTGCATCTCCTCTTCACAAAATGAAATAATGATTTACCAAAAATGGAAGTATTTAATCCAAATACAAAATAAGTAGCAAGAATTAGATATAGCCTACTTTTCTCCAAAATATTTTCTCCAGAAGTCAGCAGCATCAGCTTTGGTGATCCTAAAAGTGTCTCCCTGGAACTGTCCTCCTGGGAAAATTGCTTTGATTTCAGCCAGCATGTGGCTGAATATCAGAGACAGCTTGGTCAGGTTTCTCCTGCAAAGAGGAACCAAAGGAGAGGAAACTGTTGTTGCACTATGCATTTTTGTTGACTTGTGTTCTTCTGGTACTCGTACACAAACACTGATCTTCCTGACACTTCCTTTTCCAAATGAACAGAGCTTTAAAATGTAGACATGGTTTGAGAGTACATGTACGAAAGCAGATATAATTTTATTTTCCTATTTGGCACAAAAAAAACATCTTGAGAAAAATATTGAGCAACCTTACCAAAATTTCTCAAAACCAGCCTGACGGAAACTCCCTAAACTGCACAACAAGAGGATTAAGGAAAACAATTCAACTAGGAAAATCTGTTTGTGCAAACCCCATCCGTATTTATAAAAAGATAATATAATGAAACTGCATACAACAAAATGTCTTAGAAGTATAGAAAATATAAAACTCAGACAAAATGGTTGAATTTTTTCAAAAATTCAATTGTTGGGCATCAACAATATCACAGGTGCACCAATAGATTCGCATGTGACCCGAACCGGGCATATTTCCATTGCTGATTATGACATTTCAGTTACGTCAGTGTGTTTTCTGTGCAGGATTTCCACAGTGTATTTCTTAACGAATGTTTACTTTCTGAATCTGCATCAGAAAAACTTTATGTATTATTATTGCAGTCGCTCCTTTACATAGGCTTGATGTATTCAATAAATTGTGTTGGTTGTTTACAGTACAGTTTTTTGTACTGTAAAATTTAACTTTAGATCAAGCTACATGTCATTCACTTAAAGTGCCTCCAAGAAACATGGGATGTATTAGCTAACCTGAAGCCTCAGTAAAAATAACGGTAACACTTTACTTTACAGGTCCGCAAATTTCGTCGTAATTAGGTGATAAATAGACGATAATTAGACAAACTTTTTTATTATTTCTTTGAAATTACCCCCGAATTTCATGACAATTGGGTGAAAATTAGCACGTAACTTCTTTGAAATAATTAATTTTATGAAGAAAATCATAGAATATCTTCAATATGACTTTGTGAACAGCAGCTGATGTGATTAAGGATTCATTAATAAATGTCTGAGTTACAATGACAGCTGAGTTCATTAAGTTTTATAGGAGTTCCAGTGTCAATCTTTTTTTGGTTAATCATATAAAGCTGATCTCAGTCATCTATTACCAAAAGCTGTAATCATTATTGCTTACAATTAAATCCGGGCATTATTTCAAATAAGTTAAGTGCTAATTTTCACCCAATTGTCATGAAATTTGGGGGTAATTTTAAACAAATAATAAAAAGTTTGACTAATTATCGTCTAATTATCACCTAATTACGACAAAATTTGCGAACCTGTAAAGTAAAGTGTAACCAAAATAACAGCTGATCATGGCCGTAGATATTGTTAATCCTTGTCATTACTGTATCTGAAAAAACAAACGTGATGAGTGTAGTTGGCTTCACTGACAGAACAGCCTGTACTCATCAGAATGCATTTGTGAAGCACTTCACATCGTAATGCAGAGTTTTCTTTACCTTCTCTATCAGAAGGTTAAGAAAACTATGTAAAGACAGTTGTGCTTCTAAGTAAGCCCATTTGTAATCATGTCTGTGAGGGAAATAATACACATTACACATTTAAAACAAGCATTAGCTTTGTGTGCCACACTGAGCATTATTGTTGTGTCACAAAGCTGTAAGAGATGTATCTTCATGCGCCTCTTTGTCACACGCACGCACGCACACACACGCACTCGCACACACACCTCCTGACTGAAGTACTCTGTCTTCCTCTCCAGATGGTTGTTCTTTATGGACGCTTACTCATCTCAGCCAGGCTTAGGCCTTTGATCCTTCATGTGACATCATCACATGTAAATTGCTTCAGAGCACAACTTGTTGCCTGCTGTGATATGCTGTCATATAGACAAACTATAATTAACCATGTATAATTAAAAATGTTTTTCATACAGTAAGTATTGCATGAATGTACATTTTTACTCTGTCAGTGATTAAGCACAGTGATACTGATTTAAGATAGTAGGAGGGGGTGAAATCATACACCAGGAAACCCTTCCTGTCCTTTCAGCTCGGAAAATAAACCACATCACTTTTATCCATTCGCTTGCAGCCTGAACTTGGAACATGAGCCAGTCATTGAAACATTTAAGGAAACACCATTTACAAACAAAGCAAACATAGGGGTTTTACCCCATATAGTCAAATCTTTGACGATTTGACTATATGTGGTAGAGCCTAGAGATTTGTTTTTTGTGTTTCTGCTCTTTTGACATTATTCATTAGCTGTAGGTCTACGCTAAAGATGCTCAAATAAGATTAAGTCCCCGTTTTGATATTTTTTACCAGATATTCCGTTATGGTAAATGGTCAATGGACTTGAGCTTGTAAAGACGTTTTCTAGTCTTCTGACTACTCAAAGCGTGTCATAACATCAGATGATTCATGTAGGAGACTTATTGATGATGATGCATATCACAACAAAAATCCTAAACTAAAACTGCATGAAGAAACGTGTTGAAATTAAGCATGAGAGCATCAGTTTTGACCATGAGCATTGCATCTAAATCAGTGCCTTTATGGGAGGGACATAAAGATAGGGGACCTCTCTCTCTCTCGCTTTCTCGCTCTCTGTCTCTTTCTCGCTCTCTCAGTTGTGTGTGTGGCAATTAATGATTAAATTAAAACATAGTTATTTACAAGGTATGTGTGGGAAACATGGTAACATTTTGGTATGACTGCCTCTTGGGAAGACCAAGTATGTTATAAATTAAGGTAATGCTTAAGTTGTGGCAAATCTTCCTAGTGTGCCCCAAATCTGGCTTCAAAAGTTTCCATAGAGTTCAACTTGAAAAATAGGAAACTGGAACAAATCGTTTCAAGGAGCTACTAGAGCAAGGTTTTATAAAACATTCATACAGGGTTATTGTAAGGTTCTGACTGCTCCTACAGTGATACAGTGAAGCATTTGAGAACCCCCGTTTTAGCCCAACAGTAAATACTTCAATTTTAGGATAAGGAGCGTGCAATATACATCGTTTAAGATAATATCTTAATTGTTTTTTTAACGATGTGCAAAATGACAGTATCCAGTATCCAGTGTTCAAGCATGACAACAAGCAAAGATACCGTAGCTGCTTGTATGGCTAAAGTTAAAATGAGTAAACAAACAGCGTCAGGAGAAAAAACAAAAACACAACAGCCTCCAAATCAAGATTGAATTGCCGCAAAAGACAGTGATCAGACAGCTCAACAACTAACTTGTTTCATCATCAAATTAACCATAGCACAGAATATGAAGAATATGAAAAGCTTTGGGAGTGAGCAGACAACCACAACAGAGCATATAAGGGACAGGCTAAACAAAAACACACTCAGAGTCATTCAGCAAGAAGGGCAACAGATGGCAAGAAATAACAAACGCTGTCACCAATTACATTGCAAAGGATATAGTGCCAAATCAAGCGGTTGAAAGAAATGGTTTCAAACTGACTACTTTGGACCCAAGATACACACTGCCAAGCCTAGTTTGAAATGCTGTCGTAATAGTTTTTGTTGGTGCAATATCTTAAATAAGTAAATCCTGTAGGCCATTTTGAAATGCTTTACTCTTAATTGCACTGTTCTCAATACTTGCCCCGGTGATTCTAGTGTTTTTTTAAAAAGTCGGACTAACACATAAATAATGCAGTCAATTTACTCTTGCATGTATACACCACTGACTGTATATGGAGAGCGCCTCTCTGTCTCCTTCTGCTGTACAAAAGTGAAACAAAATTATCCCCAGTACAGGTGCTGACATATCGTGCTGGTGACCTAATTTGGAACCAAGAAATGTGAAGAAAACAGCTGCCTGTTGGAACCGACCATTGAAGCCCCTCCCCTTCTGCTAACCGAAGCGCACACACACAACTTACTGCTAAAATGCTACAGATCCCTCAGGTCAGTATAGTCACCAGCAGAAGAGATTCTTTTGATGGTTTTGAGCAGACACTCACAGTTATGGAAAGTTCAATGACTGTATCATTACTTCTTGTCATCTTTTCTCCCACCTGCCCTCCTCTACTCTAATAATCTGGTTTAAAACAGTGCAAGGAGCCACATTTGTCAGCAGAGCTGTTGTTAATGATTTTACATTTGCTCTTTTTTGCATCAAATAACTAATAAAAACAAAACTACTTAGAGAAATTAACACTTCAACAAAAATCCCCAAGATACTAATTATCACGACAGAATCTGGGTTAGACAGGTATTTTGACTTTATAGTTTGACTGATATATAAAAATGGAGGAGGTGGGGTTTATGATCTATTCATAGCTTTCACCTGACGTCTCATTCTTATGGAACTGCACACCTGGCGGGCAAGAAAAGCTTCTACCGCTGTACGCTACTGGGAAGTTATTGGTCACAGTTACCAACTACATGTTTAAACTAGTTATATTTTTACATTTTTCAAATGAAAGACAGTTGTTGTTGAATGTGATGCACTAACCGACGACTTCTACAAAATGTAATCAGAGAAAGAAAACGCAGAGAGCAGGAAGTGGATTAATGCTGTTAGACGCTCCGCTGTCCCTGTGACATTACTGCCCCAGAACACTGACTGACAGTGACAGCTTACAGTGATCCTGAAACTACCATCAGGTAACTTAAGTTACAATAGGCTGTATTTGCACCCTTCATGTCTATACCATGAGTCAGGATTTATTTACAGTCAGACGGGGGTGAGCCAGCAGATCCTCTGAAAGGGGAGGGAGATTTTTTATCTGCAACATTCTGCTTCCTGGCATTAGACGTGTACATTTAATCCAGCTGGTATAACGACATCTCTTTAGGAAGCTGCTAAACTAATTTTTTGTCAGGCCATCTATGAAACGCTCAGCTGTACAAAACACTTCATATATGTTCTTTTGTTGTAGGGCACAACAGAGAGATTTGGTGCAGCCATAAACACTTAAAATCTATAAAGAAATGGGGCGCTGGTGGTGCAGTGGTTAGTGCCCATATATGGGGGCTATAGTCCTCAACGCGGACGGCCCAGGTTCGAATCCAACCTGTGGCTCCTTTCCCGCATGTCAATCCCCACTCTCCCTCCCTGATTTCCATCTCTATCCACTATCCTATCTCTCCAATAAAGGCACAAAAAAAGCCCAAAAAAAAATCTTAAAAAAAAAAAAAAAATCTATACAGAAACACTGTTGTTGATGGGATTCGAATCAGGGTCTAGCAAATGGGAAATGTTATACATATACTAGAATACACACATAAACTTCTTTAAATCATCTCCACTGTTTATATTAGCCTTGAAATGATTTATTACACAAATATAACATGGAGCTATATTGGTGTGGTCGTTGGTGAGGTTGTTGTGCCAAAAGTTGTTTCGAGGAAAGACTTGATTAAAAAAAAGAATGTTCATTTTTTGAAAGATTATTTTCCTATTTACATAAAACAGCCTGCAGATCTATATGGTGCTTACATGCCAAGCTCTGTTTGTGTTCACACACCAAATTAATTGCATTTTCTTCCATTCTTTAATTCATTCCTAATCAATATTCCTGTAATGTCAAAGTCTTGCCAAGCATGGGGAACAGACATGCAGCCAGATGGAGGATCAAATGGTGAGATTGGGAGACCAAGACATTCAAGTATAATTAAGTATATGAAACAAAGTTGTTCCAGACAGGCTACCACAAAGACTTAGAGATCCTTATCAGTACACATGTCTCTGGTGATGCTTGTAGTGCCAGATGTCAGATCATCATGATAAAATGTTCTTTTATTCTTTGTCAGAGTATATTGTGTGTTTTGTAAAACATTATCTACACACTTTTAGGCTGTGTCTGAAATCACACACTACTCACTATTTAGAGCACTATATAGGGCATACACCATTTGTAGTGTTGTCTGCAGTATGAGTGAGCATTATTAAACTCTATAAAGTGGACTCATTGTATCCCACAAAGCATTGTGAAAAGTAATGTACAGTACGAGCTATGGTCACTAATCCAGAAATATATAGAATTATGCATTGCAGTGCAAAGCTTTCATTCATGAAAAGGGATGTTTGACTGCTCTCATACATGACAAAAGGGCGAGAGAGGTAAGTGTAAACACAGAAACACAGGAAAAGTTCATTTTTTATTTGTTTTAAAAAAGAGCAAAGGATTTTCAACTAAGTAGTTTTCATTATGAGGATGACAGACACCAGGCCTGTATGCACAAATAAATAAGTTGTTGCACAAAAATATATTTCATTATTTTGTAGAAAACAAAAACTTTATATTTAGTGTTATTGTTTTGTACAAATATGCATATGCATCTGTATAATATAAGTTATCAGTGAATTCTTTGTTTATTTATTATTGATCCCCAGAAAGCTTTGCAGCACATCAATGATGTCATTACAGCCGGTGAGACTGCAAGTAGCGTCCTAATCGTCTTTTTTTATTGTGCCAATGAGTTCACTATAAAGTCCACTACAGAGAACTCACTAAGTTAGGAGTAGGGAATAGGGAATGAGTGTGAGTGTTGCTCATGACAAGAATCATGGAGTTTCACACTTAAGAAAGGAGATTTTTCTTGAAGCACTATTGAAAGCTACTGTTCACTGGAACTGCATCTCCATGTAATCAAAGATTTAGAGGACCACCTAAGCAAAAGTAAATGATCACTGTTTAAGCAGAGCAAAATTAAGAAATGGAAAATGTTACCACTAAAGATTCCTTAAAGATTTAAGGAAGAATCTGCAACATTTTACACATAAATATAGCAGAAATCAAGTATATCCTATGTAAATGTCTCCCTGTGTGATGACTGTCTACAATGAGTGAGAAGTGCAAGACCTGCCAGCTCTATTGTTGTCAGAGCCATGTTTACATCATGTTTACATGGACGGGACGGCCTTGCTTGTAAAGCTGTTTTAGTCAAGGACTAGTGAAAAGAAGAATAACATCCTAGCCTAGGATCAAAAAGTTGCACACTTTCTTTAAAGGTCGAGAAATACTCATGCTAACAAGACTTTGTCTTTCTTATTTCTTATTTTACTGCTTATCAAAAATAATCTAGAAGGACAGCTAAGTGACATCTATCATAAAATGCAAGTAGGATAGATATGCTCAAAGATGGATACGAAAAAAAAACTGCTGACTTAAGATGTACTGAATAACTGTTCAGTTTAAAAAATGGCCCAAGTTTTAGAGACACAGATGCATTATGATATCTGCTGGATAACAATTCCTGCGCTGCTCTGCACATGGCAATTTCCCAAGGGGAAATTCAATTTTTTCACTGTGCTATTATCGAAACATGATACACAAACACAGACCAGAAATATACCCACATGCACAAACAAGAGCCTATGCATTAATTGAGTGATGTCAGAGATATAGGGCTGCAAAAGGACGAGCATCCCCAGAAGTTATCTTTTTGGTGCCTTGCTCAAGTAAAGCCCGGGAACTGAACTGGCATCTCTCCAGCATCCAGTCCCAATTACTTGGTACCAGTGAGCCAAGCCAAGTCCCTACAGACTGAGCTACTGCCACCCCCACTATTCACCTTATCTCACTGTCCTTCTCCATCCTCTGCTTCACTCAAAACTGAATGTTCCTAATGAGTTTAAGTCATTGTTAAAGACAAAATTGTGCAAAATCAAACGTCATGTCTTTATTCAAATCTAAAAGAAGTGATTAAAAGAAGCTGCTCTATATTTTGGTTGACGTGATAATGGTAAACTTTACTCAGCAATGGAAGCAACTACATTATCCCAGCACTACAGCTGCATATTCATGATTGCATTTTTAGTATGCAACTCATCCCACAACCACCTTTTTTCCTCGCAACCATCAAGAAATAACTAAGAAGCAACTTTAACATTTACTTTTTGCTGAATGCCTTATCTTCTTATCCCTTCAGTTCTCCACTCTTTCAGCCTTCCATCTTCAACTCGGACTTTCTCTGTATTCTGAGTCAGTCAGGCTTGTGTCTGAACTATTACAATCACAGTGGACTATTTTAAGTAATCTCTGATGGTAAGAGGCTGCAAACCAACGTCTGGCTCTAATTAACTGTACTTTGCAAATGGGAGTGTGTAGGGGACAGACCTGTTTGGTGTCTTTCCTGTAACCATGGTTAAAGCTCTCACTGAGCATCATCATCACCATTAACATAAGCATCCCTGTCATAACAACACCTCTACTGCAGACCCAGGCAGAGGTTGTTATATCCATTCAAACTGGGATCAAGCTGAGATCAAATACAATTGCAAATTGTTGGATCAGGATCATTTTAAAGCAAATTACCAATGCTTATGCCCCAAAGAGTTAGTTGATCGTTTTTTTACTTTATAAAAGTACCTCACTGTTATCATAATTAAGAAATAGTAAGTTGTGTTTTATTTCAAAACACCTACATTTTGATTTGTCAGCAAATAGTTTGTTTTTTAATTCAATGTTTTTTTTTCAAAAATATCTGTCAGATAAAACACATTAACCATTTACTGAGTGTGGGCTCAACCCCCCAAAATCTGCAAACAGCCTCGGAACTTGATGACGTGAGCAAAGCATGCAGTTAGATCTGCTCAAACTAAAAGGAAATAATCCCACATTTTTTTTATAAAGTCTGACTATGTTAAACCTCCTTTTGTCCATTTTGTGTGGAGGCATTACTGAGCCATCATTTCTTTTAGAGTGGTTTGCTAGTGAAGGGTAAAGACAGGTCAAGACAATTACCATCTGTAAACTATGAGCACAGTCAGTTAACTGTCTTAAGAGCCTAAAAAAAAAAAGAAAAAAAAAAGGGGGGGGGTTCTTATCAAATGTTGTCTTACCTGTCCTGTGATTGCTCCTCATACATCCTCTCCTTTCCCTCTTTGAAGAGCCGAATGGCACGTTTGGATTTCTTTATAAGGCTATCAATGTAAATCTTAAAGTAGTCATTCTCACTAAGCTGTGTGAGTCTCTGGTTCTCTTCATATTTGCCAAGTATGAGGCGCAGATGCTGATATGCATCCGGTAAGATATCCAGAATGTATGGTGGACTATTTTTTAGCAGGAGTCGAGGATTTTGGCAGAGGCGGACCTGTTGGAAAGAAAACAATCAGAATCAGAATCAGCTTTATTGGCCCGATATGCTTACACACACAAGGAATTTTACTTTGGTGAACTGTGCTTTCTATGTACAAAGGTATAACATTAAATATCAACAGTAAACACAAGACAAACACAAAATAAGCAAAAACTATGTACAAGACTAAATAAGATAATAGTGCAGTGGTGAGTAGTGCAAAAGATGCTGAAGTAACAATGATAATAAAAAAATGTAATTATGTGACAGATTTGTCAGACAAATCAAAACAACTAAAAAGATACACACAATTTCTTTACCCAGTATCAGTTTGAATCAGTTTGAAACAATAAGTATTCTGCTCGTCTAGTGGTAAAAAATAATAGAGTTTGAAAAAAGTATTCCAACCAAGATGTTACATTGAAGTTTAACAAATAAGTGCTTCAATTAATTTAGTATGTTCAGGGAACACATTTGGATGAGCATTAGTTTAATGTCTATGACTGCATCCTACCAGTGTTGCTTCAATCTGGCAGACTGGCAAGTTAGATTGATCACTCCAAACTTACAACTTTATCCATGAGTTTCCAAGTTTTCTCCACAGTCCTACGGTCAGCAGCTGCTTGTTTAGGTGGTCCCACTGCATCATGGATTGCATCAATGATACCTAAGATTCGACCCTTATTTCTGTTTGGTCCACGTCCACCAGGGCTTCGCCCACTGAGTGCAGTTGCCATTGCCTTAACACTGGAAAAAAAATACTAAATTATTACCTCCATTATTGTCATAAATAAATGACCCCATTGAAAAAATATACTCTTGATAAGATGTTTTGACACTATCTTAAAGCTGCTTGTAAAGATAATCAAAGGTATTTTCTTTTTTGTTTGATCCTTATGTGTTTGGGGGCCTTAATGGTCTAATTGTTATTGTCTTGTCTGAGAGAACACTTAACTTTAACATAAAAACTAATATTCTGATGTACAGTATATGTTTTGTTTAATGCATGCTATTGTACTCCATCAGGCGTAGCCTAAATGTCCATCATGTCATTTTTACACATTCATAATTTAGAGCTGTCTTGCTAAATAAGACTGTAGCCAGATTATTATGTAGTCAGATACTATATAACACTGTTGTCCCTGTGGACTTGGCATCCTGGTTTTGCCTGCATTTACAGGATGACCGATAGTGTAGTTAGAGTTGTGTTGATATAAAAGTAACCTACCCTCCATAGCCACCCTCTAGTCTTGTTTCCTGTATGAACATTTTATAAGCACCATTGACTGAGCTGCTGGGGCAACTCCGCCATCCCGTGAAGCCGTCAAGACGAGAATGCCTCAAAGTTACTGTTTTTTTAATAGTTACTCACAAAAAGCGATCAACATAACAAAACTTACCTAACCACCAGAAAATGTCTGTTGGGATCCAAACTGAACTCGGTTCACATCCACAAAAATCAGCAGTGCGCAAGGGTCCACAGGAAAAGTGTGTCAAAAAAAGTATTGAGCTTGTAAATGTTTGTTACTAAATAACATCTATATGTTGGCGTAGTCTTGTAAAAGCCTCTCCCACCGTTCTTTACGGTGGAGAAAGATACACGTAAAGCAGGGAGGTCTGAGACGCATGCATTGTACGTTGAGATAAGAGTTAAGTTAAATATCATATTGTTGTCATTTCCAGCTGAACATACCAAAATAAAGGTTTCAATGATATGCTGAATAATCTACATTCATTTTGTATTTTAAGATATGCATTTAACATATATTGTATGAACCATTAAATAAAGTATTGAGGTAGCATGCTGTTCCAATCACACTTTTTCATGTCTGTTACATTCAATAGTGGAACGTTTCCTTATTTTAATCTGAAGCGAGACGTATTAGTTCCTGTACTGTTTGCCAAAGTTCTCTTTAACTTGATGCGGCTTTTCCGGTGGTAGGAGGGTCAATGGGAGTATGAAGCAATAATTTCCAGGAAACGACCAAAGCAATATCAGAAGCGATTAGACACCCATTGGTGCTCTGTGAGTATGTCACTCGTGTAAAGTTTGACGGACGCAGGTAGCAGCGTCCTCCGGTCACAGAGTAAAAGGGGACAAAGTTGACAGCTGACGGAATGGCATTACTGCAGGGTCACTGAAACCATATGATCTGAAATGTTTCTCTCTTGCGCGTCTTAATTTCTTCAAAATACATTTCTGCTAAAATAGTTTTGTTGTTTTAACAATCATATAGGATCAGATTTTCATGCATAGTGGTAAAGTAAAGCATGGAAGAAACGAAAGTAAGGCAGGATTTGTATAGCCTAACTATGCCATTTCAAACTGGTAACAGATTATTTGCCATATAGGCAAAAACTTCAAAAACGTTCTCATTTACTCTTACATAAAGAATATGTCATTAGACTAATTTGTAACTGAGGAGCTTTTAAATAAAGCTTTATATCACACTTTGAGCACAAAATGTGCAGCACCGCTTCTTTTTTTTCTTTTCTTTTTTTTTACTTTTAACTTGGATTTATCCAATCCAGGAACTGTTCCCAACAACTTGAACCTTCACAGTTCATTCTTTTATTTTGGATGTTAAGTAGCCCAATTTCCAGTGTTGACCTAGCTTCATGCTGGTGTCTTGATGCAGCTATAGGACATAGACTGTAGAGAGGCCGCTCCCAAATAAATCTTCACAGCGCCTCTCTCTCTCTCTCTCTCTGAACTACGCAAGCAATGCTGCACAGGAAATAACAGAAGGAAGAGTGTGGGTGTATAATTTTACAGATCTTTTTGAACACTTTACCCATTTGTGTTCGTTTAAAAAAGGCACAAAAACATATTCTGACATAGTAGAAATATAGTGTGTAAACATGTCAAAAATGTGTCAATTGTTCAATCAATTTTCATCTAAGTCCACTTCTGCAAATATATTAGTGTCATGGACTAATATATGGTAGAGCTATAGCATCCATCTAAAATTTTAAACAATTTGACAATTACAAATTAGTTGTACCTGCTTCCAAGTTCATACCAAAATGTAGGACTGATGGGGCATAACATATCTCATGCTTTAAGTTGGCAGGAATAATGAATAAATGTTTACAAAAACACCAAATCATAACAAATGTTTTAACAGGACACTTTTAGAAAAGAGCAAGTAGTCAATGCTGTTTTTGTTCAATTTACACAAATCCACCATGAGCAAACACTTAGCAACATTGGCAGGATTGAAAATAGGCCTGTAATGCTGCATTAAACTAAACAATAGAAATGCACTGATGACAAATTGTGGGTATTTGTTTAGCTATGGGGGGCAAAATTGAATAAAAGTGCAAAGACCCAAAAAGATTGTCTCTGAATTTATTTTTAAAACTATTTTCAACTGAAAAGACAGAAAAGTGTACATAATCACAAATCTTATATTCTGATATAATCTGACAGAATCTAACAAGAAAATTAATGAGCTGGCAATCAAAGATAAGAATGCATAGGTCTATCCTTTATTTGGCACACAGACAAGTAAACAGACCCTTTCATGGCGATTACTGCAGCTGAGAGAGCACCTTAAAATTTAAAAATAAGAAAAAAATGTTGTCTGTTATAAGGCTTCATTTACTGTAATAGGCTGTTAAGAAGGGTTCAAAGTTAAGGCACTATTACCATGGGCATCGGGTCAGGATGCATGAATCCCACAAGGAAACTTGAGTTGTAGTGTAGGTAAACAGGTTTATTTCGTCCAATTCAGTTCAATAAAGATGGTAACATAACACACATGAGATGCTTGAAACATCTGAAAGACAAATAAAATATTAGCACAATGAACAAGTTAAATTATATTTACTTTCTAAAGGAAATAAGGTTAAATAAAGTACATAGGATAAATTAAAGTGGGCTAGATAATAACTGAAATAGAAGTAGTAGTAAAAACACCCTACCAGTGCTGAACTGCCACCCCATATGAAGATGAAAACATGAGTGCAAGGGAGTGCAGTCTTAAAATAAGCAATGAGCAGGTGAATTCAATCTTCAATCATTAGAGTGATCTTTACTACAAGGCACTATTTTTTGGGAGGCTGATGTTTGTATTACTGTATTTAAGACACAAAAAAACACACCAGAAACACATGATTGCACATAAGCATGAATGTGAAACAGTTTTATGCTTATATGAATTTAGCCTAAGATTGTAGTTTTAACATGGCTGTAACCAGGCCCGCCCGCAGAAATGGCTGGATATAATTTAAATCAATGTATGCACATTTGATTAGTAGCGTTAGCATTACTCTTTTGGCTAACATTATCTTCCTCTGGGCCCGCTTATATCGGTAACTTAAAAAAAAAGAAAAAAAGAGGGGGGCTACATTTGGAAACGGTTGATTTCACTGAAGCAACAATAAATAAAAATGTGTGTTTTTGTTGCTTTAAGAGGTAATGGTGAGCATTATGGTGTAAAATTAAATTTGGTCATATTAGATTGACCCATGTTTACTAACCTCCATGGGTCCTCCCAATGTTCCTCAGAAAGCTTTCCCCTTTATCTGCCCTTGGCGGCCTTGGCTGTAACGTCTAATGATGCCAATACAACTGCCCGGTGTACCTAAAATCATAATGTCTGGGGCCTGGGCAATGAGATTGTTTCATGGGTTCTCTCCAGGAACAAATATATCTTCCCTAGATATGTTGAAGTCACTTTGGTCCACTTCAGGGGAGGATTTGCTAGAGGTCATAAATAGCAGTTTTACAGAGGGAGTCTTCCTATTAGCTGCTTGAGAGCAGTCCTAAACCCTTCTAAACGGGAGATCTATGCAAAATCAAGAACTGTAAACCAGTTTTAATACAACAAAATTAAAGTTAACCAAAATTATGGAGTAAGCATATATCCCTTATTTGAGGCTATAAGAATGACTCTGGATCATTCAGTCCAATGTTCTGTGTGATTTCCCTTGACCAAGAAAAGGCATTTGATGGGATGGAGTACCAACATCCATGTAACTTTTGAGAGGCTTTTGGTTTCACCCTTGACACTAAGGGCAAGAGGTGGTTTAAAGAATCCTTCTCATCATCAATCATTATTTAAGCACTTGTTTAAGTGCTCTTTTCTGATACTGAAAATATTTTTCAAGACCGTGTAATGTCTTCTTTAGCCATTCAATCCATGTTATGTCAGATAATAAATGTGTTAAGGAGGTAATACTATGGGATAATCTTTACAGTAACATCACAGTAACTGTAACATCACAGTAATGTCCAAATCATATGCGCAACTGTAGGGGAAAAAATCTCAAGGCAATATTTAAACATTTCATTTTGATCAAATATTCTCCTTTGTAAACTTACCCTTGTTAGGTTTTGGTTCAATTGGAACCCCTAAGCAGAGACTAGCACAGGTAAAAATAGTTAATTGAATAAAAGAGCAAAAGAGAAGGCAGTGGAGGAAGCTTACTGCATTTTAGAATGATCACCGGATACAGGATACACATGGAGAAAGAGGTAGTAAGAAACAAAAAATCACAAGCTACAAAAATACACTGCAAAATAGTTAGCTAAACACCACCAGGTAAAGACACAAAAAGACTGAGAGAAAGTACCCAGAACACTACGAAACAAGACAGAATATTCTAGCAGAGTAGTAGAGTGAAGACCAGGCTTTTTTGTCAGGTTGATGAGCTGAGTGGAAACAGCTGGTGTGCCTAATTTGCTGTTTAGGGAGAAGCAAGCAACATCCTCTGCCACACATAACAAAACTACATAAAATCAAAACTGAAAAATCACAAAACTGAATATTTAAGGCTTACCTATTGCTTTCTGTGTAGTAGGTATAGTGGTGTGAGTGATGATATGATGCACAAGAGGGCAGTGCTGGGCTGAGATTTCTTATGAAAAACTCAACACAAAAAGCCACTCATTTTCTCCAGTTGAACCTGAAGTCATTTGTAGTATAGTTTATTCTGTTTTTAAATTATGCCCATCATTTGGCCTGTGTGCATGCATTGACTTATTTCTGTGGATGCACACAGGCCAAATGCATGATGACAGTTTTATAAACAGTAACACACACTGCCTAGTAGAATGAGCTGGACACCGGAAAGCAAAACTTTGATTCTTCCATACTAAATGTAGGATTAACAAAACAAAACCGTGTAGAGGAAAACAAGCACTACATGATGAACTCAAGTGTAGAGCTGCAAAGTCTGTGTGACAAAAGATAAACAGAGGCCAGGCCAGAACTCAAACATATTGGCTGTGTCACTCGAAGAAAACAAGAAAGTTCAGAGATCTTTCTCTTACCTTAAGAATGTGTATCTTTTCCAGACACTAATCTATAGGCAGAATAGCAGTAGAGATTTAAACTCTGGACTCTAACCGTTTGGTAGCAGGATTGTAATATCAAATAAGGACAGGGGTGTAGCCCTTTTTGTGAAAAAAAAACAACAAAAAAACAGAGAAAGTACCAGTAAGCTGTATGTAAATTATGATTAATTTGATAACCTATAGCACAACTCAAAAGAATCCAACTGCCCCATCCCTCCCCTCAGCATGCTCAGGCAGTCAGGATCCAGTCATTTGAATCATCTACACTGAGCTGAACCAGAATGTCCCTATCAGTCAGGCACTCCCTCTCTTTTAGTCTGTATCACCTCCTCTCTCTCACTGTCTCTCTCCGCCTAATGCACCTTAAAAGCGAATATAAAAATAGCATTCAGCACCCTGACCTGTTTGGTTTCAGTTACAGGATGTGATATTATCACACACTATTCTGCTCTTGCTTTAAAGGAGAGCTTAGCAGATAGCTAACACAAGATCCATCCAATAAAGACCCAGTACACCGGAGTAGATTTTAGGACTTTAGTATGGATTTCTTCTTATTTGTAAAACTGTGAAAACATAAAATTACAGCATGACAAGCTGCCCATATACATAGACATAATCATATAACTGTTACATACAAGACAACTAACAACTTTAATCATGAGGCATACAGGCCTATTAGCATCTAAGCTAATTTTAACATTGGCGCTAATGGAAAATGCTAACCGCGATTAGCATCTCCTTAAACTAGCCTACTTAAAGATCCCAAAACGGTACAAAACCTAGATAGAGATTATGTTCCAGTGTACATTTACATTCTACACACAGAAATACTTACAGACTTTGATCTTCAAAGGTAACAAGGTTGACAAGTGATAGGCAACTGCTGCATGTGCTCTTAACAGAAACAGAAACTAAAATGCACTGCCTACGGCAAGTGAGGTAAACACAAAAGCAATAAATAAACTTTACACCACTAGGTGTCTCTAAATGTCACACACAAAATGTGGGGCAGAACACTCCCCGTCTGGTATTTTTTAATTTTTTTAAAGACCGCTATGACTCCTTACTGAGGAGCAGTACTACATCTGAAACAGGTCTTGAATACACTTTAGGGATACCCTGTCTGATGATCTTTACATCAACTTTTCGAATCCTGCCATCATGGCTAGGAAAAGTTTCCACAACAACACCCTTGGGCCACTCATTTCTCTTAACTTGAGTGTCTTTGAGGAGTACCACATCTCCAACATCCAGACTTGGCCTTTCTGATTTCCACTTCTTACGAGGCTGGAGGGTTGTCAAGTACTCTTGCTTCCAGCGTTTCCAGAAAGTTTCAGCAAGGCTTTGGACTTGCTTCCATTGTTTGTTGTAAATATCCTTGAGATCCATGTTCTCTGGAGGAGCAGATAATGAATCAATCTTCTGTGTAAGCAGCATTGCAGGTGTGAAGACAGCTGGCATCTCAGGATTGGAAGACACTGGAACTAGGGGTCTCGCATCAGTGTCACAAGTACCTCATGGGAAAGGCGGCTGTTCTCCTTCAGTAACATGGCATTCAGAATACGACGTGCAACACCTATCATTCTCTCCCACACACCTCCCATGTGAGAGGAGTGTGGCGGATTGAACGTCCAAGTGCAGCCTTTGTCTTTCAGATGAGCTTTCAACTCTGGGTCATCTGAATCAATCTGCAGCTCTTTACAAGCGCCGATGAAGTTTGTGCCCCTAACGGACCGCAGGTGTCTTACAGGTCCTCTGATAGCAGTGAATCTCCTCAAAGCATTAATGAAACTTGAGGTTGACATTGTCTCTATGACCTCGATGTGCACTGCGCGTGTACACAGACATGTGAACATGACTGCCCAGCATTTATTTTCCACATGACCACCTCTGGTTCTGCGTGTGGAGATAGTCCAGGGCCCGAAGACGTCAAGTCCAACATGAGTGAACGGAGGATCCATCGTAAGTCTATCCACAGGTAAGTCAGACATTTTTTGTTCTTCTAACTTTCCTCTCATTCTTTTGCAGGTCACACATTTGTGTATAACACTTGACACCAGACCCTTGCCCCCCAAGTATCCACAATCCAGCTGTCCGAACTGCACCTTCGGTGAAGTGTCGACCTTGGTGGGCAACCTGTTCATGGTAGTGTCGTACCAGCAAAGAGGTGACATGATGGCTCTTGGGAAGGATGATTGGATGCTTTTCCTCCCAGGTCATGTCAGCTGATGATGTTCGGCCTCCGACTCTCAGCAGACCAGTGTCATCAATGATGGGGTCCAAACTCTTAAGTGGACTGCGTCGCAAGACTTCTTCACCCTTTGAGAGGCTTTTCACTTCCTCTTTGAAGAAGTCTTGTTGTACACTTTTCAAGATAATTAGTCTTGCTTGCAGGAATTCATCCTGTTTCGGGTTATGATCTGTAGTTTTAGAGAAGGCTCTGACCTTTTGGATGAGCCTGGCTGTTGCACGGGTAAGAGATTTCCAGCTGGAAAATCTTTCAAACCTATCGGAACTGAGAAGTTCATTTGTAGCTTTTGTGGCATAGGTTGAAACATTGGGATGAACTTCTACATCGGTTTCCGGATGACGAAGCTCAAATGTCTCTGGCTGTGAAAACTCATCCGTTTCTGGTCTTGTCAGAAAGGCTGGCACTGTAAACCAGTTGGAGTTGTTTAGGAGAGCCGCTGGGACAGATCGAGATCCATGATCAGCAGGGTTATGGTTGGTGTTTACGTAATGCCACTGATCTGGGTTAGATGACTTCCTAATTCTTGTCACTCTGTTTGCCACATAGACATAGAAGTTCCTGGACGTGTTATGGATGTAACCTAGAACAATCTTGCTGTCCGTAAAGAACTTGACTTTGTGAACCTCCACATCAATTTCAGCCATTATAAGTCTGCAATCTCTATTGCCAAGACAACAGCACACAACTCCAACCGAGGTACAGTGTGCGCAGGGCGTGGAGCCAACTTGGACTTCCCCATGATGAACCCGACATGGCTGCATCCTTCTGAGTCAACTGCTCTCAGGTAAGCAACAGCTGATATAGCCATGGTCGATGCGTCTGAAAAGACACACATTTCTCTGTGTACTGTGGCTGACAAAGATACAGTTATGTAGGTTCTCCGTATCTGGAGCTGCTGAAGTGCCATGAGGGAATTTTTCCAGGCTTTCCACTGGACTTCTTTTTCTTCTGGTAGTGGAGTGTCCCACTCAAACTCTTCTGTGGAGATGTCTCTCACAAGTGCTTTGCCCTGAATTGTGAGAGGCACAACGAACCCTAAAGGATCGTAGAGACTGTTAACCGTTGAAAGGATGCCTCTTCTTGTGAACGGCTTGTCCTTATCAGATACACAGAAGCAAAAGCTGTCTGTCTGTAGGTCCCATCTAAAACCTAGACTGCGTTGTAAAGGCAGAGGATCAGATGACATATCCAGATCCTTAAGATCTTTGGCATGGTCTTCAGAGGGAAAAGCCTCCATAACAGCACTGCTGTTAGATGCTATCTTGTGTAGCTTGATGCTTGACTCAGCTAACATCTTCCTTGTTTGTTTGAGGACATTGATGGCTTCCTCTGCAGTGGAGAAAGAAGCAAGTCCATCATCCACATAAAAATTCCTCACAACAAACTGCTCAGCATCTGTACCATGTTCTTTTTGTCCCTCTTGTGCTGCCCGTCTCAGGCCGTAGATGGCCACGGCTGGTGAGGGGCTGTTACCGAATACGTGTACTGTCATACGGTACTCAGTCACTGGTTTTGAGAAGTCGTTATCTTCAAACCACAGGAACCTCAGGAAGTCACGATGTTGCTCACAGACTGTGAAACAGTAAAACATCTGCTGCACGTCTGCAGACACTGCAACAGGCTCTCTGCGGAAACGAATAAGGACTCCAAGAAGAGTGTTATTCAAGTCTGGTCCCTTCAAGAGGATGTCGTTCAGAGAGACACCTTCCTGCTTGGCACTGGAATCGAATACCACCCGTATTTGGTCTGGTTTTGTGAGGGTGGTAAACGCCAAATGTTGGTAAGTACCAGCACTCTTGATTCTCTGTCAACGGTGTAGCTAGCTCTGCGTGGCCTGAATCAAAGATCTTCTGCATGAAATCGATGTATTGTTTTTTTCATGTCTGGCTTTCTTTCAAGTGTGCGACACAGCGATGAGAGACGTTTTGCTGCTTGCTGTCTATTGTTTGGGAGCCTACACCGTGGGGAACGGAAGGGTAAAGGAGCTACCCAAGTGTTCGCATCATTCATGCAGACATTTTTGTCCATGATTTTAAGGAAGGCTTCATCTTCAACAGACAAGGCTATTTTCTCATCTTCCTTTGTCCTTTCAAATACTCTGTTTCCAATGTCATCAGTGTTGTCTTCCAGGAGGTCTGTGATTTGAGATGTTTGAAAACTCCGACTTTCTGTCTTCTTGTCAAAACTCTCCTGGATGTGGATAACACTAGTGCATGGACTAAGGAAAGACGTACGTCCATTAGGTAGGACGTTGGTTCTGTAAACATTGATGCTGTTTGGCTCGTGGACTCCCCTCAGACATACTTCACCAACAATTACCCAACCAAGGTCAAGTTGTTAAGCATAGGGTGCATTGTTAGGTCCGTTGTATTGTTTCCGTACTTTGTGTACACGAAGTATGTCTCTGCCGAGGAGAAGGAGAATGTCTGCTTGAGGATCGACAGCTGGAATTTTATCCTCCACTGCCTTGAGGTGAGGATAATGCTGTGCTATCTCCGCTGATGGGATCTCTGAGCGATCATCAGGCATCATGTTACACTCTACAAGTGTAGGTAGAGGGATCTGTACTTTGCCATCTATGGACTCAACTATGAGGTTGCTTGCACGTTGTCCTGATGTCTCCATGACCCCTGCACAGGTTTTAAGGGTGTATGGCGCTGCACCGTCTTTAATGCCTAAAAGGTTAAATAGCTCAGTTTTAGCCAAGGATCTATTGCTCTGTTCATCGAGAACAGCGTAGGCTTTAACCGATTTCTCCCCTTCACCAGCAGGGTAGACATTGACCAAGCATATTTTGGAACAGGACCGAGAGCCAAATGTGTCACCGCAGACTTCTGTGCATTTTGACATTACCTCTAGAGGCTCTTCCTCTTGTTGCTCCCCGCCTTGATCTTCCCTAGCAGGAGAGTTGATCTTCCATAATGCTGGTCCTGGATGAAGTGCGGATGGGTGTCTGTTACTATTGCACTCCTTGCACTGCACAGGTTTAGTACAATCTTTGGCGAGGTGAGTTGTGGAGGCGCAGCACTTGAAACAGATGTGTTTCTCTTTTAGGTACGCTTTTCGTTCCTCCAAGGTCTTGCTGCGAAGCCACAACATTTTCTTAGGGGATGAGGTTTATTATGTAATGGACACAGTCTGTCTGGATCCTCAACCTTTTTTTCCAGATAGTTTTGTTTGTCCTTGTCTTCTGTGGAAACCTCAGTCTTTCTGGAGAACACAGATGGTCTGCTTTGCTTCAGAGGTTTATCTGTCCGGATTGAACTACCCATGGTAAGTTCAGCAAAGCTGGGATCATTTTGTGTTTTTGCTTGATCTCTGACAAACTTTACAAAGATGCGAAAGGGAGGAGATGGAACCTGATAGTCTTCTTTATACTTAGAACCGACTGAGATCCATTTCTCCAGAATATTGTATGGAAGCTTTTGTGCTATGGGATTAACTCCACGGGGTGTGTTGAGATAAGAGAGTCCAGGTAAGAATCCATCTTCTCTAGCTACATCGAGCTCTAGCAATAGATCTCCTAACTCCTGTAGCTTCTCATTTTCTTTGTTTGAGATCTTTGGAAACTGCTCTAACTTCTTCAACAAAGTGTTTTCTATCATTTCAGCTGATCCGTAGCATTCTTCTAATCTCTGCCACACCATCTGAAGTCCGGAACTGACATCATGGATGTGGACTGCACGGATGCGCATGGCCTGCTCAGCAGAACGTGGTCCAAGCCATTTAGCCAGTAAATCTATCTCCTCCCTGGGGGTGAGATTTAGGTCACTGGTGGAGTTGACAAAAGAAGCTTTCCAGGCCCAGTAGTTCTCAGGTCTGTCATCGAACTTTAGGAGTCCAGAGCTAACCATTTCTTTGCGAATGAGGTATTTGGCTAAGTCTCTCATGCCTGACTGCTCATGCGAAGGGATTGTAGAGGACATGAAGTGGGGTGTACCTTCTGAGGGAGCAAAGTGAGTTGGACGGGACTGGCGTTCGTCCTTGGGAAACTTCACAGGGCGCGTATGATTTTGCTGACTGTATGCAGTGCTCATTCTCTGGTGTTGTGCTGGCAGTTCTGGGAATGTGTGGTCTCGAATTTCTTCCAAACTGGGTACTGAGATACCACGATTACCTGCTTCACCGTTGTCCATATGTAGCTGGTGCTCTGGTGAGGTAAAAGGTTAATTTTTTGTGCGCTGGGACTTTAGCTGCCCATGGTCCAAAGAATGTTGTCGCACGTAGTCACTGGTGCGTTTGAATGAGGGATATGGAGCCAAATTTGTCACATTCTCTTGTGTTGGTTCTTCACCTGCTTCCTCATAAGCTGCCTCTAGAATTTCAGCCTCTGTGATAGCTGCTTCAGCAGCACCCTGAATTTTTAGTGCATGTAGGTTGGCCTTTAACTCAGCTGCCCTTTGTTGCTGTTCAGCTTCTATCTGCGCTTTTCTCTTAAATTCTTCAGCCTCTATCCGTGCTTGCTTGATGAGCATGTCTGCCTCTCTTTGTGCATATGTAGCCTTAACTCGTGCAGCTTCAGCTTTAGCTCTTGCTCTGGTGGCAGTAAAATTGTGTGTTGAGGCACGGCTTGAGCCTTTAGAGCTGCAGGAGTGCTGAGACTTTTCATCTTGTGTATCTAGCAGAGGTTTATCTTCTATTTGTTCCTCCATGATAGATGTTCAATCTATGCTGATGTAACAGAGTTAATGATTCCACTTGCCATCACTTGGCATAGAATGTCCTTATTTTACTAAATCAATTGTTTAAATACTTTTTATAATTAATTCTAATGAGTAGCCACTGGGACTCTGGGTAACATGAGCGCCCTCTGCTGGGGCCCGTGCAGACTTGAGCGGGGCAGCCCGTGTATCTTTGCCAGTCTGCACTATGTTGTCCCCGTGGTAAGTTTATGTGTGAATAAGCTCCGCTAAAATACTATAAAATAGTTTGTTTTCTTGATAAAAGTATTATTTTTCCATTTAACATGTTCCAGAGAATCTCTGATAATTGTAGAACTTTTCTGTGATTTTGTTTCTATGTTTTTGAGTCATTTAGGCTCACCACGTTGTGTTTTGCTTGCTTAAAATGTCACTTCTGATCTCCGTGGTGTATCTTGCCTAACAGTTAGTTAAATTGTATGTTTCTATGTTTTAGCAATGTTGGAGCTTATTAGAAGAGTGGCTGTGAGACACCGTATATGTGCTTCTGTTCTTCTTATCAGGTACACATTTCAATTCATTCATATGTATGTATCTTGGCCAGTCTGCACTATGTTGTCCCCGTGCAATGTTGGAGCTTATTAGAAGAGTGGCTGTGAGACACCGTATATGTGCTTCTGTTCTTCTTATCAGATTAAACGGCGTGCTGGTGCCAAAAAGTGAAAGTATTTGCCTGATTCATAACACAACGCAAGAGAGAGTACACAACCGCTACAATGGTGCCGTGACCCGTTCTTCAAGGAGGGGATTCTGCCGCGACGTCGAGAGGACGCAGCTTCAGTGCGCCGCTGTTCTGAGTGTTTCAAGATCAACTTCACGTTGGTGCAGTGAGTTGTTTATGGACTGAGTCATTGCTCGAACTTTGTGTTAAATCTGAAAAGAGAAACAAACGAGTTGTTTATGACATTTTGTGAATGTGTGTCTTTTAATACATGCAGCTGGTCATTTTGTGTATTTAATGTTTATTGTGGAGTTTAATGGTGAATGTGATATTTTATTTAGGAATAAGTAAAGTAAGTGAGCGGGCTGAATTCAAGTAATTCCTGCTAGGTTTACATTTCCTGAAGTGTTTTTTTTTTTTTTTTTTTCATCTTCTTCTTTTTTTTTTCTGTGGCATAACATTTATTTTTTTCTCTGCTCACATTCAGGTATATTGAGTTTAGTGCTTTGATGAGAATGGAGAAGCCACGTTTTTCTGGTTTTGGGAGGGGTCAAAACCTGTGGTTTAGCTCTTCTCTACCAACTGTGGGTGGGCTTAATGAGGGAAATCTTTTGACTTCTACACCTCATCCTGCTAAAGCTAATCATAAGAAATGTGATGAAACATATGTCAATGCAGATGTTAGGTCGGGTGATCCTTCTGCTGTTTCTGAAGATCAAGATGGAGAACATGTCTCAGTTAATGTTCTCAGTGACTTAGTCAAGCAGATAGGGACAAGTATTGGTGAGAATATAGTCTCTTGTCTTAAGTCTATTCCAGCTAATGATATGAGTGTAGCTCACTCTACGATTGCTGACCTTTCAAAGGTTAACTTAACAGTTAGCCACCAGAGTTATGAGCCACAACCTTTTAGGGGAGACAACACTGATAAATTCTCAGTTTCAGAGTGGGAAGAAGCTGTCAAAGTGTTTATGACTAAAAGTAACATTCGGCTTTATGATCAGGCTGACGAGGTCTTGAGTAAACTGCAAGGTAAGGCTCGTGATGTAGTGAAGATCGGGCTGCGTAGCAAACCCACTGTGGACTTACAGTTAGGTCCTCAGCCCATCTTTGACATTCTGAAACAACACTTCAGTGACTCTGTGACTTCTTTTATGCCTTTGGCTGACTTCTATGACACGAAACCATCCTCTACTGAGACTGCCGTTGACTACTGGATCCGGCTCAACAAAGCCGTTGACACTGCTGTTGAAGGACTTAGAAGACAAGGCAAAACTCTTGATAACCCTTCCAGAGAGGTAACGGTAATGTTCATCACTCATTGCCCTGACCCTGAACTGTCTCTAGTCTTCAGCTGCAGACCACTTGAGGAGTGGACAGCTAGTGATGTTCAAGTACGGCTGGATGAACACCACCGTAAAAAGCGTCTGCAGCAACGTCAATCTGCTAATTCAGTGAATCGATTGCATCCCACCCAGGCTGTGGAGGAGCTGCACAGCCATGTTCAGACTGCAGTGAGCCCTCCTGCTCCTACTCCTGCTCCACAACCAGCTACAGCCTGTAAAACCTTGTCGAGCGAAGGTCAGTCTCTCGAACATGTTATCACTCTTCTGGAGCGCTTGCTGCAGAAGGAGTCGTTTCAACATTCCAGACCTCCTAGACCCAGAAGTGACAGTCGTGCCAAGGTTCGAGGCCCGTGTGTCATCTGTGCAAGTGATGATCATGACACTGTGTCCCACTGCCGGAAGGAGCGTCTTTGCTACCGCTGTCATGCTGCTGGACATCAGGCAGTAACCTGTACTGTCGCACCTGCTTCTGATGCACCTGCTGCTCGAGCTGATGCTCCTACACAGCAGGGAAACTAGACGGCCCACACGAGGGGGGGACTAGTGAAGGGCCGGTTGACATGTCCCCACATGATGATGTTGATATTGAGTCTGTTTACTCTCAGTTCTGTGCTTCAGTAGAGGGTGATGCTACAGTGATATTTCAGAACACACAGAGACTGTCTGCAAAAGATGACCTTTTCTACACTAGTGTGTCTATTCAAAATGCTGTGAATCTGCGTGCCATGTTGGATAGTGGCTCAATGGCCTGCTCTCTAAGTTCACGTGTGCTTCCTCTGCTTGAGACGTCTAATATTGTTTCTCCTGACTCTATCTCGCCCACTTCAGTTGTTCTGATTGGATGTGGAGGTTTGAGAACAAGCCCCGTCGGCGTCTGTGAACTTCAGATGAAAGTGCTGGATTGTAACATCTCAGTGCCCACGCTGATTGTGGAAGGTCAAAGTGATGACTTGATTCTTGGAAGCAACGTCATAAAACACCTCATTCGTGTTCTGAAGACTTCTGGAGATTTCTGGGATAAAGTGTCCCTTTCGGATAAGTCAGCTGTTGATGATGAGAATCTGCTGCAGCTGTTGGCTTCTGTGGAAAAGTGGAGAGGCAGTGAAATACCGGACAAGGTAGGCACCGTGAAACTGAAACATGCTGTGACTTTGGAGCCCATGAAGGAACATCTGGTTTGGGGTCGTCTGCCAAGTCATAAATGCCTGTCAGCTGGCAGCACAGTCATTGTGGAGCCAAGTGAGTCCCGCACAGTGCCCAGGACAGTTATGGTGGGGCGGATTGTGACTCCATTATGGGGTGACGGATGGGTTCCAGTGAGAGTCATTAACCCTTCCAATAAGCCAGTAACTCTCAGACGCAACTGCAAGCTCGCTGACGTGTCCCCCTGCACAGCACTTGAGGACTTTGACAACGACTACTTGTATGCTAATGACAAAACAGATGATGTGAAATGCAATGTGACCAAGACAGTTAACAAGACAGACACTGGAAGTGAAAAGAGCTTGACTGTTGACTCTGATCTTGACTATGCTCCACCTAAACCTAGTGGTTCAGTGCTACGTGACCTTGGACTACAGGACATTGACGTTGACTCAGGTGAACTGTCTCCCTTCTGGAAGTCAAAACCGGTTGAACTTGTAGCCAAGTATGAGTCAATCTTTTCTCGTCACAGTTTGGACTGTGGGAAAGCCAAAGACTTTGTTCACCGAATCAGGCTGAGTGACAGCAGACCCTTCAGACTGCCTTATCGTCGTCTGTCTCCTTCACATTATGAGAAGCTAAGGATGGCTTTAAATGAAATGGAGGAATGAGACATCATAAGGAAGTCAACAAGTGAGTACGCTTCGCCCCTTGTTTTGGTTTGGAAAAAGAATGGTGATCTGCGGCTTTGCACGGATTTTCGTTGGCTCAATGCGAGGACCATCAAGGATGCACATCCCCTGCCTCACCAGGCTGATGCTTTGGCTGCTCTTGGAGGGAATGCTTTCTTCTCAACCATGGATCTGACCTCTGGATACTACAATGTGGAAGTGCATGAGGAGGACAAGAAGTTCACCGCATTCACCTCTCCCTTTGGGTTATACGAGTATAACAGGCTTCCACAGGGACTCTGTAACAGCCCTGCCACATTCATGAGGATGATGATGTCCATCTTTGGTGACCAAAACTTCTTAAGCCTCCTGTGTTACCTCGATGACATTCTTGTCTTTGCCCCCAACGAACAGCTTGCCTTACAAAGACTTGAAATGGTGTTTGAGAAGTTACAGGCACACAACTTAAAGCTGGCGCCTAAAAAGTGCCACTTCATGAGGTCGTCAGTTAAGTTCCTCGGGCACATTGTGACCAAAGATGGCATCTCCACCGACCCAGAGAAGGTCAAAGCCATTACTGGTCTGACTGAGAAGGATTTGATGGATGAGAGCAGTAACAACCCCTCTCCCACCAAGGTACGGTCATTTCTTGGTATGGTTGGATTCTACCAACAGTTCTTTGAGGGTTACTCCAGCATCAGCAAGCCTCTCTTTGCCCTGACATCAGGCATGAGAAAGCCACGACATGCCAAAGGTAAAAGAGAGCACCTGTGAACAGGAAGTTGACTCCTGATGATTGGACACCGGAGTGCAGTGGAGCTTTCAAGACTCTGAAGCAGGCTTTGTTGGACAATGTCACTCTGGCTCATCCGGACTTCAGTAAGCCTTTTCTGCTGTCTGTTGACGCCTCCTCCAACGGCCTTGGTGCTGTTTTATCGCAACTGGCGGACGGTGACGATGTTGCTCGACCAATAGCCTTTGCCAGCAAATCTCTGAACTACGCCCAGTCACGTTATCCAGCACACAGGCTTGAGTTTCTGGCACTCAAGTGGGCTGTTAGTGATAAATTCAGTCACTGGTTGAGAGGTCATCCGTTCACCGTGTGGACTGACAACAACCCTTTGACCTACATTCTCAGTAAGCCGAAGCTTGATGCCTGTGAACAAAGATGGGTTGCAAAGCTTGCTCCATATGACTTTGAAATCAAGTACATTCCCGGCCCTAAGAATGTGGTTGCAGACGCACTAAGCCGTGAGCCCTTTGTGCAGCCGAGTTTGCTACATCGCCTCACCAAAGTCCCTTACGGTGCACTTCTGGAAGAAGCTAAAGCTCTGGACACTGACTGTGTGCAGGATGCTTTTCGTTGGTCCTGTGAACCTCCAGCCATGCTGCACACACAACATCACTCAACTGTTGCCAGCAGAGCTGCTGTTTCTGCTGTTTTGAAACAGTCTTTGGACCAAGACAAGCTGCCTCCTCAAGCCTTCCTCTTGCCTCAACTTGTTCAGTCTGTTCAACCGCCTGAGCTGTCTGAGGTTCGTCCTCTGCCGAGAAACAAGCTGATGGATACACAACGTGCTGACCCTTGTTTGAGTCGTGTTCTCCTGTTTGTGGACCGTCAGAGGCGCCCATCAAGACGAGAGCGTTCACATGAGCCTGTTGAAGCTCTCAGACTTCTCAGACATTGGGATAAGCTGACAGTCAAAACAGGTGTTCTTTATCGTGTCTCAAAAGACCCTGTTACTAAGAAAAAGACCTACCACTATGTTGTGCCCTCTGCGCTGAGAGAGAAAGTTCTTAAAGGTGTGCATGATGAGGCAGGTCATCAAGGCCAAAGACGGACACTCTACCTGACTAGACAAAGGTTCTTCTGGCATGGGATGGAGAGAGATGTGAGAGACTATGTGAAGTGCTGTCGCCGTTGTGTGTGTAGTAAGTCTCCTGAGCCTGAGGCCAGAGCACAGCTTGAGAGTGTGACCACATCAAGACCTCTTGAGTTGGTCTGCATAGACTTTTGGTCTGCTGAGGACTCTTCCAACAAGTCGCTTGATGTGCTTGTGGTTACTGACCACTTTACTAAGCTGGCGCAGGCCTACCTTTGTCCAAACCAGTCAGCCAAGGTTGTTGCCCAACAACTCTGGAACAACTTCTTCTGTGTTTACGGCTTTCCTGAGCGGATACACTCGGATCAAGGTGCTAATTTCGAAAGCAGTCTGATTGCAGAGATGCTCAAAGTTGCTGGGGTTCAAAAGTCACATACAACACCTTATCATCCAATGGGCAACGGTGCTGTAGAGAGATTTAATCGCACGCTTGGAAATATGATCAGAGCACTTTCCCCAAAAGCTAAACACAGATGGCCTCAACTGCTGAGATCTCTCACCTTCTCCTACAACGCTACAGTGCATGAGACCACCGGTTTTGCCCCGTTTCAACTGATGTTTGGCAGAACTCCCAGGTTGCCTGTTGATGTGATGTTTGGATCTGTCCTCGTGGATGATCAGGTGGTGGACTATGATGACTATGTGCGGAGTCTCAGAAGTGACCTAGCAGAGGCTGTGAGAGTTGCTCAGGTCTCCACCACAAAACAGCAGCAGAAACAAACAGACTACTACAACAAGAGGTTAAAAGGTGCTGTGGTTGAGGTCGGAGACAGAGTCTTGTTGGCTAATAAAGGCGAAAGAGGAAAAAGGAAACTGGCTGATCGCTGGGAAAACCACCTTTACACTGTTGTGGAGAAACAAGACAACACTCACACCTTCAGGATCAAGAACAGTGCTACGGATCAGGAGAAAGTAGTCCACAGGAACCTCATAATGCCTGTTAACTTTCTGCCAGTTCAGACTGAGTCTGAGGATGATGATGGTTCTGGTCTGAGTGATCTTATCTCTGGAGATACTGATGACTCGCTGCAGGATGTTGATGTTGCAGGCTCTGTTGCACTGCCTGACTGTGAACCTGAGGACAGGACTGTTTCGTGGATCTCTCAGCTGCCAGCTTCCGCTGGGGACCACCAACCTGATTCACTTGATGTTCCTTTGACTGTTGACTTGAATGAGACTGTTGACGTACCTGACATGAACGTTGATTTGCCTGTTGGCAATGACTGTTCTGCTGACCAATCTGACTCTCAACCTGTGACCTCTAAACATGAACTTGAGACACAGTCCTTAGATACGGGTAGTGTAGTCTTATCTGAGGCAGGGCGAACTCAACCCACTGTTTCCTGCAGTGACAGGGCAGTGAGTGTTAATACAAGGTATGGGAGAGTCGTTAGACCTGTTATGAGGCTTATTCAGCAAATGCAACAGAGGGTTTTTGTTGGACACTAGTGTTATGTCCTGGGATTTTGATAAGACTGATATTTTGGTTCACTTTTGTACTGAAAGGACTTCTCTTACTTGGGAGGCTATGTGAGTGCACTAGTAGCAGTATGAGAAGTTATGTGGTTTGTTAGTACTGTGTCATTTATGTGATACCTAGTTGCTTAGCATGTAAAAGGGCATGTTTTCCTATGGGTGTTGAAAGGATTAGCTCCCCTTTCTCATTCTAATTCTTTGGGAATAGTCATTGACTGGATTACTTGGTATCAGTAATACAAACAGTACTGTGTGAATATGTTTTGTTTTTTTTCTCTACCATGATTGTATGTATGTATTTGTTGGTACCTGGTATGTTTTTGGTTCAGGGTGTTCTCACAGAACTTGCATAATTGTTTTTGTTTTGTTTTGTTTAGATGGGCAAGTGGAGATCAGTAGGGGGGAATGTAACAGAGTTAATGATTCCACTTGCCATCACTTGGCATAGAATGTCCTTATTTTACTAAATCAATTGTTTAAATACTTTTTATAATTAATTCTAATGAGTAGCCACTGGGACTCTGGGTAACATGAGCGCCCTCTGCTGGGGCCCGTGCAGACTTGAGCGGGGCAGCCCGTGTATCTTTGCCAGTCTGCACTATGTTGTCCCCGTGGTAAGTTTATGTGTGAATAAGCTCCGCTAAAATACTATAAAATAGTTTGTTTTCTTGATAAAAGTATTATTTTTCCATTTAACATGTTCCAGAGAATCTCTGATAATTGTAGAACTTTTCTGTGATTTTGTTTCTATGTTTTTGAGTCATTTAGGCTCACCACGTTGTGTTTTGCTTGCTTAAAATGTCACTTCTGATCTCCGTGGTGTAGCTTGCCTAACAGTTAGTTAAATTGTATGTTTCTATGTTTTAGCAATGTTGGAGCTTATTAGAAGAGTGGCTGTGAGACACCGTATATGTGCTTCTGTTCTTCTTATCAGGTACACATTTCAATTCATTCATATGTATGTATCTTGGCCAGTCTGCACTATGTTGTCCCCGTGCAATGTTGGAGCTTATTAGAAGAGTGGCTGTGAGACACCGTATATGTGCTTCTGTTCTTCTTATCAGATTAAACGGCGTGCTGGTGCCAAAAAGTGAAAGTATTTGCCTGATTCATAACACAACGCAAGAGAGAGTACACAACCGCTACACTGAGCTCTCTGTCTTGTATGCAGTGTTGAAAGCTCACTTTCCTTGCGAGCAGACTGAAGGTTGAGTCTTTTTAATATTCTGCTCTTGCTTTAAAGGATAGCTTAGCAGATAGCTAACACAAAATCCATCCAATAAAGACCCAGTACACCGGAGTAGATTTTAGGGCTTTAGTATGGATTTCTTCTTATTTGTAAAACTGTGAAAACATAAAATTACAGCATGACAAGCTGCCCATATACATAGATATAATCATATAACTGTTACATACAAGACAACTAACAACTTTAATCATGAGGCATACAGGCCTATTAGCATCTAAGCTAATTTTAACATTGGCGCTAATGGAAAATGCTAACCGCGATTAGCATCTCCTTAAACTAGCCTACTTAAAGATCCCAAAACGGTACAAAACCTAGATAGAGATTATGTTCCAGTGTACATTTACATTCTACACACAGAAATACTTACAGACTTTGATCTTCAAAGGTAACAAGGTTGACAAGTGATAGGCAACTGCTGCATGTGCTCTTAACAGAAACAGAAACTAAAATGCACTGCCTACGGCAAGTGAGGTAAACACAAAAGCAATACAACTTTACACCACTAGGTGTCTCTAAATGTCACACACAAAATGTGGGGCAGAACACACACTAAAACGCACTTCATCGTTTTAGTGTAATAGAAAAGTTTGAACATACCCTTAGACGCATCACAGGGCTAATTATAGAGAAAAAGCCTACATATTGACAATTAATAGGTAAAAACAGGTAAAACCTTGTAGACATACTGTATGTGCTACAAACTGAGGGAGAACAGAAAAGATAATATTTCATTTTCTACTTTGTTTGTGTGAAAGTCTGTGTGAAATGGTTAAATGGACGAGAGCAGCTTTTCCCAAACTGAAGACTTGCGTTTCTTCAAATATATTTAAAAGAAGACACCCCTTGGATCATGAGGACTGGTGCCCGCATGCAGCAGTACTGTTTTTGTTTGAGTATTATGTCCGAAGTAGTAGCCTAGCCTACAGTGGACCCTTAGATGTTAAAAAAAATGAATCAGAAAGATGTGTTTGTTCGTCCGGGGTCTGACAGATATGGAGATTCTGGCTGCTGTGTTGGTTGGATCTTGAAAAGGTTGACATGGTCAGAGCAATGTAGCATGAGAGATAAACTCAGAACATCAGTTGTTCACATGACAGTAATAAGGAGAAAACACACAGATGGCCGTGGATCAGAGGAGGTGATAAAAGTTTCTATTATTTGTAGATATTCAACAAATAAACGTGTGCAATTTGGAGTTTTCTAAGTGACCTCTTGATTAACTTTTGATTAACTGTGCCCACTTCTGGTAAAATATAACTTAAAAACAACGTTCATATAGTCATGACAGGCTTTAAATGGTAAATGGACTTGAGCTTGTATAGACACCTTACTTTTTTACTTTTCTTTCAAACAAATCAACAAATAAGTAATGGATTTGCCAGGTTATCAAGAAGGATAAAAAAGTATAGAGCAACTTTATTGAGGCTAATATCTACTGTACAATGTTGAAGGTAAGAACACCTGCATGTGCCCATCACAAACATGTTGATGGCTAACATAAAGTTAAATTGAACAGTAACATCAAGGTTCGCAGTACAATTAGTCAACTAATAAGTTATCAATATGCTTGTGCAAGTAAAAAAAAAAAGGTATAACTCATGTTTCACTATAGGCCTACATGCATTGATGCTACATTAACGTGAAAATAACAGTGGTCCTTTAAGAGAGAGGTACACAATTAATGTCAATTTATATAAATGTGTTTAAGAGGAGCATTAATATCTAGAATTATTATATACTTTTTCGATCTTATCTGTGATTCTCAAATGTAAATGTTAGCTAGTAAGTGGCTAAAAGCTAACGTTAGCTGTGTTCTAATTGTGGTCAGTGGGTTATTATCATTTTTTAACTTGGAATGTGGCTTAATGTCTCCTGAGTTTCATTATTTATTGTCTTTGTAGTTGCTTATCAGTTGGAAAGCAGTAAAATGAAAACAATTTGTTAGATGTTCAATGTTTATATGACTTACAACCTGGAACAAAGCCATAATATGAAAACTAGTTTTGAGCTTTCCAACCTGGGCGTTAAGCTACTGAACATTGGCTGCTGTATGAATATGATCCATAATTTACTGTATTGGAACCTTCAGCAAACCTTTTTCTAGTCTTCTTTTGGGATAGTACACATTGGTATTTTTTGTGTGTCTAAAAAATAAGAAGGACATGGTTTGATTCATCTGGCAGGAATGTAAACAGCACTCAGGTTATTAACTCTTTAATGGCTATAAGATCAGCATACTACAGAAAATCAAAGTTTACACTTTAATATGGTAAACAATGCAAACATACCAAGGCAATCGTTTTCAGAAACATGTACTGTTGCATCTTGACACATTTCAGTAATCCTTCTGCTTTCCTGCAATTAAAACAAAGACAGTTGCTTATTAATATTAACCAACTATTAAAGAAAAATTTTAAATTTACAGTTTTTGCTACCACACATAAATGCAAAACATTTAAATAAATCATCAGTTTACTTCAAAAGCCTCAGGGAAAGCAAATTTGTTGTGTGTTCATGAATTTATAAAACATTCATTCTCTCAATGATTTAGTACTTTAAGAGAGCTGAAGGAAACCCTCCACAACAAGCCAAACCTGGACCCCACCCTTATCTTTTGAGACCAGAATCACAGAGCCTACGCCTTTTCACCCAAATATCCAATTCCAACCAATCATACACGTCACTCAGTGGGTGTTACATTTATCTGACAGCCAAACCTGTTGCTCAACCAATGTGTACAGGGAGGAGATAAAGGATGTTTTGAAAGGTTATTACCAGCCTGTTTCTTGACTTGCACAGCACTTTCAAATGACTAGCTTAAATGTGCCTTGTCTCTTAGGACTTTAAGCCATCCAAAGTTTTTTCACTCAACAAGAAAAAAGAAAGCTGAGGTAAGAAAAAAGATAAATAATGTAAACTTGGCTCAATACATTACATATTTTATTTGCTATCAATTAGAATAATATGTTAAACTATTATATCATTCATACTCAGATTTGTGATCTTTATGGAAACTCCAGTTCTGGATTTATAATGTGGATAAATCAAGCACATGGTAAGTGCACTTTCTCCCTCAAATTACGTGTGGTTCAAATCAACAAACATCCCTTCATTCTGATAACTATGGAATGTTTAAAATATGTAGTTATAAGATGTGGTTTTATATATAACCAGAAACATATCTGTGTATAAAGATACTGCATTAATACAGAAAAACATTTGGCTCGTATTGTGTCGTTCTTAAAAAACCCCAAGATGTTTTATCAGTAAATTGTGATGCATGTATATTGACTTACACAGCAGGATCCATGGATGAACAGACAACATTTATATCAAAAAAATGGCATGGTTTATTGGAAAAAAAAGGAAAGAAAAGGTTTTGCTATACTCAAGGCATGTTTAAGATATGGGGCTACTGGTTAAGATGTTAATTTGCATTAAACTACTTGGAGTATAACTTATTAACAACTATTTTCAGTTGTAGATGCCACTTTGTACTAATACTTTCATAATAATAAAGACACATTTAATTTAAGGGGGCCTTTCAGGATACTCAAGATCACCTTCCAACAATAAACAGCACAATATAAATATACTAAATATATAAACTGTATATATAGGTGTTTTCTGACCAAACAGCTATGGGGACTTTTTTAATAGGAACTATCCACTAGGGAGTTCCCTGAGAACTTCACACCATGGGGACTTTTTTCTGTCTGCATTTGCACCACCATGGTACCTACTCTGAAGCAGGAGCTACAAAAGTTCCTCTAAACAGGGTTCTACAGTAGGAAGTAAAATAGTTATTAGTTCCTGTGGTGCAGAATCAATAAAAAAGGGGGAGTTCCTAGAACTATGAAAAGTTCCTGCGGCCTGAAAACAGCTTATATTAGGGCTGTCAGCATGAACTAGTTTAATCACATGCTTATTCGCATGCTATTTTGTCCCTTTAGACCAGGGGTGTCAAACTCATATTGGGTCGGGGGCCGGATTGGTTCAAATGAGACCTCCAGTGGGCCGGACTAATTTTGCCGACATCACTATAACTCAATCCAAGGAATATAAAGGCTGCTGTATAATGTTTTTAATTAATCATTATGCTATCCTTGCATCAGATAAAAAGATTTATTTCAAATTTGATTTTTTTTTGGCATTCACTTAAGATGAGTTTATAAGACTGCAGGTTACAGATTTAAAACACAACATGTCTGTCATTACAAACTGGAAACAAATAAATGTACCTCAATACAGAAGAAAACAACAATAATTATATTGTGTATTTAAATGTTTTTGAGATTACTCACTTATATTTTTTAATATTGCTGTTCAAGTTTATAAAAACCTTGACACAGGGGTTATTCTACCTGCCCTGGGATCAGTGCATTAATAATACAGAGTACAGTGAAGAGAGAGAGAGAGAGAGAGAGAGAGAGAGAGAGAGAGAGAGAGAGAGAGACTTTAGATGTGTGCGTCAGGCCACAGCACAGTTTGCACTCTTTAAGGTTCATCACCGACAAAGCCTGCTCACATGTTGTCACAAACACACTGAGTGTCTTTAATGCAAACACTGTCATCATCGGGTATTTTAGTGCCAGGCATTATAACATGATCGAATGTTTCCAAACGAACAGACGTGAACTCATCCTTCAGCGTTGCGCACTGCAGTCTGATCAGCTCCGTGTGGAGATCCACGTTCTTTAACTGGGCTTAGTAAACGCAGTAAAACGACTTTTAATATGAGCCCGGCAGTCCGTTCTTCTACGTTTCCGTACCATCGTAATCTAACTCTGTCACTGACTTTTTATGCGCCATGATTCTGTGCCATCTCCGTGCGTAATTCAAGGAAGCACTTTAGCGCTGCTCCGCGACTTAACCGCAGCGGACCTCTGTATGATCGGACAGCCTGTGCGGAATATCGTTTTCGGATAAGAAGGAAATTCAGTTATAATGACATTTTTACAGTCTGATGAGAGCTGGTGATAAAGGCGCGACAGCAGGACTCTATTTAGACGTGATGTTACGCTGAAACTTTTAAGTGCTCAGCGCAACACTTTCACCTCTGGGTGACCTAAAAATGAACCATCTGTAAATAAAATCAGTTAATATTCATTTTAAATGACTGTTTTTACAATAATCAGAGGTAAAATAAGTCGGGAGATGCCAGAGCTCAATGCCGGTGTCCGGAACCGAGACCTAGTCAGGATGTGTGGAGACGGCCTGAGCCGTTACGCATGACGGAGAGGGGTGTTTTTTCCGTCCAATTCGTATCAGCATATTACCCTTTTACGTTGCTATAGATAGTTTATTTTACAACTCAGTGAAAATATTTATTAAAAATATTTATTTTAAGAAAAAAATCTCATAAAAAATATTTTTCAAAAATTTCCCCATTCTTCCCAAAACTCGCGGGCCAGATGAAAGCTGCTGTCGGGCCCTATGTTTGACACCCCCGCTTTAGACGCATGGTAGAGAAGTGTCTCCCTGTAGTCACAGCGATGTAAAAAAATGACACTGCTGGATCTTTGAATGACTCATTTCACTTTAAAAGACCCTTTGACAGATCAGTTGAGTCAAACGTAATATTGCCCTTGTGACATCAAACATGTCACTTTTTTACCATTCCTTTTAGCTGTTTTCATTTAGTTTTTGATACGTAATAAGTTACTTTCTCTGTGGTTAAGTTGATGTCATAACCTTTGATCTACCAGAAGTACCTTACTTTATTTCACAATAAAAGCAAGGATTGAATTCAAACAGCAAGTAAAGTTCTCTTGGCTAAAGAAAGTACAAAAATTCAAATAAAAGTCTAACAATTTTAATCTTTAAATGCGAAATAATAGAATTTCCAACATGCGATTAAAGATGCCATTAATCGCAATTTACTTTTGAAATTTTACATTTTAATATGATATACATTTTTTATCTATTTATATACTTATATACTGTAAAATGATTTGCAGTAGAAGGCAATAATTACAATAAAAGGCAGAAATGATACACAGTAAAAAGCAGAGAAGGACATGGTTACAATGAATTAGTGATTCTAAAAACCTGAGTTTTTATAAGGGATTTAAAAGTAGAGAGAGATTCAGTGCCACGGATGGCACAGACTTTATAATTATCAATACGGGAGGTAACCAGGGCATCGACAAGGATTGGGGTGCTGTTTAGTGTTAGAGATGGGCGGAGATGATTGATATTGCGTAAGCAAAAAATATGCAGGCCGAGTTACATAACTGATGCGTGCTCGAGGATGACACCCAGACTCTTGACTTTGGGGGAAAGAAGAAAGATTGGGTTGTCGATGGTTTATGGAAAACTGTCAGATTCAGCCAGTGGAGTGGATTTGGAATCCAACAAGGAGAATCTCTGTTTTATTGCTATTAAGTTTGAGAAAGTCATGAAAAACAATTTGGCTTTGAGGACACATACGTAGACCTGGGTGTCATCAGCGTAGTTGGATGAGTATTGTTAAGAGTCCAGGCTCAACTGCTATCAACAAGTCCTTTGTGATTTTAACCAGGGCTGTCTCTGTACTGTGAAGGGGAATGAAACCAGCCTAGAGTTCTTCAAACAGATTATTGTCAGAAAGATGAGTGTGGACCTGAGTGGCAACTGTTCTTTCCAGTATTTTAGAAAAAAAAAGGTAAATTAGAAATGGCTCAAAAGTTATCCAGGTGGTTGGGATCTGTACCAGGTGTCTTGAGTATAGGAGTTATTGCAGCCATTTTGAAAGATAAAGGAACAAGACCAGAAGTTAGAGAGGACTGGATAATGTAATTAAGGGGGACAGTAGGGTGGACAGGCTTTTATGGTGAGTAGGTAGGGGATCAAGCTGACAGGTATAAGAATTGGCTTTTCAAATTATAATACATTTTCAGTTGTTGAAAGTTAAAAACATTAAAAGACACAAATAACAAATCTTAACAGCAACTGTTTGTCAGGGTCATCCACAAATCTATCAAGGAGAACATCTACAGCCAGATGTGTCTGCCTCCAAGTCATTTAACTTCCTCTTAAAAGCGTCCAACGAGAGAAGTTCGCTAAGTTTCAGTTCATTTTGTAATTTGTTCCAAGTAAACGGAGCAGCAAATTTAAACGCCTTTTTACCTAGTTCCGTTCTGACTTTTGGAACAGACAATAAGAAGAGGTCCTGGGATCGAAGATTATAAGTCCCTGTACTCTTCTGACTGATGAAGGTCAGAAGGTATGAAGGAAGCAGACCTAACATAGACTTGTAGATAAGAGTACGCCAGTGTTTAAGTCTGCGTAGGGTCAAAGAAGTCCATCCAACACGTTCATACAACAGTGATGAGTAAGGGATTTAAAGTTGGTGATGAACCTCAGAGCTCCATGATACACAGTGTCCAGAGCATGTAAGCTTTGTGAGGAGGTTGTGCATGTATAAAACATCACCATAATCCAGCACAGACATAAAAGTGGCAGCAACCAGCCTCTTCTTAGCCTCAAATGAGAGGCACGATTTGATTCTAAAGTAGAATCCCAGTTTCAGCTTTAACCTTTTTACCAGCTGCTGAATGTGAGGAGTAAAAGAAAGAGACTCATCAATTAAAATACCAAGATATGTGTAGCTCGAAACAGACTCGATTTGTGTACCTTGAGAGGTGGAGATCGAAATAAGGTTAGATGGTTTAGATTTTGTATTAGAAAACATCATGACTTTGGTTTTGTCTGTGTTTAAAACAAGTTTTAAATCATACAAATTTTGTTGAACAGTGTTAAAAGCAAGTTGTAACTGTGAGAGAGCTTGGTCTGGAGTGGGTGCTGAGCAGTACATCACTGTGTTGTCAGCGTAAAAGTGAAAATGAACATTGAGAACATATATAATGTGTTTGAGAGTGGCATGTGATATTTGCCTTTTTTCTGACCAACAGTGCAAAGGCAACAGAAAAGCAGGATAACCCAAACGGAGCAGAGATGAACATTGGGACAAACATGCAATTTGAAGACAGAAAAACAAATATGGGCAAACACGCCAAAAAGGAGGCTATTAAAAGCCAAAGACAATTGACATATCAAGTAATGGAGGAGATAAACCAAATTTTGGAAGAGAAAGAAAGAGAGAGAAAAACACTTGACTATCTACAAGCAAAGACAGAGCAGCAACAGAAGGACATTGACAGACTGACATCTGAAAAAGATGAGCAATACTTATTAATTAAAAGACTCAGGATACAGAACGTACATATAATGGAGAAACTCAAGGTGTGTAGGATTTATGACACTGAAGAAATACTGCAACTTTACAAAGTCCAGGCTGAAATAGATAAAGAAAGAAAAACTCCAGAGAGGAGACCTAATGAGATCATAGATGAGCCACAGACAACCAATTCTGATAAAATGACATCAAAAGAAAGTATGGAACCCAAGGAAGCCATAGAACAGGTAAATCGCAAGCTGGAAATAACAGAGAGACTGAGTGACAGTCTGCTTAGTCTATTAGACAACAATAAGAAAATAATGCTCGACATGAAGCTGGCAAAAGAACGACTTGAGATAAATATGGCAGATACAACTCAAGAGTTAATGAGAAGTCAAAGACTTATCTTACGACATAGAGAACAAGTCGAGGATATCAAACATAACATGAACGTAATCATTAACAAGATGAAGCAAAAACAGACAAAAATCCAAGCAGATGTTCTCACACATGAAGCCATAGTCCCACAGATCCAAGGCAAACTAGAAAAGACAGAAAGAAAAGACACATTTGAAACTGTGAAGTTAAAACTCAACAGAATCCTGGAGGAAACTGATAAACTTTGTGATATGCTAGAGGAATGTGACCATGAGGAAGTTGCTTTGAGAAAGCTTGAGTTAAAAACAGAGACTGGTCTGGTAGAAAACATGAAATCTGATCCCCAAACACAAAGACAAGATAAAGAAGTAAGCATGAAGGTAACACCATGGGAATCAGAGCAGGCGCAAAAACAAGACATAGAGAGAAAATTGGCACAGATACAATCTGAAAGAGATGAGATAAACCAATTCAAAATAAAACTACAAGCAGAGACACTAAACATTCAAAGAGACCGGCAGTTAGCTGAAGCAGAAATAAATGCAATGAAATGTACAAGGGACAATATTGAAAGGGAAAAACAAGAGCTTGAAAACAAGTTAGAAATGACAAAAAGAGAGATAAGAGAGATGGAAGTGCTGAAAACTGAGATTGAAATAAAGAAAAGGGACTTTGCAAAAGTGATACGAAAGAGCAGGAGAAAAACAGGAGACCTCAGCAAATTGGAGGATGAGACAGAACATGAACAAGACATGAAGAAAAGCCAAGAGGGGGCCAAGGGACAAAGGTCAAAGTGGGTGGGGTTGAACATGGAGCACAGATTTGATGAACATAGGGCACATTTTCAATTGGCTAATAAAACCAAAGAAACACTTCCATTAAAAGAAAATCTACTTGAGAAAGACAGCAAGGAGACAAGTATAAATGATCATAAAGTGAATATCGACATGCAGGAAGTGATTCCTGATGCAGGAGAAATGAGAAAGGTGCTGTGTAAAATGGGAGAAGACACAGAGCAAGGCAGAACAGACGTTTCAGAAAACAGCCAACTGAAATGGATTAGTTTTCAAGCAAAGAAAAAGCAACGGGAGGTTGAGCAATGGCTGGAGAAGACGATGAAAGAGAAGGATGAATTAGAAATCATGAAGATCAAGATACAACGACAAAAGGAGGAGATTCAACTAAAGCTAGAAGATACAATAACTACAATTCTGACAGTGAATGAGATTAAAGCTTGCATAGAAAAAACTGCAGCAGAGATGAAAAACACACAAATGGAGTTGCTAAAAGACCAAAGTAAGATGAAGGAAAACAAGGAAGAAGTTGAAAAATTAATGGTAAGTAAATAATCTTATTATCCCTTATTATTTTTTTTTAAATAATCTTAACCTAAACATTTGCTTTTTTACAGAGCGGAAATGTTACCATTTCAGCGCACAAAGCAATGGCATTTTTAAATAAATGAATGATGGTTGCTTTTCATCTGTTATGAGGGGTTCAGGTGTGCTTGATGGCCTCAATGGTAAATGGAGTTGAGCTTGTGCTTCTCTAGTCTTCTGACTACTCAAAGCGCTTTTACACCGCAGGTCTCACCTACCCATTCACACCCATTCACACACTGATGGCAGTGGTTGATATGTAGTGAGATCATCAGAAGTAACTAATCCCATTCACACACGTTCATACGCCACCGACAAAGCAGCGGGAGCAATTCGGGGTTAAGTGTCTTGCCCAAGGTCACATCTGACGTGTTTCTGCAGGATCTGGGGATCAGCCCTCGACCTTTCAGTTAAGAGACGACGACTCTACCAACTGAGCCACAGACACCTAGCATCCTTTAGAGATTTGAGATTTCAAAATGGCTTCGACTTTTTGTTTTAATCAAAATAAACCACTATGGGAACATGTGACCCTGTGAAAAAGTATGGGTCATTAATGTGTTTCTTTTAAATAATGCAGCTCTATGACAGATTTTTAGATAAGCACACAACTTGTTAGTAGCACACTGTCATTTTTGGTTTCTCTCTGAATGTTTTATAACCTTAATCTCAATCAAGGCAACCAAATCCAGCTTAGAAGTGACTTTTCGTTCCGGCTATTCGTTAGTTCAAATGTAGCTTAGTTTAAATGTAATTTCTTATTACGACAAAGCTTCGGCACTACTCACATTTTAGGTGTTGCACCGGCTGAGATTATTACAGCATAGGAAGAAGTTATAACTTAAATCGTACACCTAGTAGGTGTAAAGTCCTCCATAAAATATGGATTTTATGGCACATTGTTTTTGAAGGTAGGATGACTTGGATGATGAGCAGAGGGTTTGACACAAATAGAAACGGGACCTTCAGTCCTTCACTGCAAGTGTGTCCTGCTTTAAGATATTTTGCAACTGGATCATTTAAGAAAACTAGATTCATTACAAATGGATAAATCCACTCTGTGTAGAGCAGTTATATGTATGCTGTGCTATAGATAAGTGTGTAGGCTTTAATTAACACCAAATCATAATGTCATATTTTACATACACTTTCATAGCTGTTTGCAGATAATGGGCAGTTAAAATAAATTATTATTTGCCGTTAGACTGTTTAGAGACAACAAGGCCCAAGAGGGAACACTGTAACAAACACTGCATTAAAAAATGCTGTTCACCGGTTGGTCACATGAAGTGAAAACGTCATTTGTGCGACATTATTTTGGTTAGTTTGGATGTTACGCTCTACTATTTTAGATGAACCTTGTAAATCTCTGTGGTGCATTCAAACAATGGCAGAACTTCTGTTACAAACTAAATAGTTTCAATGTTTGGTTTAGTGTGGATTTAACAACCAAACTTAAGTAACTTATACATAGCAGGTGCAACAGGACACAGAACTTCAACCATTCAGATGTTTACATGAATATATTCAAATATTACTGAATTTGGCAGTAAAATCATTTACTGTAAAAAAGCCAGACTAGGAAAACACTATACAAGCTCTAGTCCATTTACCACTCACCATAAATGTATGTACTGTATGCATGTTTGCATGTATGTATGTATGTATGTATGTATGTATGTATGTATGTATGTATGTATGTATGTATGTATGTATGTATGTATGTATGTATGTATGTGTATATATATATATTAAAAATTAATGTTATAAGTTGTAATGATAATGAAAACCATGACGAGTCTTCTTTTTTTAAGGTTAAGATGACTTCAATTAAAGCGCAGATCAGCAAGTGGATATTGACGGATTCTTCAATCAGAAAGCCTTCTACAATAAATCCATTCACACTTCAAGAACCTCAGACAGAAACACATGGAGACTCCCTCAGAGATCTAACTTTAAACATCGTAGAAGAAAGAGCAGAAGATGCTACTTCAAAAGAGGCCACAGTTTTTCAACAATCTTTAACATCAGTTGACCTTCATCAGAGTGAAAAAGAAAAAAAGTGGGGGCACTTACACACAGAGAGGAAACACGGACAAGAACACAATTTAATTACAGAGGACACAAAGGGAAAGCAAAGCGTTTTCTTGCATATTCACACAGAAATTCATGGAGAAACATTAATGGATGGTCAGACAACATTAGTGATTAATGTACAAGAAAAGGCAGAAGTAGATAAGGAGATGTCAAAACTTAAGGAAAGGGAGGATAAAGTAAGGAAGCAAATAACATGTGCTATGGAGGATATTAAGGAAGAAAATCAAGAGATTAAAAGACTCATCATGGAAATTAATGACCTGCAGAACCAGAGACCAGAGACTCCAACCTCGATTCAAATCAAAGCTTTGGAAACCAGAAATAAAGTGGAAGGAGACACTGGACTGCTGATAGAAACCGAAAACAAAGACATCATGAAGGTTAAAAACACTCAAGAAGAAAGTGATGAGATTGCCTTGAAAACACAAGATGCCGAGAAGCAAAAACAAAGTCAACAGTCAAGTGAAGATCTACAAACATATACTGAAGAAAAGGTTGTACCTTCTTGTAAACAGAAAACAGGAAATGATGATATACAAAGACTTAGAAGGGAGATTGATCAAACACAAGAATTACTAATGACATTGTTACATCTAAAACTTGAAAAACAAGCTAATGAAAGAAAAACTGACAAAGAACAAGTAGATGGAGAATCTGGAATT
>CM036546.1:8175970-8227846 GCA_020745685.1 Tautogolabrus adspersus | reverse complement strand
GCATGATGCCACCATAGGTTTGCAGAGAACTATATACAATATCGTACACTGAAGGCATGATGCCACCATAGGTTTGCAGAGAACTATATACAATATGTACACTGAAGGCATGATGCCACCATAGGTTTGCAGAGAACTATATACAATATGTACACTGAAGGCATGATGCCACCATAGGTTGCGAGAAACTATATACAATATGTACACTGAAGGCATGATGCCACCATAGGTTTGCAGAGAACTATATACAATATGCACACTGAAGGCATGATGCCACCATAGGTTTGCAGAGAACTATATACAATATGCACACTGAAGGCATGATGCCACCATAGGTTTGCAGAGAACTATATACAATATGTACACTGAAGGCATTATGCCACCATAGGTTTGCAGAGAACTATATACAATATGCACACTGAAGGCATGATGCCACCATAGGTTTGCAGAGAACTATATACAATATTTACACTGAAGGCATTATGCCACCATAGGTTTGCAGAGAACTATATACAATATGTACACTTGAAAGGGGTGGGGTGGTGGTGTGGGGTTGTGAGGGCCGCTGTAAACCAGTGTCCATCCTCATGGGAAGGTGGGGTGGGGGGTTGTGAGGGCCACTGTAAACCAGTGTCCATCCTCATGGGAAGGTGGGGTGGGGGGGGGGTTGTGAGGGCCGCTGTAAACCAGTGTCCATCCTCATGGGAAGGTGGGGTGGAGGGGGGTTGTGAGGGCCGCTGTAAACCAGTGTCCATCCTCATGGGAAGGTGGGGTGGCGGGGGGGTTGTGAGGGCCGCTGTAAACCAGTGTCCATCCTCACGCCAGGGTCGTAACATTGGGTTAATGCCCTTTGAAAAGGACTGTTTTATTGAGCTTCTGTCGCATGTTGTTGCTCTGTAAGCTCAGTGTAGTCATTTTAGCGATGTGGTGTAGCCTTAGTTTAAAAAACAAGGACACAACTAGTGTTAGCAGCATATGGTGGTGGCTGTCTATGCCATACTGCGTGTCACTGATGTGCTCCGAGCACAAACACATCCTCTGACCCGATCCTCCTCCGTACAATGTACAAGACCTCTAGCACTTTGAGGGGCTGTGATCTTATGAAACTAGCTGATGCCTGGCGAATGACCCACTCTGCTGCCCTGACAACCCTCACTGTGCCCTCTGATGGAATCACCAGGCCTCCATTGTTTCTTAAACACAGCAGGTGGTAGCTCTGGTCCTTGATGGCAGATGCAGCGTCTGTCACCAGGCTGGCACGACAGACATCACAGGACAGCTTCTTCAGACCCGTCTCACTACAAAACCTGAAATGTGGGTTAGTATAATATCATAACTTATAATAATAATAATATAATAATAATTAATTAATAAGCATGGGGAAATTAAGGGGACATTTCTTTTTTTGGACTATCGTCAGATTGTTATTGACTATTGGCACTATCGGTTATAGGCAAAATCGACGTTCAGTCAGCCTTTACCTGAAATGTACACGAGAGCGTTGTCCACAAGACCATCGAAGCGGACGGGAAGGTAGCTGTGGTCATGTACCAGGGCAGGAATGTCAGCAAACGGGGATGGAAGATCTTTCCTCCTGCTGCAGAGGACATATCTACAGCTGACAGGCTTGTAGAGGTGTCGATGACCGCTGGTAGGGACTCTGTCTCATCCTGTGCTGTCACATTGCCTCTGCATGTTTTCACTACTCCACACCGGGCCATCAGCTTCCTAAATATGTATTTGAACTGTCCGGCATTAGGGTTGTTATTCCAGCCACCTTAAAAAAACACACAACATATACCAGTATATTACACAGATATTCAATATATGCTTTAAAATGTTTTACCAAAAATGGAAAAAAACATATGGACCAACAAACTGAAAACAATACAAGCCTTTGCTGAAACTTTGTGTCACTTAGTGTTGCGGTTGGTAAATATAAATTATGAAAAGCTACCGGATGCTCTGATGGAGTTAAAAAGAAGTTCCAAGTGGTCCTGGCTGAATCTGTAGGTCAGGACATATCGCTGTCCTTCAAGCAGCACAGGAACCATCGACATCAACGTGTCAATGTTTATGACGAAGCCCATGACAGAGAGGAACCTTCAAAAGCAAATATTGTATTACTATGATGCCAAAACAGGACACAAGAAAGCAGGGATGCAAACTAACAGTATAGGGTGAAAATAGTGAATGCTCCCAGAGCAGCACTTCTCAGGGCAGACACAAATCCACATTTCAAACAATTCACTTCATTGCACATTTGGGGGGGGGGGGGGGGGGGATTAAAGCTGACTAGTTTTTTTTTTTTTTTTTTTTTTTTTTTTTTATTAAACTTAAACTTTACAAACAAAAAAAAACAGTCACAAGCTGACAATACATACATACACACATACATACATTTGTTTAAGAAAATATATTTAACACAATGATAAGAAAATGTCTACTTCATTTCAGGTCAAAATTGATATTATATGGTAAAAAAGGGACAATCATGCCTCTGCATCCCAGGTTTTTTTCAGCATCAGAATCTCCCATTTATTTGTAATTGTTTTTTTCCTTTTCATAATAATTTTTTCTTGAAGATAATAATCTTTGAGATTTAAAATAAGGGATCTTAACAGCAGCTTTTTAGGAGAATTCATTATATACATTTTACCAAGTACTACAATAATATTCAATAGCATGTTTTGATCCTCTTGGAAACCCCAAATGATATTAATAGGAGATAAAGGCAAAACAATTGCTTGTTCAGCCAGCCAATCTGCCACCTGCTGCCAAAAGGATGCTACAACAGGACAATACCAAAATAAATGCAAAATGTCCTCCTCTTCATCACAACAAAATCTACATCTATTATCATCCCCTATGTTCCATATTTTTAGCATTTTTCTAGTTGGGAGTATTTTGTAAAATAGTTTCAACTGAAAGGCCCATAAATAAGTAGAACACGATGATTCATAAATACACTGAAACATTCTCAACCAAGGAAGAGGAGTATCAAAAATATCTTTCCAATATGTTTGAAAATGATATGGAGGAGAAGTGATATTTTGTGAAGACATAAAGTAATGATACATGGTAGAATTAATTTTCCAGTTCATAATCCATTTATAATTTTTAATGCAAGGGCGACAAACGCGTAAATTATTCTGTGTTTTTTTAATCCTGTTCCTCCATGATATAGGTATTGCAGACACCAGCTGTGCATAGCAATGACTTGTGCCTACATCACCATATTTTGCAACTAATGCATCATATGTTACGAAATCTCCATTGACATCCAATATTTCATCCAAAAAATATATATATTTATTTGCAAATAGAGGCCAATATATTGGTTTGTTATCAATACAAATGTTTTTATTTAGCCATAACAGCTGTTGTCTGGTTTCTGGCCCATCTTTTGGAGACACTGACTGAAACTGAAACCATAGAGACAAGGAATTCATAAAAAATGTAGAAAAATGTGGAAAGATACTACGTACATTTTTCATCAAAGATGGGGATAATTGAATAAAGGGACAACATTGTCTTACAAATGAATCACTTTTTGAATAGAAGAGCTGGGATGAAAACCAGTTTGGGTTATTATGTAGTCTTTGTACCCATGAAGCTTTCAGACTTTGATCCAGAGCTGAAAGGCATTTTAAACCTAAACCTCCGTTCTCACGTGTATTATATAAATACCTACGTTTTATTTTTTCTGGTTTATTGTCCCAAACAAAAGAAAACATTTTCTTCTCATAAGTTTTAAAGAAAGCAGCATCAGGAGAGGGTAAAGACAATAGACAATATGTGAACTGTGAGACTACTAAGGAATTGATTATTTCAATTTTACCATAAAGAGTTAAATATTTGCCCCTCCAGGTCTGGAGAATTCGATCAACTTTCTTAAGTTTCAATTCATAATTAGTTTTTGCTAACAGAGTTTTATCAGCAGGGATATGTATTCCTAAAAGACTCACTGGGCCATTTGAGCATTTGATCGGAGCCTTGCACGGTATTTGAACATTTTGATCCTTCAATGATCCAAGTTTAAGAATACAACATTTTTCATAGTTTGGTTTCAATCCAGAGAGAGAGGCAAAACAATTCAACTCAACAATAAGGGTCTTCAATGAGAGACAATCTGCTTTCAGGTGAAAGGAAGCATCATCTGCATAAAATGAGGCCTTTGACTCGACTCCATTTATCTCTAAACCTTTTATGTTAACATTATTTCTTATTTTGATGGCTAATACTTCTATAACAAGAAGAAAGAGATAAGCTGAAAGAGGACAGCCTTGCCTGACACCTCGAGAAAGTTTAATTGGGTCAGAAATGTGCCCGTTGTTTATAATTCTACTAAGAGGGTTTTGATAAAGTACGTGTACCCATTTAATAAAACTCTCACCAAAATTATAATATTGTAAACACTGATATAAAAACTCCCACTTCACTGTATCAAATGCTTTTTCAAAATCAGCTATAAACACCAAGCCAGGCAAATTATTCTTATCATAACATTCAATTATTTCAAGAAGACGCCGGATATTATCTCCTATAAATCGACCTTCCAAAAAACCAGTTTGATCAAAATGTATTAGTTTTTGAATAACCTGCTTTAATCTAAGAGCAATACATTTTGCCAAAATACGAGCATCACAGCACAAAAGTGTCAGAGGTCTCCAGTTATTCAGTTTCACAGGATCTTTTGTTTGGCCGTCTGCATCCTGTTTTAGCAATAAAGAAATGAGTCCTTCTCTTTGAGAGTTAGATTGTTGACCTTTTTCCAAAAAATAATTAAAGCAGGCTAATAAAGCCTCCTTAATTTCAGGGAAGAAAGTTTTAAAGACCTCCACAGGTAACCCATCTAATCCAGGAGACTTGCCACACTGAAAGGAATGTATTGCATCAAATAGCTCTTTCTCTGTAATTGGACCTTCACATAATAAATGCTGTTCATCTGTAAGTTTAGGATGTGGGCAGGAATTCATAACATCAGGTATGGAAAAATTAGTTGATTGTGATTTTTCCTCATTAAAAATATTAGTGTAGTAGTTCATTAAAGTTTTAAGAATATTATTTGTAGATGTAACAACTGTTCCATTCTCAAGCAGGATTTTATCAATATTTTTCCTAGATATATTTCTTTTTTGAAGTTGCAAAAAGTGTTTGGTGCATTTCTCACCATATTCCATCCATGTTGCTTTAGATCTCTGTATTATCCATTTAATCTTATGCTGATAATGTGTCTCTAACTCTTTTTGTTTCAGTTCCAATAACTGTGTATCTTCCTCAATTTGATCAGATTTATTCTCATCCAAACGTATTCTTATCAATTGTAACTCCTCTAATAAGGATTTTTCTTTATTATTCATTTTTTTATGTTTAAAAGAAGAATATTTGATGGCATGACCTCGTAGTGCACATTTAAAGGCATCCCATACAATGTGTGGGTTTGCTGATCCATTATTAACAGAGAAAAATTCCAGAATAAACTGTCTTGTTGAAATTACAAAAGTCTCGTCTTCCAGCAAAGATTGATTTAACTTCCAGTAACCTCTGCCTCTATTAACCTCAACAAAATTAATCTTTAATATAATGAGGTGATGATCAGAGCGAAATTTTTCAGATATTATTGCTTGGTATATCTTTGAAATCAAATTGAACGAAATAAAAAACAGATCTAGTCTGCTAGCCAATGAATTTCTTCGCCATGTATATCTAATTAGATCTGGATTCTTTATCCTCCATATGTCAACTAAATCCATAGCAGACATCATGGATAGCATAGCAATACGTTTTTTTTCTTGGTAATTTCTCTTGTCTCCTGCTCTATCTTTAGCTGGGTCAAGGATCGTATTAAAGTCTCCAACCATGATTATTGGTTTATCTAAATGTTGAATCATATTAAGCAAATTTACAAAAAACGTAGGATCATTGCTATTTGGAGCATATACATTAATTAAACATAAATGTACATCTTTAACGGTAACATCTAAAATAATAATACGACCATCCTCATCGCATTCCATCTTATTCAAACAATAATGTAGATGCTCCCTAAGCAAGATTGCAACACCTCTCTGATTTCTTGAACCATGATTAAAAATGATCGCTCCCTTCCATTCTCGTTGAGCTGACTAGTTTGCATCACTGACCTTAAAGTATAATCACTGTGAGGTTTAGGATCCTTAAAATTACTTTTAGGACACTAAACCTTTTGAATCAATTCACAACATAACATGCAGACCATGCAATACATACCATTTTGGCACCGGCATCTGGGGAGAAAAAAACTGAATACAAGAGAATTGGAACACAGACAAATTTGCAGACATCAAACACATTGGAGCAAGATAGTATTATATGAATAATATATGATACGTACCACCTTATGAACTTAACTTGACCTTTATGAACAGAAAAGAGCATCTCATGAACTCGATGCAAACAGGACAGAACATCTTACAGGACAGAGCATCTTATGAACTTGATGCAGACAGAAGGCCAGAGCATCTGAACTTGATGCAGAAGACAGTAGATGAACAAGAGAACAGAGCATCTGTTGAACTTATATCATGGACTTGAGGGATGCACTGAAACCGGTAGAGTTTTACCTTAGCTAATTTAATGATTTGTAAATTGACTACTTGTATACATCTAACGAACAATGAAATAAACCCTTATTTTCTAAAACAATTATCATTCTGATAATTTCATTTTAATTAAGAATTTGTACTGGGTATTGACGACTAAAAATGGTGTCAGTGCATCACTAACAGTCACTATTTTAAAAGACCTCTTTGTTCGGTAAAGGGGTTTGCCATCCTCCATCTTCAAAGTGAGCAAGTATCCCCTGGCTTTTATCAAGAACTCCCTGGTGCTTGTCCAATTCCTAGAACCAAGGGGGGCTTTGAACCCTTTGGCTCTGGGATTGCGACTATTCAAGATGTCAAACAGCCTGTCTGTTATCTATAAACAAATATATAAATTAACTGAAAGCACTGAAATCATCATTATAACTTAGTGTCAACAGGTATCAGATAGTAAACACCCAAGTATGAGGTCTCTCCATTTCCTCTGTGGCTATGCTTTTTACCATTTAAATTGCTGCATTGCTTTAAACCTGTAAATCTGAGATGTAACAATAAGGGTGCTTTTGAGGAAAGTATGAGGTAGGTATAAACAGTTTTAACCAAGTTCTTGAATAGTGTTGAATTTGAGGAGGGTCGTAATTATTTAATCATTCCTGATGCCAAAAATGTCAGTTTTGGGGTAGCTGACCAACATATCAACTACAAAGGGAGGGTGGGTGTTAAAGTGTTAAAGGGGTTAAAGCAATTAATCACTCAAATGTGGGTAAGAACAGTAGAATGTTGGGAAATGTTTTTGGTCAATGATGCAAATCCCTAGCTGCATTACCTTAATTAATTCTGTAGTAGCCTCACAATCTTTGAACTCTGCATAGCCAGTGTCCTGCAATGTGCGGAGCGCCACTGCCACAGAGTTACTCAAAGTCTGAGCAGCCAGGGAGACCTTGATTGAGTGTATAGGGAGAAATGAAGAGCACATTAGCGATACAAGATACAAACAAGTATAAAAACACAATAAAGCCCTAGAGGCCATTTCTATTGTGGCCCTCTATACATAAATCATCATGCAAACATACCTTCATCTTTTGATTAGCAAAGTTCACATGCTTATCTGTGACTCAGTTTGCAACATGTAGTCCTCTTTTCTTTTGGACATTGTTCAGCTGAACTATGTACATCCAATTGATACTGCCAGTAGTGCTTCTAATTGGGCTGTATGCCTGCAGAATCACATTTTATTTTTTCACTGCACACGTCAACTGTAAAGCACCATATTCTGCAGAATTATGTAAATACAATCAAAATGTATAAAAAGCAGAACAGTCAGAGATAAGATAGGCAATAATGAGCATGTACCTGCAACATATTGCGTGTCAGCTTCAGCATGTGGCAAGCGTCCATCATAACAAAAACATTGTCATGGGTTAATGGATGTGGGAAATGGGTCTTCAAGGGCTCACAGGGGTCTGCTTTTAAATCGCACCCAAGTTGGGTGCACATACTGATGTTAGATGCATGACCATCCATTGTCATGCACACCACCCTTATCTGACGATGATGCAGCTCTTCTAATGCATGTTCTACCAACACTTTCTGGGATTCTGGTGTGAGCGACTTGGTCAAATAATATGCTATTGGAGCTTTCCAATAACCTTGAAGCCCAACCACCATAAACACAAGAACCTCAGAAGCTATGTCAGTCTCATTCAATTGATCCCCCATGTCCACATATCCAAACATTGTTTGTGTCTGAGGATCATGTTGGACGTGTTTTTTTATGGACATGGCATCCAGCATCAGAGTGACACATCCGTAATTGACCTCATCTTCCTGACGCCGTCTTTCCAGCATGTCCAACATCATTTTGTTGAGACCAGGTCTGGCATCAAGAGAGCTCAGCCACCTTGTATAATTAAAAAGTAGACATTTAACCACGTAGCCATTTAACCACTAACCCAAGCATCCCTATGGTGGACACTGGACATACTAAATAATATTGTCTATAGTGCTTAATGTAATTGAGTGTAAAATTAGACATCATGAAGAATACCTTTGCAATGAACTGGGATGTGGCAGGTGAATATTAAGAGTATCTCTCAGGTAGTGATATGCCTTCGGACCATGCAGATGGAGCGTAAGGGCAAAATCTCTCTGGGCCTTTGTGTACTCTACGCCCTGCCTCGACAGGAGATGAACCGGAAGATCTGAAATTCAATTAGAAAAAGTGATTCAGTAGGTATCCTTTTAATAGTAACTAGGAAGTCAACAAAGAACATTAAATACACAAAATATTCAATGTGATATTTTAATTTTACCTGAGTAGCATTCAAGCTTGTCTTTCAGCTCTTCGTTGATGAGATTTTTCTCCTTCAGTTCCTCCAGAAGAGCCTGCATGTTGTACTTGGCCCTTTTTTCTCTCCTCAAGGCATTACTTTTCTCCCGCTGCAGTTTCCTCACTCTCGCTGAGGATGCGTCAAGTTTGGCCTTTATAGCCTTAGGGCAAGCAGGCAATGAATACAAGTGGTCAGTGGCCTGCCGCTTGCGGCCCAATCTCCTCTCTCCAGTGGCTCCCTGTTGTTTTGGCAAAATATACAAATATATAAATAATAGTAATACGGAAATTAATAACTTACTTTTTCAACAATTCAATCTTCACTTTTGAATTCTGTGAGCCTGAATACATTTATAGGTTCTCCAATTCTCCAACAGAAAACACAACAGCATACTTTTAAGAAATGGTATAGGCTTCTCCACTTATAAGGCATTTTGTGGCTCTGGACAAAAATGTAAAGGTTGCCTACCCCTGGGTGTAGTTTCAATGTTCACACATGTTTATTCATTCCAGTGTATGAGTGACAGAGAAAGTGAGATAGCCAGTGGTTTTCAAACTTTTTACACAGAGTACCACCTCAATAATATTGGGCTCTTAGACTACTAACACCATCAAGATAAAGGATTTAATATAACAAGCCATATGATGTTCTCATTAGTTTGTTACATTCCACATGCAAATACTCACAACATCAGACATCAAGTCCATCAGGTTATCTTCCGCTCTTCTAGAAGTGGTCGTGCTTCTTGTTGCTACCGACTAAAATAAACATAAGTAAAGAAGTGTTGAGTGTCTAAAATGTGCTGTAATAAACAACACATCATATAACTTGCAGAAACAAAAACTACAGTGTGACATTTAATCACATATTTATATTGATATATCAATCTTATACACCTTAAATTATTGTTGGTCAATGATACACATACCCTTTGAAGATGAGCTGGAAAGCTGAAAATGCTTGGCACAACACCATCTTTAAGCCGGACAGTCTGCCCCGTCCTGTCGAAGTCCTCACTCCTGAAGTGGTCACTGCAGAGCACGGTCCTGTCAGAGGCAGCAAAACCGTCCCTTCTTAGGGCAAGTTCCCACATACGCCTCCTCTCTCCGGTTTTGGGAAACCTTAAAAAAGTGAGAAATGTACCCAGATATATAAATTATTGTCAACATTTCCAATCCGTATTTAAGATTAACCACACTAAAAACAATAAAAAGGTGTCCAAAATTTCATTCAGTGATTGTGTTAACAAACATATCCTAAAAAGCTTTGTGTCAACAACAATGTAGCAATATTATTATGTCATGGCACCGCTGTTCCTGTGTAACAGGACCTGTATTGTACATACTTCCACTAAGTAACTAACGATTATCCTAAAAATAAAATAAGTCATAATATTGTAATATCCTACTTGTGAAAGGTGATCCCACTGGTTCTCATTTCGAGACAACGCCGATTAGCGCATCCGTAGGCTGCACAAGAGTCTGGCATCTTCAACTGTCAAATCCGCAACGATTAAGTCGTTTTTCAAGGAGAAAACCTGCAATTTCAACATGTTAAGCATCCAGAATTATAACCACGTTAATAACGTTTGTAAGAAACCAAACCGTTTGTAAATCCATCAAGATTTCAGTGAGATAAGAGTATTAAAGGTTGTGCAGATAACTGATTTACCTCAGGTAACACTGATTCCACCAAAAAGTTTGCCCGTAGCAAGATGGCGGCCAGTGCGGACGTTCGAGTCAGCGCGGATGAGACATCTAGTGTTCTATATATATCTATGGAGTACAACACCACTGGGACTTTTCAGTGTGTATCACTCCGCCTACAGTACATTGTATACTGTAAGATTGTATGGCAGAATGTCAGCTCACACAGTACGACATTTATATAACACACGACCAATGTTCATGATTTATGTTTTCACTGGACCACCTGAATGTCAAGCCCGACCTGAGATCTTCACTGTATGAGTGACATCGTGACGGGGTATTGACAATTGTCAGTAGAAAAACTCCCGCAGAGGGAGGTGGATATCAGATGTATTTCAGTTGTCTCGTATGCACGGCTCAAATAAACACACCGGCAAAACGCTCTCACTCTCTCACCAACAACGTAGGTCGACCTGGAGAGTTTGATTTCATCTCCAAGTCAAACTTTACTGTGAAACTGTTCAAAACAACCACTTGTGTTGTATGAGTGCTGAAAACTGCTGACTGCAGCACATTGAAGCAGCTCCACTATAAATGTTCAAAACAGTGAGATCTACAGAAAACTACAGAGCTGCAGGGTTCCCTCCAGAGGAGAGAGGCACAGGTATGAACGCACCTGTATTTAATGGTGCGTATGGCACCGCCCCATCATTAGTGTGCCGGTAACACTGGCACAGTGCCAAACAGCGGCAGGGAGGGAGAGGACACAACACTACACATACATATGTTGAAAAAATGAAAAAAACATCATAAATTCCTTTGTCGGAAATAAAAAAAACATACGCCTCTCGAAAAAAAAAAACACATACACATGTGTCGAAAAAATGAAAGAAACTACATAGCTGTCGAAAAAAACAACGTACATACCTATGTCGAAAATTTTTTATAAAACGGCATACATACCTATGTCGAAAAAAAACACTAATTAATAATTGGCAAACTATCAAATACAGTTTTAAGTTCTTGCCCTAGTTGATCCAAATTGGTAAAAAAAAAAAAAAATAGTGGAAAAAAGGGAATACATTATCTCTATGGCAGATGTTTGTGCTCTTTGGTCTCCTAAAAAAATAAAAACCTAGTGTGAGTATAAATAAAGACATTACTTACTATATTATTTTAACAAAAAACTTTATTCAGATACTACAAAAAGTAAACTAATTACAGCAACGCAGCTTTTCAGTTATAATTTGGCAATTAATCCAAAATACAGCCCCCTCGTGGCCAAATTAGGTAATGCAACACGGCTTTTACAGTTATTAATTTGCCTTTACATATAATCACAAACTAACCACAAACCCATTTAAAATCCCCATTGAGTTTGGATAGACCCCATGGCGCTAAAATGCTAACTTACTTCCGGGTTCATTCATGGGGCACTCTATGTTGTGTTATTGTTTAAACTTGACAGAATACATGTGTTTTTTAAATAAAGTTTTTGAAAATAAACAATGACATATTTGAGTGGCAGGTGACTGTCCTTTGATCTGGAATTGTGATGTCATAGATCAAAGCCCAACATTCTGAGGCAGAATAACCTAACACATCTCCAAACAGCTGACAGGACCAAGTTAACAGGAGGAGACGAACTTCACTGCACGTGTTTAAAACTTCCCTTCAGGTGTTTTAAGGCACATTTACAGTCAGGAGACACAAAACGACCAAAAACAACAGATAAAATGACTTCCACAAGCATCATGGACAAGATGGAACAAACCGCTTCAGTGGTCTACAAAGACTGTCTTCGCCCCATTATCCAAACGTGCCTCGGACAGATGACGAAGGTAGAATGGGCCAATGTGGAGGCCGGATCTTTTGACAATCGGACCAAAAGGCTTCTAATGAAAATGTGTGTAGATATAATTGACATTATATCTAAATACATCCATGAGATTCACGATAATACATCAGCAGAGGAGAGGGTCTCGCCTGACAGACCAACAAAATCACCATCTGGATCGAAAGGGTCGCAGATCAGCATGGCTCTATCTGAAGAGCAGGTGCACGAGGTTTTGGGTGACATGGGTGTCACCATTGCAGAGACTTTGGCTGAGGTGATGGGCGTAGAAGGTGACATCTGTTGCCCCAGTGCAGAGCAGGTGACAGGGCTCATGGTCGCCGAGGTAACAGAGAGAGTAAACTCTGAGCTCTCCAAAGGAGGTGGCAGCAGTGGTGAGAACTTTGAGGGATGCAAGACTTTTAACGCCAGAATCAGAAATATAGCAAAACAGGTTGGAAAAATGCTAAAAAAAATGTTGACAAAGATGTTGTCCTGCTCTGCTGAAAACACAGCTGAGCAAAATGAATCTCTGTCATCATTAGAGACGGGTACTGAGCAGGAGGAGGAAGTAGAAATACCTCTGACTGATCAGCATGAGGAGGTTGAATCTACTCTGATTGATCAGGAGGAGGAGGTTGAACAGACTCCAACTGATCAGGAGGAGGAGGTTATCAGAACATCTCCGATGCCTGTTACTCCTCTACAAGGAGAGAGACAAGAGTTTCTACCTTCTGTAAAAAAACAATGCATTTCATCTGTCAATGCAGTAAAGTTGATCCTTGAGGAGGTAGCCACCAATCTTGCAGATTATGTCGATGGTTACATGTCTGAAGAAGAATTAGACCTGCATCTTTCCAGATCTTCCAAAGAATCTGAAGGCCTCGCAGTTGAGATAGTGGAAATTGTAAATCGTCAAGTTGAACAGGACCTGGATGTTAAACCTGATGGGGAGATCAAATCAGAGATGGAATCACCCAAAACTTCAATCAGGAAGAGGCTTGCAAGCAAAATTAAGGCTCTTTTTGTCCGCACATATGCTCGGGAATCAATCCTGAACATGAAGACGACTTTGAAGAGCAAGCTTCAATTCGGACAACGAAATACAGACAAAGCTTCAACGGAGCAGCTCATTGAAAGTGTGGATCTCTTGGTGCAAGATATGATCTCTGAGGCTGAAGATGAAGACAGAAACTCGGGTACAGATGAGATATGCCTGTACGAGAGGATAGCGAGCGACATTTCCAGTGGCCAACACGACACTGTTGCTGAGGATCTGAGTGATGCTTTGTGCAATCACCTGAAGTCAGCGGGAGAAGGAGAAGTCTGTGACAGAACAGACGAAGAAATGAAGGCAGAGATTCAGCCTGAGGCGGACTCTTTCATGAAGAGGATGTGGACCTGGCTGAAACAGCAGGCACAACAGCACCTGAGAAGGAGGGATAATGTAAGCCACGCTCTGAGGGAGATTGAGAAAGTTGTGGTTTCTCTGCCAGAGGATACAGATCCTATTGAATCAGAAATTAAGAGTTTGACACCAGAATTTGAAGCAGATGAAGCTGAGTGTGAAGATGAAGCTTTGAAACCAGAGTTTGAGGCAGCACCAGCTTCTGATGAGTCGGCTGTTATGATTTTATCGGAGACAGATTATGAAGACAAAGCTGAGTGTGAAGAAGAAGCACCCACACTAAGGGAGTTGGATGAACTAGCTTGTGATATCCTGGTGTCAGGGCTGTTACGCACGGTAATGAAAAACGTACCCATTAGTGAGTCCCACGATGCTTACAAAAATGCCATAGCTACTATTAAAAACATGCTCTTGGTAGAGGTAAGAGCCCTTGGCATTGACATTGATCTACAACACAAGACGATCAAGAAGGTATTTGAGAAGGTGCACAAAGACCTGTGCGAGAAGTTTGGTGAAGGGTGGCTTTGGAGGAGCCTGCTGTCACAGACTCCGTCAGTTATCGAGTTTGTGATTGAGACGATGAAAAGGCGCCTGTTACCGAAAGAGAGCAGGGGCATCAAAGGATTCTTCAAATCTAAGTGGAGTTATTTCACTAACCTCTTTAAACGTGGCTAAAGACATGTAACCATTGCTGTTCCTCAGGTGGGTGGGTGGGTGGTTGGGTCCAGACCTTTGCTCACAAATGTCATTTTTGTGTATAGCGTGCCTTTCGGCTACTGCTATGACAGAATCTCAGCTGCGACACCAGTTCATCAGCATAAACCACTGTAAATCCCCCACCACTCGTCTCTCCCAAGGTGTTCCCCAAGACTCAGTTCTCGGACCCCTCCTATTCATCATGTAAATGCTCCCTCTTGGTCACATCATCCGCCGCAATGGACTCCAGTTTCACTGCTTTGCCGACGACATCCAGCTCCACATCGCCACCAAAGCCATCACTCCTGCCACACACTCAATCCTCCCTGACTGCATCACAGAAATGAAATCCTGGCTCCAAACCAAGTTTCTCAAACTCAACTGCGACAAATCAGAAGTCATCATCATCGGCCCCAAATCTATCATCAAATCCACCAACAACTTCTCCCTCACCATCGATGGCTCTACTGTGCTCCCTTCCCCCCACATCCGTAACCTCGGTGTCATCTTCGACCCAACCCTCTCCTTCGACAAACACATCAAACAGATCACCAAAACAGCCTTCTTCCATCTCCGAAACATCGCCCGCCTCCGCCCATCCCTTTCATCTACAGCTGCCGAGACCCTCACCCACGCATTTATCACCTCCAGACTTGACTACTGCAACAGTCTCCTCTACGGATCATCATCAAAGTCACTCAAGAAACTTCAACACATTCAGAACTCCGCTGCCCGTCTCCTCACGCACTCCCGCACCAGAGACCACATCACCCCCGTCCTTCACAACCTCCACTGGCTCCCCATCCCCCAGCATATCAACTTCAAACTCCTCATCCTCACCTACAAAGCCCTTCATAACCTGGCTCCCCCCTACCTGTCTGAGCTCCTCCACCGGCACACACCCACCCGCACCCTCAGATCTGCCGATGCAAACCTCCTGTCCCCCCTGCAGGACAAACTATCGGTCCTGGGGGGACAGGGCCTTCTCCGTTGCTGCTCCCACCCTCTGGAACTCCCTCCCAACAAACATTAGAGACTCCCCCACACTCACTTCCTTCAAGAAATCTCTAAAAACTCACCTCTTCAACACTGCCTACAATCACTAACTCCCATCCTCCCCCCTTACATTGATTTTGTTTTTGTTTTGTTTATTGATTGTTGTTGTTGTTGTTTTTTGTTTTTTCTATGTCAAAGCGTCTTTGGGTGTTTAGAAAAACGCTATATAAAACCAATGCATTATTATTTTTGTGTAGCAGCGTGCCTTTCGGCTATGACAGAATCTCAGCTGTGACAAAAGTCTCCTGGGGCCTGAGGTCCGACGTCATGTTCAGGTAATTCTCTGTGTTATCAGTCTCTCATTGGCTCGTAGCTCAGAGGGTCTAACCTGGATATGTGGAAGGACTTCAGGTCCCACCAGGGCCACACGACATGAGCCCGCATGGAGTCCTGGGTTGTGTGGGTTTACTCCGAGGCGCTTCGGTTTCCTCCCACAATAACAAATAATTAGAAAAATTATCACAATAAAAAATTACAATCAATTTGAAAAAAGAATCATCTCTGCTTTAATATGTACATTTTTTCAGATCATTTCAAATATGTAGTTGTGTCTCACATGTCCATGGTTCTGATTTCTACTCTCTATCACTTGCATTGTTTGTCATCACATTATAAACTAAAAGCTGGTAAATGTCCTGATATTTCATGATCCAAACAACAAATGAATTAAAAAAAATAATTAAACATTGTAATTAAAAATGGTTTGACTATGTTGACAGTACTTTGCTGTTTATGACGTGGTAGTGATTCTAATACTTTTGTACAAGTATCTTCAGAGTGTTTTCATGATCACTCCTTGAATGAATGAAACCTTTATTGCCCCTAGGGGAATTTGTCTTGCATCAAGAGCATGGTATCATAAAAGAGAAGAAAGACGTTCTGCTCTCAGGAGTGAAACATAAATCTCATGATCACAGCATGAAGAGAATCAAAACATGTTTGTGTGCAAGTCTTAATAAATATATGAGTTGTTGCCAAAAACAGTAAAGAGAGGAAGCTCCTCAGCTTTGATTTATTAGGAATCAAATGAATGTCAGCAGACAGAAACGTAGACTCAAACACAACAGAAGGAATGTAGACATAATGAAAGCTGCTGCAGGTGCAGGTGAGTGATATGAACAAAGCTGCCTTCATTTCTAACCTGCAGAGAGCAGCTCTCAGAAACACAAAGTCCACTGGAACATGATTTATCATGAAGCTTCTGTGAGTGAAAGCAGGAGAAACAGGAGACAGTCAGAGCCCTCAAAGTGCAGGGACTTTGGTTTTCTGTCTCTTTGGACTTTTTATTCATGGTCAGTGCATCAACTGATGGAAAATGAACATTTCATTCATATCATAGTGTGGAGAAAAAAGACAAGGGATGATAGGATTCAGGGATGTAGACTGTTTGTCAACATGTTGAGCGCATCAGGAGAAGTTAATTAAAAGTTTTGTTGTCTTGTGTGAATACAGTGAATATAAGACTAATTAGAGAATGATTCACCTTGGAATATAAGCTTTGGGATTTATATTTGGTAAGATCTTTGTTTAGAAACTGAAAGTGTGGAACAAATAATAAATTGGTCCGATTTTACACTAGATGTGACCTTAATATGTGTTACATAACTTCATATCAAAGAGCTCTGCTTAAGTAGGTCTGTAATTATAAAGTGTGAACATAAAAACATGTTCTCTCTCACACTGTATAATGAAGAATAAAAAGAGCTCAAACAGTAACCTGATAATGTGAAGCTCTTATATAAGCAGTACTGTGCTCCACATTTCACATGATCAATCCTCTCCTCACATCACCTGAACTACTGAACTCATCAACTCAAGTCTGTCTGTTCAAACACAACAACCACATCTGATGTTTGAAACATGAGGAGAGAGAACGACTGGAAATGTTTGTGTATATGATTGTATGTTGTTTGTCTTAAAAAGCCTTGATAACACTGTAATATATTAACCCTTTATCTAACTGAATTAAAATCAAGTTTTATAAACGCTGACACAGTTTGTGCTGCTTGATTCTCTCTCTGATAATTTGAGTCGTTTATGACTGCAGCCTGGTGCAAGATGATTTCTCTGCTGCGCTCTGACTTTAAAGTCCACATCTGTCCCACTGTGATGATCAAACAGCACACTGAGCAGATAGAGCTCTGAATGCATTGAGGCTCAGATTGCAGGCATGTTGCTGCTCTCTTTGTTAAACTGACTTTTAATTCATAATGAATATTTGATATGAAAGCACTAATAGTCTCTAATGGAAGTGAATCTTGTTCCCCTCAGGACATGATATGAAGCAGCTTCAAATGTTGGAGGAACAGGATTGAAAGGATCAAATCAAAGATTCTTAAAGTGGTTATTGTTTGATATATAATCTGTGGTGGAGATGCTGCTGACTCAAAGGATTATGGGTAACTTTGACTTCACTTTGAGACCCCACAGAGGACAGCTGAAGACGATTCACTGCAGGATGTGAGAGGCTGTATGAGCTCACATTTACACTGATAGCATGGAGGATCATTTCTGTTTGATTTCCATTCACTGTAATGTAAAGTATGAATGTTATTGGTTAGTTGCACATTGTACAACATGCACAATAAACTATAAAATAACTTTAGTTCTCAGATGCAATCATACCACAGAAAATGAGTCTTTGCTGTTCAGCAGCTCGGGGCTCATGCAGCAGTCATGAATATGTAGCATTAGCTGAATGGACTCATCCTTCATGTTAAAGGTTCATATTATTTCTTGACTGCAGCTAATAAGTTAGCTTGACATTTATTCGGTGCATTAATCACCTGCAGAGGCAGTTTGATTCAGTGTGACCTTGATGTGAGCAGAACAGAAGAAACTCTGCTGTGTAGTTCATGTGTGTGATTCAAACAAGTGATGGAGAGAAAAGCTGCACACTTCTTTAGTTCAGCTCAACTTGTTTGGAAACATCTCTGAATAGTGCTGATTATTTTCACTGTTTGATTTGTAACGTGACATCTTTTAATGAGTTTTCCTTCGTTTATTTTTGGATTAATTAATTTAGTTGTTCACATATTATTTCCAGTTTTATTTTTATCATTTACTCCCCTAATGTTCTGCTCTTTGAGTGTTTCCATTCTTTGTGGTTTTCTGCCCCGTCTTCCTTCTTCTTTTGGGAGTATTGGTGGTCACCGCATTACCGCCACCTACTGGACTGGAGTGTGGAACAAGTGTGCCCTGTCCTTATTGTTTTCACCTGCATGTGTTTTGTTCTTCTCAACTGTGTCTGATTACTCTGTGTGGATTTATTCTCTGAGTTCATTCCCCTCTGTAATAGTTTGTTTGTTACACTGGTCATCATCTCTTGCTCCGTCATTGTCTCCTCTTGGATCTACTCGTGTTTGCACCTTTTGTTTTGATGGACTCTGTTGTTTTCTGCTGGATTTGATTTCTCTGGACTCTGTTAAAGTAAGCCTTTGTTTCTGCTTTTTGGTCTTTTTGTTATGATGATAAATCATTCATGGTCGTCATCTGGGTTCTCACTCTTTGTCACAAACATGAAAATACTTTAGTTCATAAATCACTTTATATGTTATCACACTGCTCAGTGTATCATTACATGTTTTCTAGTGATTCCAGCTCTTCCATTCAAACACAGATTCAGACACTCAGAAGGCAGCAGTTTGGTTTGGGAGCAGTATGCAGTTCAGTGTCTTGCTTTGAGAGTCTACAATAAATTGACTAGAGGAGCTGGGGATTGAACAGCAGACCTTCTGCTCAGAGGTCAACCCGCTTATCCCCCTGAGCCTCAACCACCTACAGTACACTGCATTACTCATTTGTCAAACAGCAGTGTGTCCACAGCATTTATTGAACAAGTCAAACTTTACTGTGAAACTGTTCAAAATAACCTCTTGTGTTGTATGAGTGATAAAAACTGCTGACTGCAGCACGCTGAAGCAGCTCCACTATAAATGTTCAAAACAGTGAGATCCACAGAAAACTACCGAGCTGCAGGGTTCCCTCCAGCATGACCTCATGATGAGTGTGTAACCTCACAGTTCTAAGAAATGTGTTTATTTGTGTTACAACAGGCAATAAAACAAATCCAGATTTGTAAAGATGACTGTAGTTGGTTCACAAGCTTTGTGTTGTTATCTCAGATATAGTCACTGATTAATGAGATGTTTCTATCTTCTGTTTGAGTTACATTTTTAATAACTGGTTAATCAAACACAGTAGATCAGTTTATTTTTAAGGCTCAAATATCTGTGTGTCTCATACTATCACTTCATGTCTGATTGTTCAGTTGAATCAAATCCTTTTGTCAGTCAGTGATAAATCTGATCACAATGAGTGAATGAATGAATCCTCTCCTCTTGTTAATGCAGCGTACACTCTGAATGTATGATCTAATAGTGTTTCTCTTTTCTCTCTCTCTCTGTAGGTAAGTGAAACAAATCACCCAGACTGATTGAAAGTGGACTGCCTCGAGGCATCCCATTCACCAACACAGCCAGCTCTGGTACAGTAGCAGCCTTCACACTGCAGAGCCTTTGTTTCTCTCTGTTAACACACACTGACTCAACATATCATGGAGGATTGTTGCTGTACATGCTTTTTTTCTCTTTTACACGCTCGTTTTGATCACAATATTTTGGTGACTTTGGAAGAACTCCTGAAGTTTTAAGGAGTTTTTGATGGTTGATTGTGGTTGAAGTTCATTGGTGTTGATCTTAGAAGTACTGAGGCTCAAACTGTTTGCAGAAGATGACAAACCACATTTAGAGTAATGTTGGGTTGTTAGTAGAGCTGGATTAAGGGCCTGTGTCCACAGACAACATTTTTGTGCTGGTAGCACCAGTTTAAAAACAAAACCAATGTAGTTCAGCGTTTTCAGCACTCACTGTCATGAGCACCAAAACACCCTTGGGGTCAGCTGTTTTTGTCACTGTGCTAACAGCGCTCTCAGTTGAAAGAAGTTCAACTTTTAAAACAGCGCTGCACACGTCAATGTCACTCACCTCACCGACCAATCAAAATCAACCAAGCTCAGGACTTCTGATATCAGCTTTGTCAACAACAACGGCAGGTAGTCTGACTCGTCTTTTTAATGAAACAATTTCCAGATCTGCTGATGCTGCTAATTCAAGTTTTCCTTGAATTAAATCAAATATTGAACACACTGAGCTCTTTAAAACACACCTAATGGACATTACCGAGGGACGCAGAAGTTAACTTTCTTAACCTAGCAACAATGAGCGCTGGTAAGAAGCGCTCTGAAACAGAGGTTGTGGGCACTGCCAGGGCAAAAGACTCTGGACACTCTGGCCCTAAGAACACAATATGTGTCAGGGTGATATTGAACATGCTCATTCTCTTCTTGCTGAGATGCACAAACTTTTTTCATTAATGCTGCACCTCTTCATGATGAACAGACTCTCTCTCTTGACTTCTAACTGCTTTGCTGTAGTTGACAATCCCTCATGTTGTGCGTCTTCACCACGTTGACACATTCACCTCTCAGTGGTCGTAGCAGTCTCTGGCTCTGAGGGGAAGTCTCTGTGGTTCTCTTTGACTCTCTCTGTCTGTGTGTCATGCAGCCTCATTGAGTTCAAATTGAATCTGAGCTGCAATCAGTTTAATTAATGGAGGATTGGATTGTGTCTGTGAGGGCACAGGGAGAATAATCCCTCGAACATTAATACCAACACACACACGCACACACACACGCACGCACACAAACACACACACACGCACGCACGCACGCACGCACGCACGCACGCACGCACACAGTGACTCTCCTCTGATTGGTCATGATCATAGCTGACTGAGGATTCACTGGCTGTACGTCTGATTATTATTTTCCACAAATTGATTTCAGTCATTCATGTACATCTTACTGTGTCATTTATTTATTGTGACTCCAGTGAGGTTGGATCAGAGATCAAAAGTGGATATTGAAATTGTAAAAGTTAATTTTACTAGATAAGCAGATATAAGTTTTGTTTTTTTAACTGAGACGGACTTTTTTCTCAGGATAAAATCTGTATTAACCAGAAACAGTTATAAATATGTCTCTTTACTGAAAGCCACCAGACTCCATTGACCAAAAGAGTAATTGTACCTCACAGAGCTCTGGAGTTGCTGGTTTACTATTGCCTTGTACAGTTAGTTTACTTGTGTTCATGACAATGGAAATGATGAGTAAGTACTTTTTGGTTAAAAAAAGTAGACGTTTGGTTCTTACCTTTAAACATATCAATGTCTTTAGAGATCAAACAAACACAGTCATTTTCTGTAAAAGCTGACGTTGCAGACAGGCCCAGGTTTCAAACTGTAAAAAGTTTCTCTGTCAGATTGTCAACATGTGTATCTGTGTCTTTATCTGCAGCAGTTTGTCATACTTTGAAAATTAAAAGGAGGTTTTTCACGAGGTTAAATATTTAAGTTTGGAGTACATATTTTATTAGGTTACTTTGAAAAAATGTCTGTATTAATTCATCACTGAGTGGACTTGGAAGTCAGTGATGCTGTTTCCATGTAAACAAGATGTTTGGTTTTCTTTCAGTGTAGCTCACAGTCTTTGAACGAGCCAATAACTGTAACATCAATAGATAGACAGCAGTGTTGTCAGGTGAGAAATGTAAAAATATCTCACACAATTATCATATTAACAGACTTCTAGATATCAAACCATCACAGTTAAAAATAGTCAGAAGCTCCTTTTATATTAACAGTTCAAAGAGGAACTTTTACGCCCCTGTAACGTCTCACCATCGATGTAAATATGACAAAGACGTAATGATGGAATGAGGCTGTTTCAAAGCTGAGCCTGTATTGGAGCTAGAATCAGAAACATAACAGGCAAAACGAGCATGTCTATGTGTAGCTCTTACACAAGTTTTTTCCTCTTGTCCTTCTGTAACTCTGTAAAACACAATGTTAGATCACACACTGCAACACCAACATTACAATGATTCAATGTAAAGTACAAAGGCTGAGTGAAGGCAGAGCTTCATAACGGTGCTGTTGTGGACTTGAAATGTTGAAAGGTCAGAGAGTCTGCATGAAGAAAAAGTCATCATTTCATTTCTCATCCTTCTTCTTCTTCTCTCATTCTGTCTTTTATCAGCTCCACACTGCTTATTGTGTTTCTTTTTCTCTCTCAGACATTATGACCTCCTCAGTCTAAGATGCTGCTGTAACTCAGCTTCTGGCCGTATATAAAGCCTCTTTGTTTTTCTTTATACCAGCATCATAACATGACTGAGCCATGAGTCAGACGCCTCTGCTGCACAGCACAAAGGACGCATTGTAACCCCTGATCTATTGTTCTTAACAGAGCAGGAAATACTGTATGTGAGGGTGTCAGGCTGAAATACTTACATGCTAATTCAATGTGGATTCAAATAAGAAGAAAAACAAGAGGCAGGTATCTGTGTACAGAGAGTCTTCCCATTCTAACACAGTATGCTCCACTGGTGCTTTCATTATGCTAATGTGCAAGCTGAAGCTGTTCAGAGGATTTGTTGCCATAATTGGTCGAAGCTAATTGGGTGAATTTCTTCCAAATTGCCAGACGTGCTTAATCGTCGCCCATAAGCCTGAGTCAGACGTGAACCTACACATGCAGGTACAAATGTTCTCACAAAAACACACACATCCTGCACAAATACATGCAAAGGTGTCAACAAGAAGGGTGACTGCTCTTCACCAATGACAGGCCTGAGGCCTCCATTTAGAGCCGGCGTGCTGCACATGGAGCTCACTGCTCCGAGACAGACGAGATCTTAGAGAGAGAATGAATACTGAGCAGCTCTCTGAGCAGCAACAGTCACAACCTGGTGTCAGATGAGTCCCTCACACACAGAAAGAAGTAGATCCTTCAGGAAAACTATCAGAGCTGATGGCATTGATGAAGACGGCTCAAGAGAGATGATACAGATGTTATTTTCACCTCATGGATGTACGTGCAGCATGTTAAACAAACTCCTCAGACTTTACCAAAATATCTCGCTCGTTTACCCAGAAGGCTTTGCATGTTGTTGATTCATCAGTAACAGTTTCTCTTCTCTAATCTGGATGTGTGTAAGTGTGTGTTAGTGTGCATAGTGAGAGTACACTCTGGATAATGTCACATTAGCATACTTCCATCCCCGTGCTGTCACTCAGTGTAAAATAGAAGACTTACCTGTAGAGTCAGACGTATACGGGCTCCTCAAATATGTCAGCCATGTGTTTCAGCACAGCAGCTGACATAACAGCCCGTGTAACTCAGCGGGGGAATTCATGCATTAGCTGCAATGGAATACAAAAGGTGTGGTTCAGAGAGGTGAAACACAATACAGCAAAAATTCATATTTTTTGCTGATATCACATTTAATGTGAGAAATGAAAGGTGTGAATGCAGCCATATCAAAGTCTGACAGCTGGAGGGCTGCTGCTGTAACACTGAAACAAACAAGTGAAAGCTGCAAATTCAACCTGTGAAATATTTCAGTCACACAGCAGCCAGACTCCACACTGAAGGACTGAAGAGCTGAGACTCTGAGAGAGAATCCTCCACCTACATCATCTAGTTAAGACATCTGTCATCTGTCTGTAACTGAATGAGAGTGAAAGACCATAAAAGGCTTAGCTAACCAGAATATTTTTATGATGGTACCGGAAATTTAAAGCAGTATGAACTGCATACTGCCTGCTAACCCATCCATCAGTATGCTGTTGACAACATACTAAACTACAAGTCATGTGACTTCATCAAACACATGTTAACAGTCTGAGCTACATTGAATAAGCTAGCACCAAGCTAGCACGATCGTCGATTTGTTTAATTTAATTCAACAACAACATCTGTTCATTACTGATACAGCTAGTCATTGTAAAGTTATTTGAGAACTTATCAAACGTATTACAGTTTGGTTACTTTTATTTGTACACTACTTGATGACCAGCTGGTGAGCTCCACCATTGGATAATCTGACAGCTGCAGTAGATTGTGGGGTAAAGAGTTAGAGTGTGTTCTGTTGTTGTTTGGAGTTGATGTTAACAAACCTTGTAATGATGCAGATTACTTAGACACACATGGTCTGTTATTGAGCACATTCACCTGTTTGCTGTAAGAAAGATTTCTAATGACAAGGACAGCTCTTGATTGTGTTCAACAGTAATTTAGGGATTTAATGGTCGCTGCAGAATAAAGGATGTAGAGACATTTTCTCCCAATAACTTTTTAAACAGAGAGAGCTGTTCAGCCTGACATGAGAAACAGACGATGAGTACAGAGTGCTGATTCTGAGACTCACAGCTGAGAGCTTTTCATCTAAGACCACTCCTGTGTTAAAGAGGAAGATTTTAAATCATCTTTTAAATCCCTCTCTATTCAGACATATTTCAGAGTGGAGCTGAGAGGTCAGAGTGCACAGGAACATCAGTTTAGAGAGGAGAGGAAAATAAAGATAAGATGAGGATGTGTGCTTGATATAAAGGATGCTAGAAATGTAAGCCTCTGTGGATCAGTCAACCAAGTCCAGTTGCCTTTGGATCAGGCTTCGAATTTACCATGACCTGAATGACTGAGAACCTACACAGACATTCTACAGGTGCAGCAAACCTTAGTTAATTAAACCTGAACAAATTTGTCTCTGTTATTTTAAAACCTTTTATAAAATAACGATCTTCAGAGCTTTAATCTCTTTGTGAACTCATTACATCATCACATTATCAGTTCATCTCTCTCAGCATCCTGCAGCTGTGGATCTTTTATGTTCATGTCTTTACACACGATTTCAAAGCTGGAGCGAGCCGTCACATCAGTTTAATGTCAGAGTATTTATTCCACCTGTCTGTGCTGTAATAAAAGCTGTCACATTTCACAGTTATTATCAACGAGAGCACAACATAAGATGTATATTCTTTCTTTGTGTATATTTATCTTTACTGTGCAGGGTTAGATTTGTGCAGAGACACTTCCATCTGAGAATCTGTTTCAGTTTGATCATAGATTCATTTTAAGTGTTTGTAGATATTTATGAAATGCACTTCACTTCACACTTCATTGACTTTTTCACTGATCTTCTCTATTTCTATGACTATTATTATTTCATACTTTATCACTTCATACTGACTTCATGGTGAGGGAGTTATTGAGCTTTAACTCAAAGATGTGGTCTTCATCTCCTGCAGTTTAGTCACCCTGTGGACTCTTCCTCAGTGATGTATTATTCTGGATATTTGGCTGATATCATGCATCGCCACATTAAAGTGTTTTGTAGCTCACAGGAACAGATTCAAGATAATGTGCCTTCAAATTTAGAGTGGATACACTCGACAGGATTTTGTTGCAGAGCAGTTTGAACGTTTAGGAGAAAATCCAAGCTGGCAGAAAGAGTGAGCGTGCTCCTCAGAGTGTGGACTGATGTTGATTTCTTTGCTTGAAACAGTGACTGCTGCAGAGCAGAGAAATGAACGAGTGCACTCTCCCAACAACGGGTTACACTAATGGATCAGTTTAGCTCTGAGGAGAAGAGAACAACAAACCACAGCTGATACAGGTTTACTGCAGAAGAGCTGACAGCTTCTGAGCTGATCACAGGACGACAAGAGTGAACTTCACTGAAACTTTAGAGTTTAATGACTCAGTGTCAATCTAATGCTTCCTTTGAGTCTCAGTAACTGTTAGTAAAACTTTCAAAGTGAGATCTGTTGTAGTTAAGTTGACCCCTATTAAGGACATCATCATGTATTCAGTCTGTACAGTAGGTCATGGAGAAACAGAGAGGAGGGGAGGGAGGGGGGGGGTCTCTACTGAGGCAGAGATGAACACAAACAGGAGTTAATCTGTCTGTGCTGCAGGACCTCCTGTGATTTGGGATTTTAGTCCCATAAGTGTTTTAATTTGTTTAACACTAGGACCGCCAACATTCTAGACCCCCTCCAAGCACCGCAGCCGTCTATCAGACGGCATATGTAATTTCATAGATTATACTCAGAAGCACACAAATAATGCATTTATTTGATGAAGTTATGAGAAATAATTATAAATACAACTTTCTTTTATGTACAAACCAGGCAGGATTCGTAACCTTTTTGTGAGGGCACTCACTCTTTCGGCTCCGTGATAGTGGTGAGAGAATCAACTCACTGCAATCAGGTGTGTGTCGCACTGATTGGCCTTGATTGAGCCCAGGTGTGGGGAGCTTTTATATACCCTGAGTCTCCAGTGCTCTGTGCTGACTCATTATCTCACCTTCAGAGGTAGTGAGAGGTTCTCCCTGTGTTTCTCTAGTGTCGGTGTGTCTATATAAACACCAACTAAGATCTTTGTGTGAATCATATTCCAATTGCCTGTCGCCCAGTGTATAACTTGGGGTGCTGGATAGTTCCTTTTTGACTCCAGCCTTTTGTGTTGTCAAAGGTCTCTCTGGCCGCCTCTCCCTTTCGTTTTGGGTTTTCTGGGTCTCCTGGACAATTTTGGTTTTGTGTCAGCTGCTTGGCAGCAGTGGTTTAGTTATCATTTTCGTTGCATTATTTAGGTTAGAAAGCCTGTTGTGGCTCAATACAGTTACGTGGTTTTCCCCCCCTTTCCAATCTATCGCTTGCGAATTAGTGGTTATCCTTCTGGGATAACTTTGAGACACCCCTGGGTCCGCACTTGCGTCCCAATCCCCCCTCCGTCCTTACACTTTTAAATGTCTCATATCAATTTACAATATTTTACGGCTTTTTTAGAGCGCCGTTTTTTACTGCTGCTCCACGTCTCCTGTTGCTAAAACACATTCTTCAAAAATGGAAAATGCATAACTTTTAGTCTATTATATTGTTGGCTATATTAGGCTATGTATTTTAATAAAAAAACTGCAAAAAAGAGAGATAAACACCAAGATAAACGGCCACACACACACACACACACGCACGCATGTGTAATGGTTAATGGTCTACAATGAATAACATGTAACTGTATAACACTCCTCTATGTGTAAGCTTTCAACAGTGATCAGCAGAAAGTACGGTGGCTTTGAGAGCTCAATAGTTTGTAATTTTAGAAACACATGCACATACATGAATAAATACATTCATAAAATAAACAGAAGTCAGAAACATCTTTATCTATTTAAATACACATGTGCAGATTTATTGACAGTGGCTGTAAATAAATGTAATCGTTACTGCATGTGCATTGTTTTCATCAAGGAGAGATTATAGCAACACACACACTTTGGTTTTGTTAGTTCTTCCACTGTTGAATTGCAACTAAGAAATAACTTAACATTTTGGCTATGACTCAGTGGTAGAGTCAGTCGTCTCTCTACTGGAAGGTTGGGGGTTTATGTTTCTTTGTGAAACAAATAACTACATTAAGAAATTAGATTTTTGTACTGTGTGGAGCTGGTTGAGTCTCCTCCAGCATGAATGCTCTGCAGCCTCCTGCAGGACTTTACTGAGTCCAGTCTGTATGTTCTCTCTGTGTTATAAATTATGGATAAAATATGATGTGGGAAAGAATCCATGTAAACATGCTGTGTGGGAGTAACAGAAAGTCGTCTTGTTTTCCAGCCCACCATCATGTTAAACACTCAGTCATCACATTGTCTCTTTAAAGCTCTTTAAAATCTTCTCCATGCATGTGTGCTGTTTGTGTATCCACAGTGTGTGTGAGTGATGTCTGCTCAGTAACAAACTGTGTGTGTTTGTCTCTGGTCCATGTGAGGCTCTGAATCAGCCCTTTGTGATCAACAACAAAGATCACTGTACTGCAGGAATGATACAGATTTATGAAACACATGTAACAAAAGTCATCCAAAGGTCCACATACAGTACTGAACATGTTTATTCTGTTTATTTTAAGAACCTGAGAACACTTAAAGGATAACTCTGACCATGAAAAGAAACAAAAAGGCGTTGGGTTCTTTTCATAATCATCTGCCTCCATTGTTGGCTCTCTGCAGCTTGAATAAATGAGAACAGGTGGGTCACATCTGACAGACTTTAGGAGGAAGCTTCAGTAGATTTGAAGAATCAACACAGAGAGGTCTGAGTTATTGAGTCGTCTCATGAGATAACTCAACATGTCTGCAGGACAAAATAAAGTGTAATCAACATGATTATAGATAATCAATGATTAGTGAGTTAGGACCTCTTTTAAAAAAAAAAAAAATTCTATCTTTTAATACATTTATCTTTTTAATATAATTCAAAATCTATGTCATATGATATTTTCCTGGTGACATTTATCATCTTATCATATACTGTAAATTCATGAGCTAACCTGAACTAATCTAAAGTCATCACTGTCTTCCTTTGTTTCATCAGCCGTGCTTCAGACACACAGCAGAGATACATTACCACTTCAAATTGTATCAATTGTATGAAACATTTTTTGCAGCTGTAGAACATAGTTTATTTGGCGTCTAGGCTCCAACATCACTCCTTGCAGTTTTATTTTACATGCAGAAATCTGAGGAGTGATGGGATGATATCTGAAACCCTCAGTCGGAGCCTACAGGCGGACTCTTGGGCTGAGCAAGAGTGCAGTGCTGTTGCAGGTCAGAGCTGGCAATGAAAGAGCAGAGGGAGAGACATGAAATCTAGCAGCTTAAGTAGTCCACTAATTGGAAGGAGGTGTTGTCAGGTTATTGTGGATAATGACTCATGTCAAGAGTAAAATTAGTGCAGCAGGAGTTTTCTGAATGAGCTAGCTCACATGGGATAACCAACCTGCTGCAACCACAAGAACAAGCTGCACCACCTTACAGTACGAGCATCATATGATTACCTTACTCCTCTTTGACAGCAAACCTCTGGTCATCACGGTTAGTTCAGGGATTAAAATATAGAAAAAAAACATCCTTCTTAACACTTAAGGGCATTTCTGATAGGACGCGGCCGGCAGTGCTCGCCACTGTCAAGCCCATTCATTGTGTTTTGGGTTGCTCCGTACAAGTGCGCATCTCCTTGCCGCCGAGTTGAGCGCTGCGCGGGGTCCAGCGCGCCACTCTTGCGCGAAAGTTAAAACATGTTCTACTTTCGCGCAGCGCACCCTGACGTCACCTCCGCGCGTCCAATAGGAGGGTAGCTCAGATCACAACAAACAGTGTCTCACTTTCCTGAGCTCTAGTTTAAAGACCTAACGGGACATCTACAAGAAATGCTCTTGTTTTGAAAGATATTTCCAACATTTGGGTGTATCAGGTGTGTTTAAAACAGAGCAGTAATGTGTGTTATGCTCGTAAAGCGGTCGTTATAGAGCTGCAGCTCCTGGACGAGCCTAAACTCTCCTACATCCTGACATGCCCTGAGGATTTAATGAACACACACTTTCTGTTTCTTTGATGCTCGTCTCCTCCGCAGAAGAAAAGTCGGGGCTTTTTTCTCACTAGTGGACACATAGGCCTACATAGTGCTGTGGCAGAAGCTACTTTCCCGAGATATTTTCCAGAGTATTGTTTCGGTCACCTAGCAACGCGCGCTGTTGCTTTTTGCTCGTGTGTGCTCTCCCCTTTTGCTCTGCGCCCAACTCTGCGGCGAGCTCAGCGCGCACCCCGTCCTATCTGAAAGGCCCTTTACTGTTCAGTATGATGGATTGGTCATGAATACATTTTGTTAATCTCTTGTTTTATTTTGGACTTTTACAGTCAGTACAGTACATGATGGTCTCGCTGTTAATGGTTAATTTCCTTCCAAATTGCACATTTCCAATGTTTATTAGATAACATGGACATTTAGATTACTCCTCCATTTCAATTTAAAGTCTTTGCTGTGGAAGACATTGATAAATGATAATCAATCCATTAACTTCACTTTAATAAGATCTCCAATCAACAGGACACGAGGGCTCGTTCATGCAGGTCGGCTGTTATAATGAAAATCATTGGTGGTGTTTGTATTGGTCCAGACTGAACCTGCTGGAAAACCAAACAAATGTTTTCACTTCATTCAGCTGGAGGACAGAACGTCTCTTAAATACAAGATGAATTTGAGGTGTTGATCTCTGCAGCAGCGATCAGTCAGAGTGGAAACATGGTGACATGACAAGAGGAGAAAGAGACAGAAACCACACCCAGTCTACACCAACCAATCACACATCATTACATGTGGAGATGTGGTAACAGCACATGGTCACACCTTTAATGTCAGCACACACATTTTACTGTCCTACACACACACACACACACACACACACACACACACACACACACACACACACACACACACACTGCAGAAAGCTTCGTCAGCAGACTGAGCTTGATTGTTTACATGATTTCTATTCATATCTTGAGTCTGAGTATTGTGACAGAAGAAAATGAAGTCAATAAGTTTATAAAATGAACTGAATTGTGAGTTTGTTCAGCATGAAGGGTAAACTCTGCTTTCAGAAGTTTATCTATACGCTTTGATGACACTGCAGTCTGTTTGAAAGAAGAGCACCCGCTCTGCTGTCGGGCTCAATAAGAACATTTTCTAACACCTTACACTCTCTTCAATATAAAAACACTCTCTCACTACAGAGAAAATCTTCCTCACAGTAACACATGATAATGTATCTCTGAATACAATACAATGAGCTGAGTGTGATGAGAATAACATCTAATTACCCTGAAACAGTTTCACAGACACCATCCCACCTCCTGTCAACGGCTCGTTAGCTTTTTACTAATGAAGAAGAAAAACAGGAAGTGACTCATTATGTTTCTTTAAAGAACATCTCCTGTATTTCTACCTGAAGATGGATTTAACTTCTTACAAGTTTGATCTTTATCCACTAAACAGATTTTAGAATTGAGACAGCTTCTTCAATTACTCTTTTTAGAGCACTCAGATTTTTTTTTTCACTTTTCAAAGTTAGAACTCAAGAGATACCAAATACGTCTTCCATCTCTTCTTCATGAGCTGCAGTGAAACTGTGGCTCAGATGACTTCCTGTTGATGATACGATTACAGAGAGTCCCTCAGGAAGCTGATCTGATGAAGCATCAACATGACCTGGTTTGAAATGACTGCATGCTCAGTTTGTAATGAAGTCTGGGAATACACAATTAACACATGATATTTGATGATGTGATAGCAACATATTGATTCATCAGCTGAAGCTTTATTAAGTTTTCATCATGCTTTAAGCTCGAGTTTGATACGAGGGAAGAAAGACGGTACAATGTATTTTACGGTGCTCATTAAAAAAAAGATTCCTTGGGGCGCCAGATAGCTCAACGGTTATGTTGCACAGTACATGTACAAAGACCATAGTCCTCGACGTAGAGGCTGTGGGTTCGACTCCGACCTCGTCCCTTTGCTGCATGTCATCCCCCACTCTCTGCTCCCAACATTTTCTGTCTCACTCCAGCTGTCCTCTCTAATAAAGACAAAAATAAAGAGAGAAAATGTGATTTATTTAGAGTAAAGAGTGAAAGACAATCTGATATTGAACCATTTACCCTCTCTGAGGATTATCTGAGGGGAGAACATCTAGTCTTATCAGCCATCAATAATAAACTTGGTTTGTATCCACTGAGATTCATAAGTTGCACCTTTTGTCGTCTCATTATTCAGAACAAGCAGAGCAACATGTGATTAATGAGCATCTTCTAATTAGAGCTGCAGTGTTGGAAGCTTTCGATGATTTCATCTCCAGGAACATTTATCACATTTCTGTACTGGTGTTGAGATCATTCTGTCTCCACATCTGCTGCATGCAGGATACACACACAAATCATTTTAATTTAAAACAGAGGAGCAACCAGGAAGTGGCATTTTTTCTTGTGTTCATCTCTGTGTGAAGAGGGACATCAGAGTTTCTGTTCTGCAGAGACAGGTTCACGTCTACGATGAGTCGATAACGTCACCAAAGCTGATCACGAGTCTGAAGGTCATAAATGTTGTTAAATAAATGTGCAGTAAAAAATAAGGAGAGCCCTTTAGGCTCCTAAATGTTCCACTTTGAAGGAAACACAGAGGAGCAGGAGGTGTTACATTCTCAGCAGGTGTGTCCTTCACTCAGCTTTGTGTTCACTTTGCTGCTTTATGGGAGGAGACGGAGTGATTGTGGAGAGGAGCACGCTGACATTTTATGATCTCACTGCAGCAAACATTGTTTTCATTCCAGTCTTGTGATCCTGTGTGGTCTGTGAGAGAAGACTTCAGCACAGTGACGACTTCTGCGTCTGTTTCTGAACACGTTTCAGCTGCTTGTAACTATATTAGAGATGTTATTGATGAGCACACAGAGATATCACATCTTCCTTCATGTTGTGTGTGATGTTTTATTCTAGGTACATTTAAAAAGATGAACACTGAATCTCTAATCAGTTCATCAGATTAAGACAGCATGTGTAAACTCTGTGATCTTATTTGCTGATATTGAATTTCCCCTGACATGCTGTGTGCACAGACAGCTACTAATTAAAGTGGTTGAGATTTGTTCTGACAGAAACTTCAGTCGATACATGTGAGCTTTAATTTGGACCTGAGTGAATGTCTCTCAGCTGTAATGTTGGGATGTTTCGTGGTTTTGTGCAGCAGGTATGACAGGAAGTCTTTTTGAAGTGAAAACAAACGAGTCTCATTATAAATCCTGCTGTGGAGCTGATAAGAGATTAAAAGGTGTGAAAAGTACCTCAGTGCAGAGAGAGGACCAAACATGGAGAGCAGAGATTAAAGGTTCAACTTTGTTTTCTGTCAGTTTCAACAAACATCCTCAATGATCCCTCTGTACTCAGGTTTTAATTTCTTATTCTTTAGTTAAAGTGCCAATCAGAGGAGGAGGAAGTGGAGTGTGAGTTTCAGTTTTCTCTCTTTTGTTTTGAGTTTAGTTTGTAAAAAGTGGTAACCCAAGCAAACTACAGGAAACTGTTCTCACAAATCATATCAGACATGGACAGATGGGAAACTTTACCTCTCTCTCTAATGGGAAGAATTGAATCAGTTTGTATGAATATACTACCTAAATTACTCAATCTGTTTCTGTCACTCTCCACACCAGTACCTGCCTCCTCGTTCAAGATGCTGAATAAACTCTTACTGCAATACATTTGGCAGAAGAAAAGACCCAGAGTTAGACTCAGAACACTTCTCTTACCTAAACAACTTGGCTACAAACTTGGCCTGCCAAACCTTAAAATGTATTATCAGAGAGCCAAATAACAGACGCTGGTGTACTGGATTAAAAATTATTAGGATACAAAATGGGTTCAAAATGAAAATAAGTCAATGACATGGGTAAGTGTATTTCAAGGGCTATGCAAATAAGAAGTAATTCAGACTTGTATCCATCTCTGAGTGATAGGGGTTTTGTTAAGTGGGCCGGCTTGGGCCTGCTTACCATTAACCAGTTACTGGAAGGAGATCATTTCAAATCCTTCATTTAAATGAAGACATTATTGTCTAATAAAGACTGGGAAACGTCAAGGAGGCCTCTGACAAACGAGGAACACAAACTTAACAGAAAGAAAACACCTTCTTTTAATCACCAGGTTTATTTCTCATTCTAATGTACCAAGTATACACTTTTCAAATTTCAATTAGAGCCGCTTAATCTGCAGCACAAGATATTTCCAAACACTTTCATACTGTGTGCTGTAAAGTCAGCAAACGTCTGCTGGAGAAAAAGTCTAATCAAGAGTTTGTGCCTCAGCAGAAATCACATGAAAACAGGAAAACACTTTGCTGTTTGTGTGAACCTCTAAAACACTCCAACAAGTGAGCTGAAATAGTCTCTGAGGCTGAGAGCCAGTGAGCCGTGATCGTCTGTGAGCGTGTTCAGGATGATGATATGCAGAACATTCACAGACTTTGTCAAGGTCAAAGCTGAAGAGGAAGAGAGTGGGCGTCTCTCCTGCAGAGCAGACGACAATCTTCACCTCAGAGAGATCACAAGCACAAGAGCTGGAGTGTGCAAATTATGTTCACGGATGCTAAGAGAAGAAGAGAGCCCCTCTCATAATTCACCAGCAGTCTCTGCTTCTGTTGTTATCTGTGATTGGACAGGAGGCTCACACAGCTCCTGTTAGACGATAGATTGCTCCGACAGTCTGGTGGCAGCCGTGCTGGTTGTTTAAAGGGTCATTCAGATGCAATCTGGGAGATTTCAGCCTGGAGTTATGCCTCCCTTATTGCCGGGGCTCCTCACTCTGGAATTTCAGTAAACCAGAATGAATTATTGTGTCATGAAGCAGACTTCCTCTCTCCCTCCCAGCAGACAGGACCCTGAGCTGAGCAGGCTGACTGTGCTGTGTGTTTCATTCACACTCTGCAGAGCTTCACCTGAGTGTGTGAAGACCATTAACAGAGTCATTAGAGGAGCTCAGGTCATGTTGAAGCCAAAGGTTTCCCCTTGGTGAGAAAAAACACAGCAGGAGTTATTTATCAGCCATGATGAGAGTGATGCAAACTGTTCACTGAGATAACTGATGGTGATTCTCTAAAAGACGACGACTTGACCTCTCACTTTTTAAATTTAACTCTGCTTCTTTATACCAGTCACAACAAAGTTGTAGGCTAGTTGTAGTTAGACTCTTATATAGATGTAGATATACTATAAACTGTATAAAGAGGCCCTTTTCAAACTCGAATCAGATTCCCGCCCCTTGGTACAGATAGATAGATAGATAGATAGATAGATAGATAGATAGATAGATAGATAGATAGATACTTTATTCATCCCCTTGGGGAAATTCAGGTATCCAGTAGCTCACTTAGTCAGACAAACAAACAATACAATACATTGGACAAACAATAAAAGTCAGTAGAAGTCAATAAAATAGTGAGCAATATTGCACATAATTTAAAATTGCATATAAAAAAATACAAAAATAAGAGCCAGAGGTAGATATAAATAAATAAGTATTGCACTATTGTCCAGTGAGCGTGTGTGTGTGCATGTGCGTGTGTGTGCATGTGAGTGGGGGCAGAAAGAGAGAGAGACAGAGAGTGGGAGAGAGTCACAATAAGCTCCTGCCCTCGACTGAGGTGTTGTGTAGTCGGGTGGCTGTGGGGACAAAGGATGCTCTGTACCGCTCAGTCCTACAGCGCAGCGAGATGTGTCGTCTGCTGCGGCCGCTCCTCTGTTCTGCCAGTGTGAGGTGTAGAGGATGGCTGGCATTGTCCGTGATGGCCTGCAGTTTACTCCGTGTGCGTCTCTCCACCACCACCTTCAGCGGATCCAGTCTCCTCCCAAGCACCGAAGCAGCTTTTTTGACCAGTTTGTCCAGCCGTCTGATGTTCTTGTCTGCTATGTTGCCTCCCCAGCAGACGGCAGCGTAGAAGAGGACACTCGCCACAACTGAGTGGTAAAACATCTGCAGCATTTCACTGCAGACATCGAAGGACCTGAGCCTCCTGAGGAAAAAAAGTCGGCTCTGTCCCTTCCTGTAGAGGGCATCTGTGTTCACGGACCAGTCCAGTTTATTGTCTAGGTGCACCCCTAAGTATTTGTAGGTTTCCACAATCTCGATGTCATTCCCCTGGATGTTGACTGGGTTAGGTGGAGGCTTCGACCTGCGAAAGTCGACCACCATCTCCTTGGTTTTGGAGGTGTTCAGAAGGAGACCGTTCTTCGCGCTCCAATCAGTGAAAGCTTTAACCAGATCCCTGTACTCCCCCTCCTGACCCTTCCTCACACACGCCACAATAGCTGTATCGTCAGAGTATTTTTGAATGTGGCAGGACTCAGTGTTGTGTTTGAAGTCTGCTGTGTACAGAGTAAAGAGGAATGGAGCCAGAACAGTCCCCTGTGGAGCCCCTGTGTTGCTCACCACTGTTCCAGAGACACATTTCCCCAGTCGGACGAACTGTGGTCTTCCTGTCAGGTAATCCGTGATCCACGAGGTAAAGGAGGGCTCAACACCCATCTTTTCGAGCTTTCCTCTGAGTGCTGATGGTTGAATGGTGTTAAAAGCGCTCGAGAAGTCGAAGAACATAATCCTCATATAACCCCCCGGCTCATCCAAGTGAGAGTAAACCCGGTGGAGCAAGTAAAGGACAGCATCGTCCACTCCAATGTTTTGCTGGTAACCAAACTGTAGGGGGTCAAGTGCATGTGCAGTCTGTGGTCTCAGGTGGCGGAGAACCAGCCTCTCCAGTGTCTTCATGATGTGCGATGTGAGGGCCACCGGTCTGTAGTCATTCAGCTCAGCCGGGCGCCCGGCCTTGGGTACCGGAACAAGGCATGATGTTTTCCACAGAACCGGGACCCTCCCTGTCTGCAGGCTCAGATTGAAGATCCTCCGGAGGGGCTCAGCCAGTTGAGCTGCACAGACCTTTAACAGTTTCGGACACACACCATCCGGGCCAGCAGCTTTCCCTGGGCGCAGCCGCCCCAGCTCGTTCCTCACCTCGTCTGCTGTGAGGGACAGGGGGGGCCCAGGTGAGAGAGGAGGTGCAGCCACAGGGATGGGACTGCCACGGTGTGGGTGTGGGGGAGAAGGTGGAGGGGGGGAAACCGCAGCTAAAGCGGTGGGGGAGGAGATGGGCAAGGCTGTGCTGGCAGGGGCAGGGTCGACACCAGCTGCCGCGTCAAACCTGTTGTAGAAGTGGTTGAACGCGTCAGCCCTGTCCACACCACCCACTGTTGTCTGACAGTTCTTCTGCTTGTAGCCGGTGATGATCTTCATACCCCTCCACACCTCTCTAGTGTTGTTATGCTGCAGCTTTCTCTCCACTTTCCTTTTGTAGTCCATCTTGGCCTGCTTTAAACTCCTCTTTAGTTCATGTTGCACTTCCTTGCGCTTCTCCCTGTCTCCATTCCTGAAGGCCTCCTTTTTCTGGTTTAAGAGTGTCTTAATGTCACTGGTGATCCAGGGTTTATTGTTTGAAAAACAACGTACAGTCCTTGTTGGCATGACAGTGTCCCTACAAAAGTTAATGTAGTCTGTAGTACAGTCAACCATTCTATCAATGTCAGCGTCCGAGTTATTATCATTTACCTGTGACTCCAGCAGTACATCCCAATCCGTGCACTCAAAGCAGGCCCTCAGAGACTCACTGGCCTCTGGTGACCACTTCCTGAATGTGCGGGTAGTTGCAGGCTGCCTTCGTACGCAGGTTTTATAGGAAGGCTGAAGAAAGACCAGGTTGTGATCTGATCTGCCAAGTGGTGGAAAGGATGAGACACTGTATGCCTCATTGGCATTTGCATACAGCAGATCAAGTGTCCTGTTTTCTCTTGTAGGACAGTCAACGTACTGTACAAAGCCGGTCAGATGGGTGGTGAGGCTGACATGATTAAAATCTCCTGATATCACGATGAATGCATCAGGGTGCTGGGTCTGTACTCTCGCGACAGTCTCGTGAATGACGTCACAGGCTACTGCCGGCCCAGCGCGCGGTGAAATGTAAACAATAATGGCGACGATGTGAGTAAATTCCCTCGGTACATAGTATGGTCTGATACCGACCGCCAACAGTTCAACATCCTGACAGCAGATCTTCTCTTTCACAGTGATGTGACCGGGGTTGCACCATTTAGTGTTAACATACAAAATCAGTCCCCCACCTTTGCTCTTTCCACTCATCCTGGTGTCTCTGTCCGCACGTACCGCAGTGAAGCCGGGTAGCTCAACACAGGAGTCCGGGATGTTGTTATTCAGCCAGCTCTCCGTAAAACACATAAGACTACACTCCCGGTATGCCCGCTGGTTCTTCACCAGTGCCTCCAGCTCATCACATTTGTTAGACAGAGAGTTGACATTCCCCATGATGATCGATGGTAAAACCGGCTTGTATCTCCTTCTCCTAGCCCTTAGCTTAGCACCAGCTCTGCATCCACGATACGGCTCCTTCAGCTCAGCCGGGATAGTGTGTTTAACTCCACGCCTGGTCCATTGCAACTCAAGGAGTGCTTCCCTTGTGAATACAACTTTCCCCGGAGCTGTAGTCATTGTCGGTCCAAAAAACACAAACGAGAACACGCGAAAACACACTTAATACAAAACTAACTGCAAGAGCTACAAGGACGTGCTGCCACTCAGTACGGCGCATGCGCAATGCCAGATAGTTAGCTACCAGGCTACCTAGTTAGTTAGCTAGCACGAAAAGTACTAATAACCTTGTTGTGCAGTGAATGTTATATTTCACAACACAAACTCCAACATAGTATAACATTTGTATTAACAGTATAAACAATACATCAACTATAACAGTTAAATTTAAGAAGAAGAAATATCATTCACAATGGATGGTGGGATAGGTAGTTCTTTGTCTCAGGATGAAAATGATGTACACAGTCTTGTAACTTTGCCTTTTACTCTGTTTTTCATTGCCGTTTTTGTGCCGAATCAAATGTACTACAGTCACGAGTATAGGGGAAGCTGGTTGTCTTGGTTCCAGGCGCCAATCTCTTGATATAAGGACTTTTTGAAATGTCAATAGAGGATTTGAATGGGGAAATTTACTTCTGGGTCCAGAGCCGCCGAAAAAGTAGACGGTCACTGTTGAGCTCTATTGCTGAGGGACAATAAGCTCTTTTGAAGCTTTCCCTTTTCCAGGTCAGGAACCTTTATCTGCGACTTGATGGTCAAAAAGAGTAGAGTGGATTGAGTGGATGAGTGGGGTCCTGGGCTATGGTGAGTTCTCTGTTCTCTGTGTATCAGAGCTTTGTTGTTGAGATGTGAGAGGTTTTGGGTGGTCAGTCCAATGATTTCTGAGGTGATATGTGTGATGCAGATGAGTTTATTTCTGTTCCCAGCTGTTATCATGGTGAAGAAACAGGGTGAGCACTAGAGGTGGATGGGCTGCTCGATGCGTTCTCACAAAAGTAAGAAAAGATGAGGAGAGACTGACAGACAGGGCTCTGAGTTTGCGTATGACCAGTTCAACAGTTTCATCGTTCATGCATGTGGGGTTATGGACTGTTTTTCATTGAAACATGATGAACACACCACGTCATTTTAATTAAAGCAACACATGTTAAACACACCCTAACAATGAAAAGCCTCCAAACAGCTGAGCACACATTTCTGTGACACACTCAGAGCTCATGATGCATTTTAAAGTAAATGGAGCTCATCAATGTAGCCATTAGAGGAAAGCAGCCAGGTATCCATCTGCCTTCTTCTACCTGAACAGCTGTGTGCTCACTGCGGCTGTGTGCTTCATGTCACACTATACCTGACTCACATGTGGCACAGACTCCGCCCTCCACCACAGAGCCCATTTAATATGAATAAATGGACTCATTAGTCTGACCAGTTGGTGTGCTCAGAAAACAGAATACACATTCTTTACCAGAAAATAAATGATGGAGAAACCTGGAGCTCATTTTTCCTCTTCAGTGATGAATCTTTGCTGCTGATGATGGATGAAGCAGCTCCCTCTAGAATCAGGTTTATACCTCCACTCATCACTTTGGTCTGCTTTGGTTTTGTACAGATTGTTGGTAAATGTGAAGTTAAAGTAGTTTGTGATTAAGACATAAATGTATGGAATCAGGATTTACATTATATTCAAATCAAGATCACTAATCACCAGGGAGTTAAATTGTGTTTCTTTTTTTTTTGAACCAGAGGAACAACTTTGTTGGAAACAGATGTACTAGTTGTAAATCTAAATGTTACTGCTCATGGTCCTAATTAAAAAAAGGATTGGCTACTAAAATGATAAACTATATACTTCACAAACTTATGGATGATGTCTCAGTGGATATGTTCACTTTTTAAACACAATCTATACATTCAACACTTGAGCTTTCCAACTGTCACATGCAAACGTTACCTAGCAACAATAGTTAGCAGCCCCCTCAGTAGGACGATTAAGCTCATTGTAAAAGACTGTTTCTCTTCATATCTGCATTTCTTTGTACCAGAAGTATTTTGCACGTGTTCTTGTGAGACTTGTTTCAGAAAGTATTCTTTAGAGTTGCCTTATGGGATAAAAAGATAGAACCACTGCTTTGTATTGGGGCTGATATTTGATTTTGGCTTTTTAATTGGAGAGCGGCATGATAATCTCATTATGAAACTTTTGATTTACCAAATAGAGTTTTTTTATCTTCAGGTCAAACTACTTCTACTTCAAAGTTAGTACAAAGGCTTTGATAGGATAACAGTAACACTCTTTCAACTTCTTCATAATTGGGTAAAGAAAACTGTTTTAGCTCTGAATCTCTCAGAAAGAGTGCTGAGTGTTGTGTTAGTGTGATTGAGGTTGCAGGTTGCTCTTGTAGTTTACAGTTTGAGATTGTGTTTTATTAGTTATAATGTTTTATCTAGTTGGCCTGAGGAAGCATCAGCAGAGCTCATCTTCAGCATGATATGTGTTAACCTGAAAAAAAACCTCCACAGCCAGCATGAGAGAAAATAATAATGTTCAAGTTAACATGTTTACTGAATATAAACCTGATGATGATGTTGGCGCATGCACAATATCATTTTTTTTTCCTCTGATAGCTTTCACAGAGCAAATAGTATTTCTCTACTTATGCTCCCATTTCTTCCAGACAAAGACACATCCATTCATGTTTTTTTTCTCAGTATAAGCAGCACAATAAATGTATTACAGTAGAATATATTCAGCTGCCATGCAGCAGTACATTGTGTACAGCGGGAAGCTGCAAAAGCAGAGTCGTTATTTCTTCAGAAACTGATGGAAATTCGTGGGGAAGAGGAAACTGTCACTCTTCCATCACTTTGAAAGTTTGATGATCAAATTATGAAATAAAATAAAAAAGTCACCTGACAAAAAGGCAATTTAAAAATGTCTCCCTGTTTCCTCCCCCTGCTCACACTGCACCTGTGTAACCTGAGGGAGCTAGTTAAAGCTCTGCTCATGACAGGTTGTGGATAAAGTGGCTCTGTGGGGCTTTTATTGCTGTGCACCCTGTTAGTGTGTTATTTAGCAGAAGCTGGTCAGTCAGTCCTCTACAAAACATCTCCTTTATCGTTTGAGTTCAACAGAGTCATCAGCAGCTCTGTGCTTCTATAGTTCACTCATCAAAGTCAGAGAGACCTCACACACTCAGAGAATCACCATGTCATTAGTCTGAATATCAGACACACTGTTATGAAGAGCAGACAAAACATAACACCATCAAAGACTAGAATGTAGCTAATGGGGCAGATCAATGAACCCTTCTTGACATTTTTGACAAAAAAAAAAAAGAAAGAAAAAATCTTTCCACAAATGTGCCAAAAATCAACACAAAATCAAAGTGCAAAGCTTGATATCAATTTCTCTAATTCATGGGGTTCAGTGAAGCCAAACAGCTCAGGTGTCTGGATGTTGAATCCAGCGTTTGACTCAGGGACCGGTCTTTGTCCTCTTCCTGTGTCTGCGTCGATCTCTGCAGCTAGCTGATGTCTGCACGTAGAACAAACTCACTCAGAACTCAGATAAACTGCTGTAGATACACAATCCAACCTCTGACACCATGTCATGCTCTTACTTCTGGGCTTCATCGATAAATCAATACAAATATGTCTTTTTATAAAAGCTTATTTAAACCAGAATGCCTCGTGGCATGTCAAAGTCTCACTCCTATAACTATTTACATCACAGTGTCTAACTTTGTGTGGCAGCAGTAATAAATGTGTCCTGGTCAGTTCACACTCACACACACATCTCGCAGCCTTTAACAGCATTTCTGTAGTCACTTACTTCTTTAGATGTTAGAGATAGAATAACTGAGAGGAGACTTTAATGTGATTTTCTCCCTGAGGCCTTGAATCTCTGCACACAAAAAGAGTCCTGCCTGATGGTGGAGTGTTCTTTAAATATCAAAGGAGTTCATTTAACTTCTCTGTTCTACTGAGAAAGCATTTCTAGGTTCCCTGTTCTTAAAGACTTCCTCAGATGTGAAAAATTAAACACACCCCTGAAATGATCGCTGACTAGCTTCACATCTGCAGACTATCAGGATGGAAAAGAGTTAAACAGGACAAGACAATCCATTTTTTTATATAATAGACAATATATTTCTCTCTCTCTCTCTCACGTTGGGTTCCCAGGGCTCATTAGTCTGGATCCGAGGTGTTCCCTGTCATGCTCTGACACATTTCACAGCTGACATCAACAATCTGTCTTCACTTTGATTTGGATGGATGGAGATCCCTCTCTGTTTCCATCAGGAGGATGCTGCAGCTCTCAGTTACGTCATCTGCAGTGCAATGAGTGGATGTGATGCAACTCTTTAGTATTTATCTCAAATAACAGGACAAGAGGCATATTATGTTTCTGGCAGCTCCTAGAAGGATTGATGAAGAGGTGTTTATCTCTCTGCTTTGTCAAACACCAGCATCAGTTTGTCTTTCTTCCTACATGTGGGTTGAAATGGTCTATATTTGTGGTGTTAAAGCAGCAGTCTTACTCAGTTTAAGGCAAAGAAAACTGCATTGTTAGGTCTGTGAAAAACACCAGTCTCCTAGTTGAAGTCCTGTGTTGATTGACACATCCATCGTCTGTGCCCGCTGACCCAGGCAGACTTTATCAGTCTTTATACTCCGTCACTAAGAGCAGCTGCTCTGAATAAGGTGGTCTGTTAATTACACTGCAGGTTTATGAAGTGGTTTCTATTAGATCTTAATAATAATGTAGCAAAATAATGTATTAGATATGAATTTATCTAATATACCTCGAAGGAGGGCACCACTTCCGGTTTAACGGAAGAAAATAAACTTAAATGATATTAGTTTATTAATAATCAATCAATCTCATATCAGAATGTGAACTCTGGAGCAGCTTAAATCAGGAAAAGACACGGACAATAATTCTGAATTTTATGTTTAAGTTTAATAAAGGAAATGATAAAACAATAATTAAATGAAACAGATATAATATTAAGAATATTGTTATGACAGTGATAATGTAATTATGATGTATAGGACCAAGATATGTTATACCTCGAACTCTATAATTCAACTCGTATGGTGAAATTATATGTTTAGTGACGAGATAAAACGCGGTATTGTTTAAATGATTTAACCATTAAACGAACAAAGAATAAAAAGATAATTAACGAATTTTGGGATTAAATTTGGACTCGGATTGTTTAAGGAGACACGACCAATCTTAATCTCAACACAAGCTCATAGCAGACACCTTACTGTTGATGTCTCGTCGACTTTCCCCCAGTGGTCTAGCGTCGATTCTCTAGGTCTTTCGGATCCTTCAGAACTCTTTACCAGCCAATAAACTGCCGTAGTCAGTCAGGTGGGAAGTCGGAATGAGCCCGAGGTGTTGAGGTTCGATGATGAATGCAGGAGTTGGTTCGCGTCGTCTCCCAGAGGCTTCGAGTGGATCAAAACGGGAAAATATTTTAAGAAAGTCTTTTGACAGTTCAATTTCCTCTTTAGAATAACCTGATGGCCATCTCGATTTATCCAAATCAGGAAACTGGCGTCCTCTAGACGTGATGAGCCCAAAAGTTGAAAAGGCCTTTGCTTTAAGCCAGGAAGAAGGGAAATTCAAAAATGTGCATAAAGTTCAGTAGGAGTCCTACGGTTCGAAATCTTGAAAGTTTAAGAAAAGAAAAATATACTACTGCCTTGAAATAAAAACGAAATTAAAAGTGAAGGAACTAAGAGTAAGTCTCAGATGGAGGAAGACTTTGACTCAAACTTTTCTTGACTTGAGGTGAGCGTGTGCTTGTGCTCGTGAAGCTGAACTGGACTGAACTCTAGGTGCTGAGAGCATGCCCTTATATTCCTTAGCAGAAGAGGGGGGCAAGTGGTCACCCCCCTGTTAAAGGACATTGTTTTAATCACCGAGTTTACTCAATAATATTACGAACCAGAACTAAAACATATATACGTCACCATACATTTATCTCTATGTAAATTGTAGATTCACGTAAATGTAAGTCACGTCATATATTTAGATATACGTTTATATGTCACATCATGAGGGAATCATTAAATGTTAGTCAATCAAAAAGTGTTATACATTTGACATACTTAATAAGGCAGATTACTCAAAATATGCAAAGCAATAGGTGTCTTTAAATAACACCTTCTACAGCTAATAACACATCATACGATTATAATACATATGGAACAGTGTCCTGGCCACAAGGGGGCAATGGTGGTCCATGTTCAAATTCCTATTAAAATTGACTTACTTCTAATTTCTTAAATAGACATCGGATTTTAAGCAGAAAAAGATCATTTCAAAACATTCAATGTGACATTTACAAATATGTGGACTCAGAGAAGTTTAAGTGTTCATGTTATGAAGAATTAAACATTGTGGTCTCAGAGAATCCTATGGCAGTGGTCCATATGATTGCTTTTCCTGAGTAATTCCACAGATGTAAATGACTTGCACACTAGGGTTTTATTGCTCTGTAGATCAAAAGGTCAGGTTATTCCATGGTAACAGAGTGTCCTGTTTTCTGTTAAAAGTTGTTTATTCAAGGTTTTACAAGTGAATGATATACTTTCGCTCCAGCTTTTCTGAGGGAGAAAAGCTTTCAAATCGTCAATCAGTTCCTTTGGTCTTGACGTAAACCAGTTAATCCACAGTCTCATGGTTCATGCATGTGGATCTTTGAAGGTTTCTGACATCTGTCTTTCTACTTACAAATGTCTCCCAATCATTTACTTGGAGATGCCGTCATTTTGTGTGAGGACCGGAACTGTTGATACAATTGAGGCTGCTGAATATCGCTACATAATGCTGAAGATGGTTTTATATTTGAGTTTAATGCTCTTCTTACTCCCTTTGTTGAAGCTTCATCAAAACACATGGAAGGCAGTTTATCAGCTGTTATCATTTCTGTGACAGTATTATTAATAGCAATTTTATTCATTAAACACATTTCATTACAGGACAGCTCATTGTGTTTTACATTGAGGTTAAATACGACAATAATAAAAACAAATATTTCAGGAATGCCGGTGACCTAGTGGATAGTTTTCGTGCCCCATGTACAGAGGCTGTAATCCTCAAAGCGGCCAGTCGGGGTTCAAATCTGACCTGTGGCTCCTTTCCAGCATTTCATTCTCCTCTCTCTCTCTCCCTGATTTCTGACACTATCAACTGTCCTGTCTAGATAGCTATTAAGTTTAGTTTTAAAATTAGAGACGGTTGTGATGGACCTCAGGTCAGCAGGTAGTTTGTTCAGAGATAAGGACCACAGTAACTAAAGACCCCCTCTCCAGACTTCCATCTAATTCTGGGTATGGCTAAAAGACCTCCACCTGATGACCTGAGGGGCCGGGTCGAGATGTAGACTGTATGCTGATGTTAATATGTCACATTCATGTGTGTAACAAACATCTGATGTAGCAACACAGTGAATAAATATCCAGCAGCCTCTCTCTCTCTCTTCTTCTTTTTAGAAAAGTCAAATATGTTTCCTCCTGCTCTCAGCGTCTCTCTGCTCTAACAGCGCTGTCATCACTTCAAATCTCTGCATCAGTTTATTTCTGCTGTTGAAGAAGTCCGAGTTGTATCTGCTGTGTGACACATCTGGAGTGCTCTTCTATCAGATCTGTTTCTGTTAACCCTGATGGAGGGAAGTTTATCTACATCTCTTTGATTACTGGAAACTGGAGCTGTTAGACAGCTGCTGTGTCTCTTTCAATGTGTGTTCAATAAACAACACAAATGAATGCAGGATTAGTTTTTAATAGAAAGTCAACAAACCTGAGATAGAACAAACTTTATATGACACATTAATCCCAGACTCTTCAAATGCTGTCATAACAACAACCTGACACTGAGATATAAATATACATTGTAATGAACGTCTGACTTTGTTCTCTGATGATCCAACTCTCTGAGTGTTAACAAGAGATCAGATATCTTCAGTCACTCATGATGATAATTGTTCTGCTGTCACTTCTTTCAGCGGGTACATACAGCTGCTGAAGACACTTTGACTGTTGTTGAACTACATCTACTGACAATAATTGGTTGCATGACTTCCTGCTCCTCCTAAAATCTGGGTTAGCAGCAGACATCTTGCTCGTCAGTCTCTGTCATCAGAGTATGAATATGTGTAAAATGGTGACATTTATAAATCAAACACTGTTTTATTGCACTAATTATCAGTTTGAGCAGTAAATGCTGGAAGAGAAACTTTATCTGCAGGATTAGTTTTTCCTCTATTAATCAGGTTTTCACTTTCACACCCTGAAGGGACGTGCACGCACATCAGCAGCCGAGAGACAAGCCAAGAGAAATGCCCTCGTTCTGAAACAACCTGATGATTGGTCACAGTCTCCTGTCACAGGCTTGATTTTAGAAATCCTGAAATCAGAGCCAAGAGGAGGTGCAGAAGTCTAGTGTGAGGATGATGCCAAAATAAACTGCCTGTAGCTTTAAGTAATTATATCCAGTTTAGCCAAGACTTGTACTACATTTTTACCTACGCTCTATGATATATGGAAGGACTCTGCTTTAAAACAAGTCAATGATGGGGCTCCGGATATCGTAGCGGTTATGACACGCGCCCCATGAGCAGAGGCTATAATCATTGTTGCAGCAACTGTGGGTTTGAATCCAGCCTTTGCTGCATGTCATCACCCACTCTCTCCTCCCAACGTTTCCTGTCACCTCCAGCTGAACTCTCCTGACTGATTGCTCTTACAGATATGATGCATTTCTTTAACTTCTAACAAACTTTCCTTTTGGCGTCATGTTTCCAAATCTGCACTTCATGTTCTGTGTTTACTGTAATTGACTTATAATCATCAGGGTGCTGGAGCAGGAGGAGGAGGAGGAGATAACCTGCTGTCAGGAGGCAGAGTGCAGGCTGAGGTGACTGTTTAACATAAAGACATCAGACACAGATCATCAACATGCTGATGTTCTGTGTCAGAGATTAGAGTCTGGAGCCAAAGTAAAGACAGAGCAGAGTGTTTTAGAGACAGATCTATTCAAAGTAGTTAACTTCTCCTGTCAGTAGCCTCTGTCTCCTGCTTAATAGGAAACACACGACATGCACACACACCAAGCTTTCTGATAATTGAATACATTCATTTACTGATATACATTGAGTTAATTAAGATTAATAAGGGTTATATATGATTAAGCAAATGCTGCACTGTGGCCTTACAGCAAGAAGATGTAGACTTCAGACCAACCAGCCAGCTGTGGTGTTTCTGTTTATTGTTTCTGTTCTCTCTCTTTACTTTCACTTCCTCCATCAATCAAAATCATTGCAGTTACTTAAAAATGATGACTCTGAACCTATTTTATTTATGAATATGAGTGTGAATGGTTGTCTGTCTCTCTCCCTGAGGTTGACTGCAGACCAAACAGGGTGAACTCTCATCTGATGTCATCTGGGATCAACTTTAGCCCCCTGCAAACCTCTAATGAGAAGCAGTACAGAAAATAGATGGAACATGTATGGATGATGAAGCAAAGTATCTAAAATAAGGAGGAGGGGAAAAATAAATGATTGAAATAGGTGTGAAGACGGGTGTTCACTCAGCAATAGCGACTTGAAAAGACGTCAAAGAGGACAGAGCAGCGTGTGGTCTGCAGCAGCACTGTTGGACTCATCATGTCCACTGTTGGTGTCTGAGATGACAGAAACAACAGAAATGATTTGAGAGCTGGAAGATTCTCCTGCATTCCAGTTATCACCTCCTTGGAAAAAGTGTTGCTTTGGCTGTAATGCAAAATCAGTACCTGGTTAAGTATAGCATTTTAGTGGCTATCAGAAGCTTAGGCATCAGTGTGAAATGTTCAAATGTCATTGAATTGTGACCTGCATTTCAAAAATCTAATCATGTTTTGAGAGTCATGACACCTTTAGTGAGCCCAATTCAGAGGAAGTCCCTGCAGAGGAAATCTGCAGGTCCGATGTATGTGAGGAGAGTAAAGAGATGATACTGCAGGTTGGCTGTCTGAGGATTTATATCAATGTGGATATTAGATGTGGAGGGACTGAAAGAGCTGAAAGATGTCTGATTCTCCTTCTGGCTGTGTCCAGCAGAAAGTAAGCTCTGCTTATGTCATCCTCTCCTCTGCTTCTGTTGAATATCCAAACTTAAGCTGCAGGGTCTCTTCCATCGAACCCTCTTTCAGATGTTTAAATCCAGCTTTTACACCCTTCACTCTAACAGTCTGTGTGTCTTTAGCTGAGGACACCACACAAACACTCAGGGGAGGAAATGATCCTCTGGTTTGTCTTCTTGTCTTTGTTCTAACTGAACAAAGGCGTCTTTGGAGCTTTGCCATTTCTTTGACCTTTGAAAGTATAAATTGACTTAAAACATGTTTCTCTTGTTGTCATCTTTCTGTGGTGGGTGTTGGGTGAACCTTGGCTGATCTCAATGAAACTACTGCATTAATCTGTCCCTCCTGGTGTGAGCCAGATATAAAAGCAACGGGTCGACACACAAGCAACCAGACTGTTCTGTATGTTGCTGTCAAAAAGAAAGAGTCTCACATGCTGTTTTTAAATGAGACATGTTGGGTCTGCCTCACTGCTTCTTTTGATCTTCTCCACCAGCATGACTTTGGGTTTGTGGATTTCTCTCTCTCATGGACAGAAAAGTGTCTCACTCACCTCAATGTCAGGGAAGAAAGGATGAAAGAAACTCTTTGATAGAAGACAGAAAAATCCATTCTCAACCTTCCTGATGGGCAGTCTGGAAACAAATTATAAGAAGTCTTCATTTCCATCTCTCATTCACTTTATTATAACTTCACTCTTTACACATTCAAACTCTTTGATGGTCTCTGATATTTCTGTCAAACAGCACAATGCAGAGTGAGATGTGTTGATTCAGATTCATGCAGCTCATTGATCACCTCAGTCTGTCTGAGGTTTGAACTCCTCTTTTATTTTGCTTCATTCATCTGTATTTAACCAAGTCTGAATCTTCAGGCTTTGTCCAAATAATACTAAAGTTAACACTGCTTGACCTGTCTGTGGTGTAACCTCTCGTCCATTTAAATGCAAAGAGAACAGATTTTATTTCCTATAACTCATTTATTCTGACCTTGACACAAAAAACTGAACAACTCTTGAATTGAAGTGAGATAAAGAGCTGACTTTAAAGAATGTGTGACGTTACAGCAGAAATCCAGTATATCCTCTGAAAATATCTCTCTTAGTCATGAGTCAGAGAGATGCATCACATCATTGTAGACTCTACAATGAGTGTGACGTGAGTCCAGCTGGCTATGATGTTGTCTGAATCATGTTTACATGGACGGGACGTCTGTTAACACACACTGACTCAACATATCATGGAGGATTGATGTTTCTTCTTGTGATAACAATACTACACATCAAAGTGGTGTGATGTCTTTGGAAGTACTTGGATGATGAGGAGCTTTAGATGGATGATTGTTCTGAGAAGTACATTGTTGTTGATCTTAGAAGAACTGAGGCTCAAACAGTTTGCAGGCGATGATGTAGCTCATTTTCACTTGTGTTGAGACTCTGTGAAGAACTGGAATCAGAAAATGCAGGTGGAAGTCTACTGAACCAGCAGCTTCTGGGTATTTTGTACTGAGGAGCATATCACTATCCAGATGAACACATATTTAATGTTTTATAGATTATAGATGGAGTTGAGAGAGACTCCAATAAGTGCTTGAAGATCTTCTCTGTGCTCCAAGAGGGGATGAGCCGCAGGCTAAAACTGCTGTGAGGCCGAGTCAGCTCGATGGAGAGAGGGAGGGAGGCTTGGTCCAAAATGAACATCGGCTCTGATATACATTTTATGAAATACTTTATTTCTCTATTACTTTAATCATATTTTTTCAGGACACGTTCAACATCCATTGTTAAATATATGGTCATGCTTTTTTGGCAATGTGGAAATGTATACTTTAATATGTAATTTGCTAATTTAAAGGAGCAATAAGTAACTCTGACACATAGTGTTTAAAATTGGTACTACAGTCCAATTTTCAAATTCCAAATTCAAAACATTGGAGAGAGAGCTGTCTCCCCCCCTCCTCCCGAGAGTCGATGCACACGCGGGTTGTCATGTCACAGACACTGAAGCGTCAGTGAGCAGCCAGTCTCTCCATTTTTCAAAAGCATCTCCAATATTTATTCTAGTTTAACCAGGTTTCTACTAAAGGTCGGGCACAATCAGTTTTAACTGAAGCAGTTCGCTTGCCCGCTTCCATCGCTGCAACACTAGTTGGTTTGCCAGAGATCTCCTCCTCTCAGAGAAAGAAAAAAGTCACTGATTGAAGCTGCTTCATGTTAAAATGTGGCGTCTCTGAAAAGCTTTTTGATTCATACAGGAAGTCAGGAGCGGCTGTGAGCTGAGCATTCCTTTAGTGCTCATTGTTAAAGGTGTTTAACTTTGACTGAACTCTTATCTGAGGTCTCCTCTTAAAAACAAACTGACCTGATGATTAAAACCAGTAAAATGATTTCATAAAGCCGTTCCACGTTCCACACTTTAGCTCACTAACTGATTAAATCCTCCATCTGCTGAATTTAAAAGTTAAAAATGACGGTGAGCAAGAATGTTATTAACTGAAAAGATTTGAATGTCTGACCTACAGCTGGTGCTTTACAAACTCTGATAAAGGTGCATCTTACAGGTAAAACATGAGACTCATGTAGGCTGATGAAAAAGTGTTCAGTGTGAGGTGAGGCAGCTGAAACAAAGAGGACCTCCTGCTTTCTGCAGCTGCTCTGATTTTGAATATGCAAACTTGTTTCCAACACCAGGAAGGGTCTGAACCTCAACAGTTTATGATCTTCAAGAGAACTAAAAAAACGACTCCAATATGTGAAGAGTAGAAGGGACACGATCACATGCTGACATCAGTGGGTGTTTTAACAAAAATAAATCCTCCCTGTATCAAACTTTCCTGAAAGAAGAAGCACATGTTTTTTTGTAAAAGAGAACAGTGTTATGGAGTATTAATCCAGTTTAAGATAAACACGGTTAATGAGGCAGTCTCATTGTCTAAGCTTGCTGCCTCCCTCTCTCTCTCTCTCTCTGTATGTGGCTGGGAGAACACTGTCTGTGCTGTGTTTCCAGGATGAAACACTAACTCTGGTGGTTTTGTTTGCTGAGACTCTTGCAGGCCTGTGTGTTGTGTCATCGTCCTTCCTCCATCAGCTCGTGTCAGCCAAAGACGAGAATTATGGAAATGTGGAGCAACAGCTGTTAATGGATGAGCAGCTAGGAGAGTGGAGATGGATAGGGCTGGTAGTGGAGGAGCTGTGGTGTGCTGGTTGTGTGCAGTCTTTTGTAAAAGACATTGAGATCATTGTTGTTGTTAGAGTGTGTTCTAGTCTTATCAAAGAGTTGCACAAACTCAGGAGGGATCTCAGGGAAAAAGAGGCAGAGCTGTTGATGTAAAAAATGTCTTTGTCCTTCTCCTGGTGTGAATAAAAACTTGGAGCAGAATGAACGAGCAGAGCAGGCAGAGGGTCGACAGTGGCAGGTAGATATTTCCTCCTGGGTACAGTGCTGTGGTATCAGAACAGGCTTCA